>VWZN01020875.1:381900-447832 GCA_013396955.1 Regulus satrapa | reverse complement strand
CCCGCCCCTCCCAGTTCACAATGTGTTCTGGAGTCTTCCAGTAGAAGTAGTTTTCTATCTGCATCTCTGTGGAGTTAATTCAATAAACATACTGAATATTTACCTAGTAATACCTTGTGTTTACTTGTACTTCTAAACACACCATCACACTGTTACCACAAGAAAGCCCAAGATGAACTCCCTGATGAAAACTTCTGAGACTTCTGCAAACCAGGTGGTACTACTGCATGTAGGCAAGTAATTTGAAGGGTCTGTTCTCACAGTCCTTTGACGGAAAGCACCAAAATGGTGTTTACTTCATAATGGTCCTTACTTCAAAAGACAAGTGATGTGATATTCTTTAAAAGTAGCATTTATGGATAGTGGTTTTGTTCATCCCCTATAGGCTTCAGACTTTGTCCTTTTGGCAGCCAATGACCTGATTGAATTATACAGCCTCTGCCCTGTATCAGCATCACAGCATCCATTAGGAAAGTCCAGCTAGTGCAGAATATTGCCTCAGCGGCATGGATTGCTGCAAGCATGTCAAGTCTCTTCTCTACTACCTGGACTGCAATCCTAGGCAGTACTCAAGTTCAAAGTTTTAGTTGTTACGTATTTCGGTTATAGATTATAGTAATTGTATTTTTAGTTCTTGTCTTCAAGATTTACCATATCTAGAACAACATCTGAAATTTTTAAACTATCTGAAACTCAAGAAAGAAGACAAAGGTTAAGAATTCTACTGCTATGGCCCAAAAGGGCAATCTAGGAAAAGGAATCTAAACTTCTTTAAGAGAGAAGAGCCTGTGGCCATGGAAGAAATTCCTGAAAGGACTAATGCAAACCTTTTGCCATACATGCAACATGCAATTAATTGATTACTGTCTTAAAGTTTAACAAAAACAACAAACAAACAACAACAAAAAACCCCCCAAAAAAACCCCAAAAAGCCCAAAAAACAAAGAAACCCCAAATGAGTGAGACAATTACATCTTAAAGAAAGGTTTGAAGAGATATGATGAACTATATGTGGCAGATGTTAATCCCATCACTTGCCTGCAGGTGCTGTGAAGCGGAGGATAGTTTGACAGATAGTCAGATAGTCTGAAGAACAGAACATTTAATGCATTTAGTGATCCAGGCAAACCTGGAGGAATTCTTTTTAAAGCCAATGGCACCACATCCAGAATAAGGGTAGAGGCCAAATGGTGTTCTTCTAATCAGTGGTCCAACTTCCAACACTAAACTTTAGTGCACATTTCAGATGGTCTTTTGGCAATATATGTATGGTAAGACTAAATTTTCCTGACTACAGTTTGCCTTCTAAATTAAGGTAGTTTTAAATAGGATGTTGTTTAAATGTATGGGCCACATACTCTGTAATATTTTGGATACGTATCTGTTTTAAACAGTTGAAAGTGCATTTATCTCAAGCATTTGAGGTCTATGTAATTATGCCTCTTAAATAAAAAGCTGAGTTGAGACCTGTGTTATCAAAGTACAGCATCCTAGAAGAGAGCTGACCTATGAGACAGCAGACTAAAGCATATCCAGAGTGTTCCTGCACTAAATAACTTTATCATCAAAAGTAACTTAGATAATTCCCTTTCATGTTACATGGCAAGGGAATGACATTAAAAAATCCTTCTGCAATCAGCTCAGAGATACGTACTATCGAAAAACTAGCAATATTTTAAGATGTGCAAATATTTACAAATTTCATACATGTATTTACCACATCAATATTTCTTAATATAAGTGTCTTACAGTCTCTGTTTATAACTGCATTATATAAATAGGAGAAAGAACCTGAACTTTGTTTTTGCACTGGATCAGATTCAGACCCTCTTAACAGAGAGAACACATTTCCTACTGCCCATTGGGACGAATGATTAAAAAACAATCCATGTGGTTAACAGTAGGTTAACAAAGTGCATTCAAAAGCTAATAAAGACAACTACACTGTTTTCCATTATTTTTCATTATTTGATGACATTGCACTACTTAGGCTCCTGTGTTTACTTAAACACATCATCAGTTGTGGTTTCATGCCTCTTTAAGTGCTATGCATACATAATACGTGCTTTTTTTCAGGACAAAGTTGCCGTTTCCATATTGACACAAACAAGACATTACAAATTCTACTTTCGCACTTAAAATAGAAAAAATATGTCTGTAAACATACAGAGTTTCCCACCTCCAAATAGTTTGCATTAGAGAGAGCAAAAAGCAGAGCAGCATTTAATGCATGAAAAATCCGTGGCACCTGCTGAATTCCCCAGCAGTCATTTCAGCAGCCAGGCTGTGATGTTGTTCAAGATACACCTAGTTTACAAATACCTAGACATGATTTTCCTGATGTGTTCTGATGGGAGAATTTTAATTTTTAGTCTCTAAACACTTGTAGGCCACCTCACAAGTTAAGATTTTTGGTATTTCTTGTAAGAGGAGCAGGTAGGCCTGCTGCTGTAATGCCCTCTTATATAAACGATTCCTCCAGTTCAGAGACTGCCTATGTGATGGCAGGCATGGGTCCTTAAAACAACCTGAGTATTGTTATTCTTACCTAAGACGCAAGCTCAGATAGGAAATCTTATAGAAGATTCTGTAAGAATCCTCTATAAAAATCAGAAAAATTAAAATCTCAGTGTACCAAATGGCATATTGCACATTTCATAGTAAAAAATTTTGCACCTCCAGAACAGTGACAGGAAATTCATGATAGTAACTGTATTGGTTCCACTAGCATTATTTATGGCATTAGGCCATGCAATCTTTCTTTGTGTAAGTTGGGGACACAGGTCAAGGTTTACTTGTCTCTGGTTTGTGGCTTGCAGGTCCTTTCTGTTACCAACAACACAGAATGTGCGAAGCTACTGGAGGAAATCAAGTGTGCACACTGCTCACCTCATGCTCAGAACCTATTCCACTCACCTGAGAAGGGGGAAACTCCTGAAAAAGAACTAATGCTTCCCTTCCTGTGCAAAGACTATTGTAAAGAATTCTATTACACCTGCAGAGGTCATATACCAGGTAAAAATCATTACAAAATATGGGGGCTAAGGATGTCCTGATATGTTGATATTGCCTGAGCAGTTACAGATCCAGCTTTTAACCAGGAAAAATCCCCACTGATATCCAGGGGAATATGCCCAAGCAAGGACAGAATGTCTTCACAGCAGATCTTGTGCAGGGAAGCAAATACTTCGAGGGCTTTCTTGCCACCCTCCTGTCAAACTCACCATGAAACACACATGGTTTGGTTGTTGTCAAAGGCACCTGAAACTATTATCTTTCCTGAAATATTAGGGTATTCATTCTAATCATGCAAACAAACATCCACAAGGTTATTCTAACTGATAGATTGCTCTAAAATGGAAGAAATAAAAGGTCCTGGCTGTTTGCTGTAGCCTCTAAAAGCTGATGAGTAAAGTGTTTTTTTCTGGTGTTGTTACCCTAGAAACTGATGTTTTTTCCACAGGGTTTAAAGCCCATTGAAATCAAAGGGCCCTATTTGATAGACTTCTGTGATCTTTGAAACACTTCCAGCGTGCTGTTAACAACCACATTCTTAACTTACCTAACACTTCCTCAGTGTAGTCAGTGGAGTTAGCTGGACATAACCAAAAGCAGAGTTTGCCCTGTGTTGTCTGAGGCAGTCACCAAATGTGTACTATCACTTGTAACTATATCAACAAAATAACCGCAGAAGATGGCTCTTTTAGAAACACTGTCTTAAGACACTATTATGTTAAATAACATCTTTGGTATTCCCAATAGTAAATTATTTATATGTTTAAGACTGTCATTTTTAAACTATGCTTTTTTCCCTGTCCAAACACTACTTATAAACAATGCCACACAGGAGAAAATAATTAAATTGGTTAAGATTTTTTTTTTTTTTTCCTTTAAACTAGCAACACAGACTGGTAAAAGGGACTTGATCATGAGATGAAAAATGAATTTGTCACTTTTGAATAGTCACTTTTAACATATGTGAACACAGCTTTGTAATATAATATAAACATATTTGAGTAAAGGGGATAGTTTAAGTGGATGGGATTTGGAGGATGGTTTTTTAATTGCATGTGTACAGTGTGTACTTGTTTTCTCTGAAACCCCAAGAGTGCAGGGATTTCTTTGCAGTGTTCTTTTATTGACTTGAGAAAACATTTTGAATTGACTTACTTTTTCTCTTTACTGTGGTTTCACATGTATCTCAACCCATTCAAATATGAAAATATTATTATTGTCTTTATAAACTAAGAGATGTTTCTAAGGCTCTCTTAAACCAGCTGTTTCTTGCTCTTAATCACATTCCCCAAAGCAAAGCAGAATAGATCATAGTTGCCAAGACTGCCTGCTGAACAGTGATAACAGATTAGATATTCTAAATGTTTGGCCCATATAAGAAGTCAGTACAAAGACATTTTTGACATGAGTTTTTAGCTAGCACAAACGATTTTCATATTCTGCAGAGCAAGACGCTCAGAGTTGTTTTGTGAAATTCTGTGTTTATGAGGAAACAATTTGTTTAATTGAAAAAAGTGAAAGAGGGAAAAGGGGAAAGAAGGAGGAGGTAGAGGGAGGAATGGAGAATGAGAAAGGGCTGAGCAGCACAGGAGCTACAGCCACAGGAACCTCGCTCCTCAGATCAACATATGTGGTGACGAATGACAAATTTATTTTTCTACAAAGTTTGTGTATATGTAAAACTGCTGAAGTGCATCAAGATGTCAAGTGCTTTTTGTGACCACCCAGGTTGCCTTGAAAGATAACCAGATGAAAGCATAACTTTAGCACTGGGCAGAGCACTGTGCTTTGCAGGAAAAGAGCTTACATACTTTAGCATCAGTTAAAATAGGATTTTTCCTACATCAATCAGATGCTAATAATCGTTCTAAATACTTGTCCTGAAAGTAGGTTGTACTAACAAAAGCTTGTTGCATGCTTACTTAATTTGGTGAGTTGACTGGTACTCATGGTTGTTGATACCTATTCTAGGATTTCCCAAAGGTATTAATTAAGATTCAGGTCCCCCTTTTGAGAAGATGGCCTATAGGATATTAATATAGTTTCATAGTTTTGTACATTCTGAAATATACGGAGTTAAAATAACTTTTTGGGGGGTTCTATCTTCCTTGCGAGACTTGTATGTCCATAATAAAATTTATTGCAAAAGAAAGAAAAAAAGAAAATGTGGAAGCTATGCTTTCAGCTTAGCCTAGAGGATTTTACAAAGAGTTGAAAATTAACAGGACCCCAAACCTAAGGTATCTGGCCATGATTCACTGTGCATTTGTTAAAATGTCAAATAATTATTCTTCCTCCATTAGGGAGTGCTAATTGTTTCTGAACACTAATACAACGGAGTTTAAGGAAATTGCTGACTACGAAAATAATTTTATCCATTAAGTCCTGTGCAAATGAGAAGTATTGTTAATATTTTAAGACAGCAAGCATCTTTTCTGGGATTGAAATGTTAGCAGTACATATTAACCAAGAAAGCTGAGAAATTATGCATCAGTTTTTTTCAGGAGTTAGCTTCAAGAAATTAATTTATTGTTCTGTTTCCTGCAAAGATGAAAACTCTAGCAGATCTTTGATTAACTCTTGAAAACAAAAGTTTCCCAACAGTTATGACTGTATCAGAACTTCCACTGACTTATTTAGGAATATTGAGAGTAAAAGTGGACCCTCTTTTTTATTCAAACAGAATGCGATAAGAAGAATATCAGAATAATATCAAAGAATAATATCAGATGCTGTTAGGATTGTATGGATAAGCAGGAGTGTGTAATGTTTCAGGAACACTTTGAGATTAGACCTTCTCTGCTTCATTCCAGATAACTGTTCTGATTATTTCTCATCTAATCTTTACTGCAAGCCTCCGTTTAAGGGATTATTGATGGAGACACTGGAGTTAAGTGATTTAATGAAGTGTCTTTGGTCAATAGGAATTTTAAATTTTCCCTTTCCATAAGAGAAGACTTTCTAATATTTATTACTAATATAGCTAGTAAACAAAGGCACAACTGATTCTGCCTTTAGACATAAGCAGAAACTTGATCCATGCCATTGGAAGTGGCATATTCTAAGGAACAAACCTGTGCCACTTCCGCGGTGCCATCCAAGGACGTGGGAGAGATTTTGAGCTATCTGGCCTCCATTATTTTCATTTGAAGAAATGGGTTCCAGATGACTGGGTGAATTCAGATCCAGGCCCAGATCTGAATCCAGACATTACCAGAACAGATGTCTGATAGCATTATTCAAGCAACCAAACAGGGTGTTCCAAAATACTGGAATTCTAGCCCTGAGCATTGGAATTCTAAGAAATTATACAATTCAGAGAGCACTACCAGAAGTTCTAACATCACTGATTAATAGTCACAGTCAACATATTGAACCAGCAGAAAAATAGTAGTGGCTGTTAAATTTGCTACTGATAACAAGAGAATGAAGGGGATCAACCCTGGCTTTGCCTGTGTGGAGGAACCTGCAGTTTCTGAGCAGGAGAAAGGGTCACCAGTCACTTGAAAACCAGTTGGAAATGATGTGAGTTACCAGTGGATTCAGTACCTTTTGAAACAATCTGCACCTTTTGAAATGATCTGTCTGAAATCATGTCTTTGGTTTGGTTTTTACTGGCAGTTGAGAAGAGAGGAGAATATGAGATTTTTGTGAACAAATTCACATCTAGCTGTCAAAGGTGTAAATCAGAAAGAAAAAGCAAAAAACAAAAAAACCATCAAAATGTAGTGGCTCCTTTAACACAATGTTGAACTGTATGCTCAGTGTCACAGCAGAAATAAAGCAGGTGAGCCTGACTTCCAGATGCCCTCAAAGGCAGTGATGTTTACTCAGATGAGTGGGTGATACTCAGTCCTGTGTACAATGCAAACAGGAGGGAGTGAAGAGGAATTTGACTTGCTGCAAAGACCGAGACATGCTACCATAGTGCTGGAGCTGTGTGTCAAAGAGAAGAGGCAAGGGAGTGGGTGATCAGGGAGTCCAGCAAAGTGGAATTTGGTGAAGGTAGGATAGGAAGGGAGATAGAGAGTGAGGAACAACTGGCTGCAAATACAAGTGGAGAGAGGAGGTGGGGATCAGCTGGGAGCAGTTTTCCTTTGAAAAGGCTTTTAATCTTGCAATTTATTCCCACAGTGTTTTATAAAGGCGAGCACAGAAAGCCTTCACTGTAGCTGCCTTAACTGAAAAGCCTGTCGTTGGATTCTTGTTCGCGAGACAGAAAGTTTAGCATAGAAATGCAAGCCTGTGCAAAATCTGACACTTAAACATGACGTTTAATCATCCTTTGTGATTTCAATTTTCTTTGTTAACACAGGCACTGCTCTGTCAACACGTACACAGCTGGTAGGAAATTTGTAATAATATGTATGAGTCTTTTAAAATAAATTAGTAAGTACAGAAATTCACACAGGACCAAGGGTTGCAGTCTCTATTACGTTTTTTTTCCTTTTTTTTTTTTTTTTTTTTTTTCTCCAAACAATTATAGTGCTTAGGGGCACTTGTCAGGGACCATTCTTCTGGACACTGTACAAACTCTGAACAAAATGGCAAACTGTACACTAAAGACCTTGCAATCTAAGCATGAGAAAGAAGATAATAAATGGCTACAAGCAGATAGGAGAGTAGAAGCAAATGTTCCTCTAAATGTTCTCAGTGAAGCTGTTAGTATATTAAAATGGAGCATATATAGCACATGGAATTTTTCCCCCCTAAATTACTATAGTTTTTGTAGAAAAGAAAGGCAAAATTCCACCCTTAGTGCACAGGTGAAACTTTTTTTACAGAGGTTACATTCCTTCCTCTAATGCAACATTTTTCATAGTTTAATTCTAACTCCACTTTTTTACAAGCATTTGTAATAAAAATGGTCCATAAGCTTTATCCTTTCTTAGAATCTGCTGATGGGTTTGCTAAACAGCAAAAGGCAGCTGCAGTGCACCATGCACTTTAGTGCATGATAAAATATTTCATGAGGCAAAGGGTCAGAGTCTTACATATAAGAAAAGGCATTGCACTGATCAAGTGAGTTTGAATCTGATTGTTATTTGAAATGGACATGTACCAAGTGAACAACATGATCACAACCTGCTCTGTGTTTCCCTGAGTAAAGATAACACTCAAGCCAAGAGAAGTTTATCTTCAGTAAACAGTAAATGGTATACTTGAAAAATTCTAGAAATTCTTAGTAATTGCACACCTCTAATTTGCTATTGCATTTTTTCAAATGACCCACTGTGCCCAGAGAAATAAATTACTAAAGACAAACCCCTGTATTCTTAAGTCAAATAATTCAACGGCAAGATTTTAGATTACCTTTGATTTTGGCATTATATTTACAAGCCTTGGAATACTACTCTATGATTATATCAGAGCTCCTCTTCAGTTGTTCCACTTGAAATTACATTTCCCATTTTCTCCAAATAACTAGTATAAATTAAAAGCAGCTCCTCAGAGATGAAACTTACTGAAGCTCCAAATCACGGTAATTAAACTTTTACACCACAACACACTACCATGTGTTTCCAGACATTATTTTATAGAAATCAAAGGCAGGCTTTGTCGTGTCATTTTTCCAATATTTTTAAAGGAAGATCTATATGAAAAGAAGTATAGTTGGGTGGGAAAGGCTTTTCACTCCACAAGAATTCTGGGATCCAAAAGATTTTCCTATTCCACATAAGGAAGAAATTGAACTCTTTCGAAATTTTCCATGAAGAAAGCCACAGAGAGACCACCCCAGGATAGCTAATAAAGTCGTTGTTAGGACATTTACTTGGGAAATGGGAGACTTAGGGTCAAACTCTTGCCTGACAGATGAGGGGCATTGACCTGAATATTCCTCTTCCTAATGAAACACCCTAATTACAAGACATTGGAGTATAGTGATACAAGGTTTGCTGTCTGGTTCTTTTTCATTTAGACCAGAAGTTTGAGCTTGGAGCAGAAACATCATGTTAAGCAAAATTTTGTCAAAACTGATAATATTTCTGAAAAGGTTTTGCTTGCAAGAAATTGGCATTTTCCAACGAAACACAGCTGTCCCTGATCAGTTCTTATTGTACGTTGTAAGCCAGAGGTTTTATGGCCAAGATCTATGGATTACTGCATTATTCACAAGTGGTAAAGCCATGCATAAATTAGGCCTCTAATTCCAATTAAGTGCTAATTCTGTGTATCCTATGAGTTATGTTCTGGACTGTAGTACATCCTAAGACAGTTGCCAGTAATGCAAACAGGAACAAAGGTAACTTAAGACATATTATCTTAACAATGTTCTGGTAAAATAGTACGTGTACAGCTAGCCAGAATCTGTCTCCTTAGATTTAATACTCCTGATTAAAACCTGGATAGAAATGACTAGAAATAGGTTTGTGAAAAGAAATAGATTTTTAAAAATGTCCTTAAACACAATGCAAGAAAGTAATAGCAAGAGTGGCAGGGTTTTTCTTCAAAGGCTCTCATTTTATCAACTTTGTGTTTCTCTGGGCGTTCAAAGTCCTTCCCATTCTAACCTAAAACCTAAGGGCCACCTTTCATCCAATACAGCATGAGACATGCGGCAATGGGGCTGGGGAAGTAGACTTTACCATGGGACACTGCTCAGCTACTTTAATGCTGGGAGTCAGAGGCCAGCTGGATGTCAACGCTGTACAGTTTTCAGCACTACTTCCCACTTCTCACCTCTCCAACCAATGTCCTTTGCTGGCAGCATTCCACAAATTTTTACTGCATGTCTTACCAGAGTCTTCACTGAGAATTTGACTAGAACTAATCACTTATTTTTTTAAAAAAGTTAAACAGGAGCTGCTCAGGCTATTTTACAGCAGATACTATACTTGGTTTACAGGGTTAAAAATCAGGCAAAAGGGCATCACAGCCTCAACTCTGAACTTTATCTCTTAATTTTTTAGTGGGTGAACTGTTGTGTGATATTGAATGAAACTTAAGCATACTGAAATGAGATTTAATACAAATACAGATTAACAAATTGTAAAAGCAATTCTCAGTTTGTGTTTATACATTTGTGTTTACTCAGAGCAGACTCATTTGCAGATAGCCCTTTGTTTAAAATGACCTCTTTTTCCACTATAATCTATTTAAAGCTGAATTTGATGACACAAAACTGCAGGCATGACAACACACTAAATATTTGTATGCTCTTTGCATTTTTAAGGTTTCCTCCAAACTACAGCTGATGAGTTTTGCTATTATTATGCAAGAAAAGATGGTGGTGTGTGCTTTCCAGATTTTCCAAGAAAACAAGTGCGAGGGCCAGCTTCTAACTCCCTGGACCACATGGAAGAATACGACAAAGAGGAAGAGATCAGCAGGTTCATAAAGATAAATACTGTTTGTTCTGAAACCCTCCCCCCCCAAAAAAAACCCAACTTAGCAAAGCCTGTGGTTTTCACAGTGAAACAGCTCAGTGTGTGCTTATGCTGAGCAGCTGTGTTTTCCAGATGTGATTTTCTTTTGCTGCTGCTAGTGTACGTCAAAAGAGAAAGTTACACGAGCTTCAGCACTTCAGTACCATTTGATATTTGCCTTGCTGAAAAGGTGTTAGAATCCTGCTCTGATCCACCCTGTGGATCTTGGTTATTGTCCAGCCTGTGGATCATTCATAGTTCTGGGAAGTAATCTGTACGTAAATTTAATATTACTAAACAACTATGATATGTTTGTTAGTAAAATACTTATGTCGTGATCTTCAATTTATTTCATTTGTGGGGGGGGAGGGGGGTTTGGTGAAAATAATTAAATAAGATTATTCCATCATAAGTCATTATTTTAAAATGGGTTTTAGAAGCCAAATTTTATCCAACTGATTAAATTTACTGTGTTTATTTTATAGTAGAAATTCTGTATTTCTAAATGATTTTCTTATTTCGCCGATTTTTTCCGCTCTCATTGCTCTACATTTTGGATCTAAGTTTATTTAATGTTCTCTTTTTTTGTATGCAGACCAAATTTTCCTCAAGTGAAGCTCAAGCTGATTTTCTGTATTATGTGCTTGCATACATTCAAGGAACTAATCTATACACATTTATATATTAAAAATGTTTTATTATAAACTTGCTTTTAATATCATTGCAGAGCAATAATTTTATCTTTTAGGGAAATTGTTGTGTCTTGGTTATGAGAAAGAAGAAATGTCTCACTATTCCTTTAAATTTCTTTAGAAAACACAAGCACAACTGCTTCTGTATTCAGGAGGTTGTGAGTGGACTAAGGCAGCCTGTTGGAGCAGTACATTGTGGGGATGGATCCCATCGCCTCTTTATCCTTGAGAAAGAAGGATACGTGAAGATTTTCACTCCCGAAGGAGACATACTCAAGGAACCTTTTTTGGATATACACAAGCTTGTTCAAAGTGGAATAAAGGTTGGATTTTATACTTACCTCTACGTTTTTATATTTTAGCGTGTATATGGGAAAAATAGGAAGAATATTTTTTAAATATTAGTTGAAATTAAATTACAAAAGAAAAGAATAATCATAAGAGACAATACAGTTCTTTCTGGCAAAGAAGTGAAGACTCATAATGGGAAGGGAAAACAGCAGCTTGTTAACTCTTATCAAACTTTTTTCTTTCCCTTCATTTCTTCTTCACTTTAAATTCAAACAAAACTATTCAACACCAGCATTCCACAGCAATATCTTTGTATTTTCATCCTTTGGGCTCATTTCCATCCCATTGAATTCAGATGGGTTTTGCTGTGGTGCCACTAGGAGCAAGTTTGGCTTAGAGCCTCCCCTGCCCTCCAGGTGCTCAGTGATGCCCAGGGAGCTGGACACCAGGAGGGATGCTGGGAGGCTCAGGGATGACCTGGAGAGGAGCAGGGGTGCTCATTCCCTCTTGGCTCAATCCCAAATGTAGCCGAAGCTTCCCTGGATGGGAGGTTGCTTTAAAACTGTGTGTGTTGGAGGGGCACATAAAAGTGACTGACCCTCTAAATTCAGACATGAGGGTTGGTGGGATGAACAGCTTCCATCCTGTTTGCTGGGAACACTTTTATGGTCAGGGCAGTGAGTGGGGAATGGGCACTGATGGGAATATGTCGGAAGGTGGAGGTGAGAAATTATATCTAGTTATGGGGTAAGTAACAATGGAACTCCTAAGTCTGTTGGAAGATATTTTGCTTCTGGAATACTGCCAAGTATTGTTTCATGTTGATTTCTTGTCACAATTCAGAGCGGTAATGGAAGTAAAATCCAGATATATAAAGAAGTTTTAAGTTGTAATCAGGTTATGCCTAGAACAGCCAGGACAATGTATCAAAGAGCCTTCATGTATGAAAGTTATATTGACATACTCTTGACAGAGTGATCTTAAATAATAATTGTGACAAACTAGATTGATTTGAAATGCATAGCACATGTAAAGTGATAATTTTGTTTCAGCTATAAGGGCAAGAGGCCAATTAGGTTAGGTTTTCTGAGAAAATCTCAGAGGTTTTTAGTGTGTGTTGAAAAAGAGAGCAATGATTATGTATTTTGCTGAATGCTTCCCTTTCTGCCCCTGCAGATAACATTATGTTCAAGAGATCCAAAAACAAGGGACCTTATCAGGGGTGTTTTTGAACAACCATATAAGGCTGTTTCATATTTCTTAACCAAAAGTTCTGATCACTTGTACTTGTGGAAAACTGACAGTAAAATTTCCACAGAAGTATTATTGGTCCCAAAGAAACCTTTTTTGAGGAAACTTTTACAGCTGCAACTTAGTGAAAAGGCTAAATGGAAAACTGATTTTCCATGCTTCTGAACAGGCACTAACCTGCTTGATATGACTCTCAACAGGTACCCTCAGGATCAGATTCAACTTTTAGCTCTGTTTTAAATCTGTGACCTGATCTTTTTAACCTATACTATTCTAACTATCATAATGCTATACACTGGATCTGTTTCAACTGCAACTTTTTGTATAAATAATTTGATGTTTCTAAGCTAGAAATTCTAATTCAATTCCCTGGGATAACAGTCCAGTGACTGAGGATAATTGTACTGCAGTGTTAAATGCAGGCTGGCAAGAACAGAGGCTTTATGTACTTTGCAGGTAAGGAGAAAGGGAATGTGCCTAGGAGCAAAACTGCAGCTCTTAAACAGAAAGACTAAAGAATTTGTGGAATGAGTACATTACATAAAATAACAAATCAAAACCCCCAAGCCCCATATAACCAAAATGGTGGTTTTAAAACAAGGGCTCTTAAACATCTTTACATTTATCCTCTGCAGTCTGATTGCCGTAATCACTATCCATGGCTCTTTACCCACAATGAGAGATCCTGTGGCAATGGCAGCATTGTCACTAACTGATAGAATATTTGATTTTACTTACATGTTGCACACTTCAATGCTGTAAGTCAGTAATGGAGAATACTCTGTGGATAGATGGTTTTCCAGCAGGCAGTGCAGAACAGTGAGCAGTTAAAAAAAACCTCAGCAAACAACTATGTTAAACACTGCATCCACTTACATGGTGCAAATATCATGGAATGTGTCTTCTGTGCTCATTCAGGAAACATGTATAGTGCCAGAATTTTAATGTATACACTCTGAAGAAAACAAAAAATGCTCACCTGTTGTCTAGCCTTGGAGCAATAATAGCAAGAAAATGTAAACAATTTTTTTTTCCCTAAAAAGAAGTGTAAAAATTTGCTCTCTTGTACTGAAGTGTCTGAAGACAGGAGCTTCTTCTATTTTCTTTCTGTCCCTGAAATACAAATGAGTACTTAACTCCAGTAAAAACAGTAAAAATAATTTTTCAGACTTTTAGAGATATATGTTATACCAAATAAATAGAATACCAAATAAATTAGAATAGTTATACCAAATAATTAGAATAACAATAATGACAATGCTAATGCTAATAATGCAGCTGTGATTCAATCAAAATCAAATGCCTCTGAGAAGAACTTTGGACAGCTATCCCAATAAGATATTTTTAATGCCAGTAAATTGAATACTGGGGGTTGATTTTGTCTTCTTTTTTTAATGTCAAGAGGAAATTTAGCAGTGATAAAATCATTATATTGTCATAAGGTAGTAAAACTGTTGCAAAGAATCAACTTAAAACTGTCTTGACGCTGATAGAACCAAGAAACTGAAATGATCTATTTCCATCATAAAAATAATCATGGAGGTTAGCTTTGATCTCACTAACTTAATTTCACTCATTGCAGCACTGGCAGCCAGATAAGTAGGAAAACAATATACAGAAACAGAGGAAGAGAGGTGATTGGATTGTATAACAATAAGTCATGTTTCCCTCCTAAAAAGATGCCTTTTTGTTTCTCTAATGGATCTACTGGTCCCTGTGTTGATGAAATTAATTTGGAGCCCCTAACATTGCTGTGAGCAAGTTTGTAGGGCTTCTCCACTGGCCCTGCTGCCCTGAGCACATCAATAGGATTGTCTGGACTTGCTTCTTGTTCATCACCCCAGGAAGCTCTGTGGATATAAACAGAAAGTAAGTAAGAGGAGTGGTACAACTCTTTGCCTAAGTTTTATTGGGCCGTTGGCTTTAAATGTTCATTGAAGTCACTGAGGCTCCCTGCTTGAAAATTGTTGCTGCAGTACAATTACTGACAGCTACATGATTTAATTTTAAGGAGTTCAAATTAAAATGGAGCAGCAATAATTTTATCTGCTGCCAGTATCTCAGAAGGAATTAGCACAAGTGTGGAGAAGTATTTCATAACAGAGATAGATTCCATTAATGGATGATGGTGACTTGTGCTTCTTAGTGGCCCTACCCAAGAGAACATTAGATGCAGGATTCCTGAAGTTGTTTTTTTTAAAAAGCTTAAGAACAAATTTTTCTTTGCACACCTCTTAATGTCTAAAATTCTTTGACAGCACAGTTAGCAGGAATGCTTTTTTGATCTTCTGTTTTTTAACTTAGTTGTTGGAAGCCATGAGTGGATAATAATCTGCTGATTCAACATCTGTGGCCTTCTCCAATGCATTTTATGTCACCCTGGCCACATAAGTATTGTAGTGTGCACGGATTGGGCACTTGGTCAAACCCCTCCTGTCACCTCCTCCCCTTTGTCAGGAATGTGGTGACAAGAAAAAGCTGTGTACCTTGGCCTTGCCTCAAAGCTGAACAAGGACATGAGTGAGACGTGGACCTGTAGCTCAAATCTGGGCCATGCACATGGCTCAACTATTTAGGAATATCTAGCCCAGTTGTAGTGGAGAAAATACTGATTCCACCTCCTAATATATTAACATACCCATTAACACTGCAAACTATCCTGAGCATTTACAGAAGAAAAGAATGAACCTTTTACCAAAAAACAAAACATAAAACACCCAAACTAAAAGTCTGCTTCCCTGTTCTGGTGATTTACTGCTCCCTTATGTTGTGGTGAAGAGAGTTGCTAGATGCAGAACAACATTTTACAGTTCTTCCTTCAAAGTTATGTAGCAAAGACAATTTTTAAATGAAAATATTAGAACCCATTCTTTCTTTCAGTTTGATTTTCAATACTGGTTTTTTTTTGTTCTGTTTTAAACTATTGCCAAGTAGAAAAGAGGCAGAAAGTTGAAAAGAGAAGCTATTGTACTAACATTGGTAGCACTTTAGTTGGCATTTAGGGAGACCTTAATAAATAATATACAAAATTTAGACCTGATGTGTCTAAATCTATTGTCAAAATTTAGGCTCAAAAGGCTCCAAAAGTACCATGAAAATCTGATTTTATCCCATAATGCACTCAGCAGGGGAAAAAAGACTGTCAAACCATTCCAAGCACTTGGATTTATTGATTTCCTGAGATGCAACAATGCTGAATATGCTGTTATTACAAGATCAGTCCAGTCACCTTATACCTAAGATGGTACCTAACTTGCAGAAAAAAGGTCAATGCTATAGCCGTTCTCTAATTTTTCATACTCCCGTGACTGTATTTTATCTTATTAATTGCATTATTTCCTAAAATTGGGAAACTTTCAGGTTAGAGCAGTCACCATAAAATGTAGCATAACCTATTACATCAATTTGCACTTATTTTCTTCTCTCCTGAGCCCAAAAATCTGTATTGGTCTAAAATACATTGGTCTAAAATATACTGTTCAGAAGGGAAGGCATCAAGGTATGGTTTGGCAACAACAAAAAAATTAGGAGCTTACTACTTCTCTTGGGAATTAAATGCTATAATCACCTTTTAGGATACTTTCTGAAAAGCTAAATAGCTCTAGGGCTGCAACTGTTAGTCCTTAAATCATTTTTGTGGTACTTCCCTTTAATCATTCAACTTCCTCAAATCCTTTTAAAATGAAGGACCTCAGAACTGTACAAAGTAGCCAAGTTTAAATCTTACTGCTGCCAATGGTAAAATCAAGTCCCTGTAGTTAGAAAGTTGTTTTCTACTTATAAATCCACCGACTGAACAAGCTCTTTAGGTGCAGAATTGCAGCAGGGCTTCATATTCAGTTGCTTGTCATCTCCGATCCTTGGGTTATTTTCAGTTTGTTCCTTCTTTTTTGTTGTTCTTTTCTCTTCTTTTCTTTTCTTTTTGATTGTGACTAAGCTCTGGTGCAGCTCTAGTGTGTATCTGCTGGCTTCAGGGTCATAAATTGTGCAGCCAGCAAGAACGGCTGCACTCTGCTGCACTTTGCCTCACACAGTGCTGAGAGCAGAAATCCCTGCAAAATGGGTGTCCTTAAGTTTGCCATCGTGCAATTACCATTTGCACTTCTGTAGAGATTCATTTATTTATTTATTTATTTATTTATTTTTAGCCAGTAATAAAATATTTCTCACGCATTTCATGGGAATACCATGATAAAGGGCAAAGTCTTTGAGGAAGGAAAGGGCAGGGCAGGGGAGGGAAGGGAAAAGGGACACAAAATCTCAGTTAAATGACACCAGAGATCACAGTTGAGAACATTCGAGTTAAACTCGACCTCTGTCACCTTCTTTTCTGATCTAAGACTACAGTTTTCCTTGTCAGAAACACTTAAATAGAAACTTCCCCTAAATATTAAGACATAGTCACCTTCTTAGTTCATCTTGGTTTCAAATTAATATCAGTAAGACTACTTTATGTGAATTTTTTAATTCCCAAAATTTTAAAAATGCCATATTCCTGTTTAATTCCAAATAATTTAACAGTCAGTTCTCTTTGCAGGGGAAAAAAAATCCCTAGAAATATCTGATAATGATTTTTAAGTGTATGCTCAGCAAATTTTCATGTAATAGCCTTCAGATGAGTTAAAAGTTAGATATATCTGTTACTGTGTTTGGGTAGTTTTTATATCAGAGCATCAGAGATTTTGTGCTCTGATATAAAATTATGTGATTAATAAGATTTTGCAGAATCTTACTAATGAGTAATCCAATGATTCAGGTGGGAATTTTCTGTGATGTCATGAAGACCGCTGTGGAACACAGCAATTCATATGTTCAGTATGAGTATGGGAGTAGACTCTCAGGCATTAAATATGTTAACTATGCTGCTCTGAGCCAATTATTCCAGGGTTTCTCAGGACTAAATGAGCATCTGGTCGCTACAGGTGTCTTTTTGCTGGAATGGATGGTTAGTAGTGAAACATCTCTTGTGCCTTCATGTTTGTGTCAAGATACTGGAACAGACTGCCCAGAGAAGTGGTGGAATCACCACCCCTGGAAGTGTTCAAAAGGCAGGTGGATGTGGCACCTGGGGACGTGGTTTAGTGGTGAACATGGTGGTGCTGGGTTAAGGGTTGCACTTAATGATCTTAGAGGTCATTAAAGTTAATGATTCCACAATTCTGGAACATTTAATCACATGAATATGTATTACTCAGTATATATATATATATAAGTTTTTTTTTTAATTGCCACTACCTCCAGCACTTGAAAAGCCTGTTCCAAGAAACTTATAAGAGGTTGTGCAGTCTTTGCAGTAAGGAAAGTAAATCCCCATTGTTCTACCAGAACAAGCACTCATTTCTTTATGAAGGATAGGGATAGTCCTCTAAAATAACAACGTGGAAGCAGAGAACATAAGTACGACATATATTCCATGATGAACAAATCAGGATTTTATTTTAACTCCATTCTACAATTAATTGCACCAGTGCTGAGTGCAAACTGTATTTGCTGTCCTGCTCCTGTACTTCTAAGAGTAATGAAATGGAAAATCCATGTAAGATAATGTTCATAGTCCCAAGCAGAGGGGCAAGGTGAATAAAATCATTGACATGTAACTGATATATTTTGAGGTATTCTTGGGTGTCCTGGAACTCCTCTTTCAGTGTATGAAAAAGGGGACTCTAGTATGTCTTTGGTGAGAAACTGAAACACTACATTGCCTGTGTTGTTGAAAAATGACAGACCTTGGATTTCTCCTGGAGACTGCAGAGGGAAGTGCTGAAGACTGTTTTTCAGCACAGGACTTGCAGGTGAAGTGATGCCAGGTCACAGGACATCCGAGAGGTCAGGCAAGCAGCAGTCAGACTTGTGACACAACAGACATAATTTTTGAGGTCACACCTCACCTGTTACCTGCCCACTAAGCACATTTCATTGCTTTTACATGTCTTGACATAATTGGAGTGGAAAACTCAGAAAGAAATAATGGTTAAGGTGTACAAATGGCCCAATACGAAAAAATCAGGACAATTTAAAGATAAACCAATCACGTAGAATATAATTAGTTACAGTGACCTTAGACAGCAACGAAACAGACACAATGCACATAGCACAACAGTCTGCATGAGGATTCAGCCTTCTTCATGAAAATGAGGATTTTTTTTTCCTTAATCGATGATAAGTTCTTTGTAATTTTTGAGAGGGTGATATTACTGTTGTGAGGACTGAATATACTTTAACTGTTCAAAAACTGTAAAATACTGCGTTTTAATCAAAGATTGTATAATGACAGTGAAATGTGCCTGGATTTCTCATTAACCATTTGCAGATTTTGGTTCTAATCCTAATAGGGGCACAACAGGCCTCTGAAAGAGGTTGTATCTTAGCATCATATAGCTTTGTTGAAAACTAAGTTTTTTTACCATCTAAAAAGCATGTGCCAAAAGCTCTAGAGACCTCTATTTTTGTGTGAGAGACTGCACTAGATAACCATACTCAAGCTCACAATTGTGGAACAGTGCAGTGGCTCTCAGGTTGTAAGCTGACCAGATGAAGAATTGCCAGTTTATTCTGAGGAAATTTGAATCAACAAAACGTAATAGTTTCTGTTGATTTTGGGTAGCGTGTCTCAGATTTGAGGAGCTGAGAGGGGAAAGAAGATAATACTTTATCATTTTACATGCACATGTGTAGATTTTAATGTTCTGTGTTTCCTTGAGAGGAATCCCATGGTGCCAATTAACCTAACTTATTCCAAAACAATTCTCTGTTTGGAAAGAATAATTTTCATTGTGGGTGTTCCATGAAATTGTATGCCTCATACCCTGTTATTACTGAGATGTGTGCAGTGCAATTGAGAATGCCAGTTTCTTTTCCATGCTCTGTATAGATTATAGCTGTATCCCACACACAGTGCTAGATAATCCCTACTTTAATTTTGTTATATGTACAAATCCTTTTTGAACATTTAGCGGTTTAAAAATGTAAAAATCCATCATCTTCTGAAACTACATTTGTTAAAACCAAAAGCTGAATTTAGAAGTGATCAAAACCAATAAATAACATGGAAATTATCTAATTAAAAGGAAATTATTGCATTTGCTGAAATATAACAGGCAGATCATGATAGCCAACACAAAATGGCAAAGAAGGAATAAAGTTACGCAGAAAATTCCATGGTATTTAGCCAACAGTTTCAACCACATGTTTTTCTTTAATGGGAGGAGGTTTAACAGTCCACTAAGGCTCCAGGATTCATCATCCCTTTAAGCTCTTGGACACCCCAAAAACTGTAATGAGGTCCTAAGAATCCTTCAGGGAATCCATGACGTACTGGAGCTCTCAAAACCAGTCCTGTGTCCTTGAGACTCCTTCGCTGTGCTTTCCTGTCCCTCAGAGCTATGATTTCCTTTTGTTACATCCCTTGTACTGTGCCACGCGGAAAAAGGGTTCTGTGTTTGTCTTGAAAGAGGTGAAAAATTGAGTAACACATTTACTTGCATAGTTAATACATCCCAACTGCTATTCCTATATATATTCCCCCCAGATGCCACAGAACAATTTTCCTTTATATCCTCTTACACACATTTTCTCACAAGCTCTTAAGTCTTATTCCTCAGACAGGATCAGCAAGTTGGGTTGAGGGAGGAACACTTCCTCCAAGGAGCACTGGTATATTATCATGTTTTCCACCCATTTTATCCCCTCTGCAGTAAAAGTTGGACAAATGATCTGCCCCTAATTAATGGTTTATATATAATTTTAGCTTTAAAAAGCAGTCAGAACTAATTTTTTCCCATTACCAAAAACATAAAAAGCTCCAAAAGATGAAACCACTTAGTAGCTGACATTTATTTTTCTTCATTGTCAGTGTCTGCCTACATTCTCATATTGCTGGATTTTTTAAATAAATTATTCCATAAATCTCAATAAAGTAATATTCTCTCTTAGATTTAATTTGGAAAATGGAAAAATGGAATATACAATCTGTGGGACAGAGGTCTGCAAAATACTTCCAACCATTTGTTTTTAATTTGCAGCAGATACTTTTTAAAACCTTGATCTATCTTCACTGGCTTTAGATTGCAATCCCTACCACTGAATTGCAAAAACTTTAATTTATGTAATAATCATTATTTTTATGCTTACTGAATGCCTTGAAAAGAAAAACAAGAGGGAGTAAATCACCAAAACACTTTTTTATTTTGGGCATTCTTAAAAATTTGGTGAATCTCCATCAGCTGTATTCTCAATCACTGTAATAGCCCAGAGACAACACACAAGTGATAGTGGATGCATGGATCTGAGTGACACTGTGTAGTGTAAGTGAGAAGATAATGTTTTTTAAATATCAAACCACATAATAGAAGTACTTGAGCTCTTCCTTAAAGAAAATGAATACCTCTCCATATACTGGATGCTTAATTGTTAGTAATGAATGTAAAATTATACTGTACACCTCACAGAGGCCTTGTTGAAGACGTGACCAGGCGCTGTTGACTCTCTTTATCAAGTAGCAGACCATGTTTAGGGCTGTTAAAACCTTGAGCACTTTAAAGACCTCATCAAATCAATAGAATCTCAGATCAGAGGAGAGGCAACGTGAAATGGCGGCAGCTTCCATTGCTGCTGTTTTCCTTCCCCATAATGGCCTTACAAGATATGGCAGGACAATATTATCAGGACAGGGATAACTCAGTGACTTTTTGAGGGAAAGAACAAGAAGTCACAGTGCTCTCGTGTAACCAGCAGGTGTGTACCTGTGTAAATAAGCCAGAAGATCAAATAAACCTTAGTGAGCCACCCACGAGATTACTCCATTTTGTCCCTACAGTGACTTACAGATCAGAGTCCTGCCAAACCCAGGGTAGTTCCAAACATCATAGCCAAAGTCTGAAGCATTAGACAAATCCAAAAGTAAGGAAAATTAGGGAACTGCCTCACAGATACCAGCCTCTGTGACGTTTTACCCCTCTGCTAGCTCTCCCACACCAAGGAAAATCAAAATTATTTCACAAACAGGGGCTGGGAAGGCTGCAGATAAAATTGAATCAAACCCTTTATTTACAAATATTTGGTAAAGAAATGTGTAATGGATTACTTAATTTAAAAGTAATGTCATACTTGAAGTAGAAGCATTGAAATCTGTGGGTTTTTTGTCGTTTAGTGAGTCAGTGTTATGTAACTTGCAACATTTTACACTTCTTGTAGAGATATATTCTCCTTACAAATTATGTGCTCCATTACTTTTTTTTCTTTTAAAACAGTATATTAAAGTTATATGGTACAAATAAAAAACAAAAGAAAAACAGTTCTATACAATCCATATAATCACCTACTTTGTATAAAACGGTTACACATTTCATCAATGTATATAAATTTTATTTTATTTTACCATCTGCATAAATATTTCAACTTTCAGGACTAAGTGTTCTAATGAAATAAAGGTAGCAAATGACTAAGTGAAGCGAGCTTAATTTACTCCTTACTAACCTAGTAACTTCTGAAATCACTTTATATGAATGGTCGAAAAAAAACCTCAAACAAAATGCATGAAAGAAAATTACTCTCAATCTGAGCAGAACTAAAGTTACTTTTTATATGGCCTGAGAATTCCTTTCTTCAATAAGACAAAAATGTACCTTGGACAACCCATGAATAATTTAGGTGAACTGAAGCATAATGAACTAGAATCCTTAGTACTGAATTTTATTTATTTCATTTCCTTATGTGTTGTAGTTCATCAAGGTAGAAATTACAAATTATTTAATTAAAGTGAAGATATAAGTATCTTATGTGTGTGTTAAAAGTTCTAAATATGCAGTGAAGAGGAAGTTTTTGGGGGGAAAGGAAAAAAAAAACACCAAACTTTAAAACTGAAGCACTGGGTTTTAAAACAGAATCTGCAATGGGCTGTTTGGTTAGCAAATGTGTATGGCCACTCAGCAGAAAGCAGAGATAAAGCAGAAAGTGCAAAGGCTACTGCTGTGTTATAGTATCACTCTGTCTGGAGTATTCAGAGAATCTCCCAAGGCTGCACTGCACAAAACTTGCACTTCTTCCATTATGTTTCCTTGTTTGCTGTGTGAATTCCGTCCATTTACAAAAAGGTAGAATAGTGTTTTCTTAATGCCGTCCCCGAGCACACAATTCTTCATTTGATCAAAAACTAGTGGAATTAGGGTTTGTGTTCAACTGATTAAAGGTCTGGGTCCATGATACTTTGTTTCAGTTCTAGCTGTTTGAAACTTTATCGTCTTAATTTTGAGACTGAACATACACTGTGTTGTTCTAATTGCACTGGCTTTTTGCAAAGAACTTTGTACTGTATTCAGCCAAGTTACAGGGTTTCCAAGATCATGGTCTTGGCTCAGGATAAATGGAGCCAATGAGCTAAACAAATTCCTGCTTTCTTGGTTCGTATAGTACGAGAAAAATGGAAAGAGCAGGATACTTTTACTGCTTTGTACAAGTGAAACAATCCTGGAAACTGCAAAAATGTAAGTTAGCTGTGTTTATCTCAGAAAGACACACTATTTTAGAAATTCTTTTTAGCTTTCTTTCAAAACGTGAACCACAAATTATAACGTTAATGGAGCAAACATTTCTTTCTTGGAAAAATTAAGAAAAGTTAAATTTAAGATAATCAGTTTGGGATTTAAAATAATAAAGAAATTGAGTCTAGTACAGACCAAATATTGTGTTCTCATAACATATAATAGTAATAGCTCTGTGTTGAACAAGGACACACATGTCTATATTTGTTTCAACTTCTGTTATTGAGAATGCTTTTCTAATGAGATAGATTTTAAAACGGGCTGAAATAAATGAGTAATGGAAAAAAAAAGAGAGAGAAGAGACCTCTAATCAGGAAAACAGTGTACATTCTTTCAAAGTCATGTTTATAAGTTCAGAGAAACAGTGGATCTGGTTCAAAGACAAACCATATTTCAATCTGCTTTTCAGAACTACCCTATAGTTCACTACTAATGTTTGTTTTCAGCTGAATCTTAGCCCAACAACAACTGATTATTTGAGATAGATTACTGGGCATCATCATGGGCTTTCAGCTGTAAGGTAGGACAATCTTGATGGAATACTTAAAGGGTAAATCTAGATCTTGAGCAAAATATATGAGTTGATTCAGGAAGTTAACATGGTTGAGCCACTAAATAAAAGCAACCATAATATAATTAAGCTCAACATCCTCCCATGAGAACCTACCATAAGGTAATAATATTACAGTAATTTTCAAAAAAGGAAGATTTTTATATTGAGGAAGTTAGAAATAGCCTGAAGGGGAAAGTTAGGAAATTAAAATCCATAGAAGCAGCATGGAGGTTCTTTAAAAGTACCTTATTAGACTTGGTAAAAATATGTATATACTGGAACAATCAGGAATCAAGAAGGTGAGAAATATTATGAGGTACAAGGGAATGTTCAGCCCCCCCCCAAAAATAATAATCTTATAATAAAATGGAAATCTAACTCAAGTGGCACTAATAAAGCAGAATATAAATTCAGAACACCAGAGTAAGGGTTATATCCTGCCATTGTTTCACTAAGAGAGTAAGTAGGAGTTTCCTATAAATATTCATGGTAGAACAACATTCTGAGATTTGAGAGGAAATTTAAAGGACAAATAGGGGAAAATACAGAGAATTTTTAAAGACAATGTGATAGAAGAAATTCCTCAGGCTAGGTGATGATCTTTAGCAGAGGCTGGTTAGGCGGACCAATGGAGAATAAAAGCAAAAGATACAACTTGCTTTCTTTCCATAAGAGAAACTGAGAAAAGCATATCCTATAACTGGTGTTTAACATCTGCTGCTTCTCCACCTGTAAGATGAGAAGGGGAAAAAAATTTAAAAAGAGGGAGAAAGGAAATCATGGAAAGCATCAGCATAAATTACACTGAAAATAAGTGCTCTAAAGCTACTGAAAATTTGAGTAGTTAAAGTAATGAAGCTGTGCTATTTGTTTTTACAAAATTTCATCTTTGAGTCTGGCTTTAAAAGGGCTCTGCAGGTCATCCTGCAAATAAAGGAGAAGGGAGAACAAAAAGTCCTAGATGGAAAAAGAGGAGAACTGTGAAATTAAGGCCAAAAAAGCATCTTGTTTATGTGTTAATTTCTTGCCACAAACAATGCTGTCAAAGAATCTGTAAGATAATGACAAAAAAGTATATTTCTAGAAGTTTCTTTTTGATGTTTCTGAAGAAAATGGTAAGATGGATTGCTGTTCATGCAATAGAAACACCCCGTTGTGGTTCTGACTGCACTCAGGCAAAAACTGCACTATACCAATGCCTCTGGACATATCTCCAGTACACTTCTAAATTAGAAGTGAAAAACAGCTAGAAGAAATAAATAATTCATATCTTTAACATAGTTTTAAAATGTGTAATCTTGTATTGCTTCCAGAAAATCAGCTGTTACTTTGAAAAGTTCATAATTAAGTGTCAGAATTTGCTGGTGATACAAGACTGTGTTGGAAGGAAGTCTAGAGAAATTTTTTTAAATATAAGTAATGAAATGGCACAGTAATTCAATATAACATAAGGAATCTTTAAACACACAAAGAGCGCTCTCACCTTATTCTCTTCTATCCTGGAGAAAATGTGTCAGTGACAACTCCAGAAATCTAACCAACTATAAAAAGCAGGTATTGAGCACTATCTAAAAGAGATATGTGGGTAATGTACACTGTCTCTGTTTAACTCAGCAGCATCCCCAGCAGTACAGCAATATACAGTTGGGTAAAATAGTACTCAAAAGGGCTTTGACGGCACCTAAAAATACTTTTAATTTGGAAAAAAAAAAACAAGATCTAGCAGAAATAGGTGAAGTAATACATTTCAGAGAAGGCAATATTGCCTTTTCATTCTGTTTTCTCTTTGATGAAAAAGCTTAACAAATTCAATTGTCACACTTGAAAGAAATGACATTTGAGCAACATAATCACTTGTCTGTTACATGCTGCTGCTTTGATGGTTTTGATTCAGCACCAATTAATGAAGTATTCCCCTGTAGCTTTTCTGCTACTATAATTTATTATCCAATTGTTTACAAAAAATACAGCAGCCATGTAGCTTTTCTGATAGGGATTTGGGCCATCTGTCAATAAAACTGGGTGCAGGTAGGTCCTATGTCTGCTGGTGTGGTAGCCTATAGAACAATCAGTTTTTATCTTTGCTTCAGATTCCTCATCCAGAAATAACATAGTGTCAGTGGTTGCTTTTTATGTGGGACAGAACCAAACATCTCAAAATTATATGAAACTTGAGGTATGCTGCAAAGCTTGGTGCCTTGGTAACTCATTTAGGCTACCAGACTCACATGTACAGGCTGGTTTGTATTAGGGTTGGATGCAATAGAAAGCATTTCCAGCAGTAACTAGGAATTGTCAAGATATGCTTCTGGGGAAGCTTATAAAATTACAAAATATTGGACACAATATACAATAATAAATTCAGAGAGGCAGCTTCAAAGGCACATATAAAGTCAATGGTCCTTGCTCACAGAGACCTGCTGTGCTGCTGCATGAAATGAAATATTGTTTGGAAAAAGGGACTCATTGCTCTATAGCAATCAAGGACATTATCTACAATATGCAAATTAAAGACTGTAGTCCCTGTCATGCATCAAGTGCAGAATTCCTCTCCTTATTCTTAGGAAGGTTGTTTGGAAACTTTCTCAGGCAGGTCAAGACTAGAAATTCTAGTAAAAAGAGAAAAAGAAAAGGCGAAAAAGTCTATAACAACATAAGAAGCAGCTTGATAGGTTAAATCTTTAAATTAGATGCCTGAACTGGGGTTTTTTTTTTAGCAATTAGGGTTTTCCAACAATACCTGCTACAGAAATGTTTTGCCAAATACCCTAGACTAGCATTAGTGTCACAGACTCTTGCAGAGGATGATTACATTGGGGATGGCATTTTCTAATTTAATTGCCAGGCTTAACAACACCACTTGCAGAACAAGGTCCCGAACCTTTCTATGCCCTAGGCTGAACAAGCCCCACTCGGGTGTCCTCTCTGCAGAGAGCAAATGCTCCAACCCCCAGCCCCCCTTCAGTGCACTCACTGTGGTGTAGTGACACCACTCTGGTGCTGAGGGGCTGTAGAACTCAGAAGTACACGTGCAGTGTTCTCTCTGCAGCCTCCTGAGTGCAGAGAGGAGGATGATGGGTTTCTCTACTGCCTGTGCTCTTGTTAAACAGCCCAGTCTGTGGCTGGTTTTCTCTGCTGCCAGGGCACTCTGCTGGCTCACACTCAATTTGCTGTCTGCCGAGACCCCACACTCCCTTTCAGCAGAGCTGTCCCCAGCCAGTCAGTTCCCTGCCTGTATTGTTGCAAATGCAATGGGATTTGGAAAAGAAAAAGTCTGCAGGAATCTCTGTCTGTAGTTCTGATTCATTCCTTCTGGCTGGGCTATATAGTCAGAGGTAGTTCTTCCCCAACACAATGAAGATCAAGGTTTCTGTTTAAAAACCAGAATCTAGAGATAGCACCCCCCCACCTCCCCCACCCAAGATATCTTTCTTATCCTTCAGTCACTCTTCCTGCCATGAAATCCATCAAGCTGCTTTAAACACTGTAAGGTTGAGAACTTCATATCACGCTGGCTCCTCTCTGTCTTAAGAATTGCTTTAATTCCTCCAACAGCAGTATTCAAATGGAATTTGCCAAGTGTATGGATGGGCATCACAGTTCAGAAATAACAGATGCTGTGATACTGTTGACTTAATGGCTGTGAACTGCAGATGTGCATAGAAGGGTGTGAAAGAACCCTCACCACTCACACTATTTCCACTGAATACTGTCTTTAAGAAGTTGATTTTCAGAACTCTTAATCACTGCTGTAACCAGATACTTAGACTTGAATATTTATGATATACATAAGGCATTAAATACTTATTATGATTTATAGCTTGGGTTAGGATGTTATTTTTAAATAAGCCATGTAAAGTACCTTCAATCCTGTCCATTCACACACGCATGAAGCAGACTCCAAAATCATGAAATTCACTTAAAAACCAATTGCTTTAAAAGTCCTTTTGAAAACAGGGGGAGTGGCAATTCACTTCCTCCTTACTTTTTAGTTTGATTTGTGTTCTCAGACTTCTTCCTGCAATCAAGAAGTCTGAAGGTTTCAAATTAAAAAGCTGAAAACCTACTTGCAGTGCTTTATCCTACTAATTTCAGCTTTTAATATATCTCTTACAGTTTGCAAGGCTTGTAATTTAATTGCAAGCATTGGCTACGTGACATACTAAGATGTGTGCACACATGTAGCTGAAAATTCCACAACACAGTGAAATATTAGTTGTAATTAACAAGAGGCTGGATTGCTGAGGTTCTGTGGCATGCCTGCAAATGTTTGAGCCCACATTCCTTCCATACAGTCAGCTCTGACAAGGCTCATAAGTCCCTCATGCAGGGAGACTGTGGGAAGAGCCCATATGGGCAGAGAGCAGGGGAACCTGCTGGTGTTCTGGAGAATATCTGCTTTGTTTCAATCTTCAGAGCAGAAAGGGCAATTTTCATATTACACTTATTACATTTCGTGTGTCCCTGGGAGATTTTCCTCTATCAGTTCCAAGAACAATTGCAAGGAAATATTTCTGAGTTTATGAATTTGTAGAGGAAGTGAATTTACCACTTTTAAATATGTTTAAGCATTTACATCCTTGTTCCTCAGATATAGCAAACTGTGTATAGCCTGTCATTTTTTTCAGAAGTTACTGCTCTTTTTCTCCTATGGGAATATGGTTTCTGGAGCTTTAGTGAGGCTCTACTAATTATTACATACTTCATATTTCTAAAGAAGAAAGTATGTTTATGTTAGCTATTTTTCTTTCAGGAATTGTTCCACTCAGTACTTAAGTATAGATTGCAAGTGTGTGAATTTCCTATTCTTTTTTGAGGAGGAGGGAGGGTAATAGAAAATGTTGGCATTTATCAAGGAATAATATGTCAGTGTAATACAATATTCTGACAACTCTAGTATTTTTTTTTTACTTTGAATTTGAATAAATGTCACATTTAGCTAATGTCCATTCAAATGCAAAAGTGTAAATAATGACATCATTTAAAACAGATGCCCAAGTCTTCCAACAACAACAACAAAATCAGGAATAATGAATAATATTTACTTGAATTTCAAGTTTATATTAAGTAATGCAGTGGACTATTTGAAAAAGCTGTCAGAGGTCTTTGGATTAAATTGGTCCACATCATTTGTGTACTGCATATCTTTGGAAGAGGACTTGAAAGATATAATCCCAGTTGATAATTCTGTTACAAATTAACTCAACTGGTAGATATTTGTCTAAGGACAAGGATGCTGATGAGCCAGTCATGCTGAAGCAACAAAAAAATGACTCCATGAGTCCTCTAAAATATTTTTTATGTTTGATTCCAATAAGCCTTTGCTGACCAACTGTGATAAGTGTGCATTTGTCACATGGAAGGGAAAATTGTTTCCTACATGAAACAATTATGATGATGCTTATTTCTTTTAGAAGAGAGCAACACCAAAGAGCATGGTTCCTTTCTTCATGTGGGCCCTAAGACTTGGGACTGAAACTTTGGTTCTTACAGACAGTCACATTTTTGACAAATTGCTACTGCTGTACTCCTATCATTCCTGGACTGTTTGGGGTTTGGTTTTGTTTTGTTTCAAACAAGTTACAAAGATGGCTTAACTTCAGAGAGATTTTCTTAATGAATACCATTCCACCCAGAAGGTGTTCTCTCTAACAAATGGGAAACATCACTAAATTTAACCCAAAGTCTGAGCATATGGAAAGCTACATAGATGATGTCAGACATTACAAATATTATTTGTACTTGCTAGTTTACTTCAAGGGAAATTATGAGAATGACATCATAATGATGACTGACTAATTTTTATTAGTGTTTTCTCTCTGAAATTCTAGACTTAGAGTTATAAAGAAAAACAGCTTTTAAAATGCCATATCTGTTATTCTTTTCTAACACTTTGTGATTTTCTTATTTATAAAAGATATTAATATTTTAAAATACCATAGATACTATCAGGTCTTATTCTACTCTTTTGACATATCAAAAAATTTTTGTCAAAAAGAAAAACAAATTTTAATGCTCATAAAAGATAGGAAATGATCACATCTTCTTTTAAATTAATTGCTGCTTGCATTGGCCTACGAACCTTTAAACTCTGCTGGAAGAGTTGTAGGTAATTTCTTTACAACAGTTTCTTACTCTGGGAATGAATTATGCTGATGAAGGGGTGATGACCAGCTTAGGAATAGTGATATGTTCCTGCAGTCAGCAAAGACAAATCACAGGGTGCCACAACTTTGGAAACATTCAAAAATCCAGAGAACCCGTAGCTTCTATAAAGCTCTATCTTACAGCAGGGTTGCATAAGTACATTTTGCAAAGATCTGTTGGTTAATTTTGCTGAGCACCTCTTATAGGATCAGCTCCAGCTTTGCAGAGCTGCTCTGTGTTATCTTCAGAGCCAGAGACAGCAGCAGCCAAGGACACCAATAAAAAAGTGTCTCTCATGGCAAGGCAAGAAACATTCTTCAAGCCCAGACAAAGGGCATCCCGACAGGAATACTGTGAGACTGATCAAGGGATGAGATACGGTGATTCAAGTCAGTAGGGACTCCACGACTGAAACCTGGTGGGTGGCACAGCAAGCCAGAGAATTGTGGAGAATTCCCCTCCCTATTTTTAGGAACTTAGTACTACCAGACTACATTCCTGGGCTCTTTACTGAGGACAAGATTAGGCCACAACACCACAAATGACTGTATTAGTATCTTTCTCCAAATAGGTCTCTCCACAACCGTATTAGCATCTTTCTCCAAATGCTCTTGCCCCGTTCAGCACCATGTTTATGGCTGACCTCAAAGGCAATAGTCTTATCAATGTGTTTATGGTTGAGCATCTTCATAGATGTTATATATATTAGGACCTTTGTTTATCTGTGAAGACTTGCTTTTGTGAGAAATTATTATTTATGGTGGTCACAGTGTCTACACACTTTAGGGTACTTTAAATGCTGTGCCCCAATGGAGCCGTCTTATTCATTAATTAATTTAATACACAAAATTCAACAGTGAGTTTAGCCTAAATAATCCCTGCCAGATCTGCGTATTTGGTTCTGACTTCTGGCATATAGTGATGCATTGTCAAACTCAACTCCCACGTAGAAATATTAACACTAGGTGTGCAAAGGCAAGGTTCACAATATGTCTCCCATGGCTGAGTTCAAGTCCCATTGGTAAAGCCTTTGAGAAATTGCCCCCTCTCAGTCTTCATCACCCTCTGAGTGAGTATCTAACTGCTCTCATTTCATTCCAGTGCAAAGCAAGTAAAGTTCAGCAAATAACTAAGGCTTGGTACCATCATAGAGCATTACAAATTCTTACTTTCAGAAAATCTAGCAACATCTATAAATGATGTGTATGTGAGTTCAGCGATATCCCAAAACAAGAGGTCTTGGCTGTATCAATGGCATCGTTCAGCGCAGCACAAAAGGAAAGTTAGCTTGCAGAGCAATTCTGAAGAGAGCTACACCACCATGTAATGGGCCTATGCTCCAAGGAATGCTCTCCTAACCAGCCCCATTTGCAAATGATTTTCAGAATAAAAATGAACAAATGATCTGTAATAGATAATAAACAGCTAATCATTACATCACACATACCATACCAGTTAATATAGGTACATTTATTAAACCTCTTATATATATGACTTACGTTAAAGCATTCTATTTTATCAAGGATTCAAAGGGATTAGAGTTTAATTTGTTATTTTAGTATACTATACCTTTAAATTGTTGACATATAAGTTGTATAAATAGAAACACCATAAATCTCTTAAAAAATGTACCATAAATTTTTTATGTATGACCTTTAAGTAACAGCAGTGTGTTGCATAACTCTGCAGGGGAAGTCACATGGTGGAAACCTCATATTTCCTTAAATTTATGGTTGTTTCTTGGTGGTCTAAAAGGCATCTTTCTTTTCTTTTTTTTTTTTTTTTTTTTCTTCTAAAGTTGTAATCTTAGTAAATTGTTTAATGTTTGGTCTAATGCAGGTCAGTGTAAGTTCTTATTTAGATTTATAATAGGAAATATATAATGTCAGATACCAATGAAGCCTGGCTAATAAAGTCAAGGATACCAGTGTTATGTTTCATTATAATGATGTGAAGATAATGCCTTTAGCTGCATAACCACCATGTTAGTGACAGACCATAAAATAATCTTTATGAAATCTCAGGGTAAGATTAATTAAGAGAAAATTCTCAATTTTTTCCAGTATTTTATTCCTCCTCAATCAGAAGCATTTTTGATTGATAAATCCTCTCATCAGCACTGAATCAGACCTCATTTACTGACACCAAAAATCAAATAAACGCTGAAGTGGAGAGAACTGGCTGCCTCAAGTTACCTGTTTTGCACTAAAAAAAAACCAAACAAACAATCAGTGGAGTTTGGGCATGTGCTTAAATACTTGCTGAAGTAGGGCCTTATGAAAGAAAATTTTATATTAAGGCAATGATCATTGCCATTACTTAGAGGAAATTTTACTCTTTCCAACTCCAAAAGAGTTTCTTTTACAGTAAGAGCAGTGTTATCAGCATCAATAGAAAAGGTCTGCCTCAAGTTAAAACATGCAAGTGAAGATAAGTTGCATGAACAAGAAGAAGGTTTATTAGTGGTTTTCCACATCCACTGAAATCCTCAGAATCCAAAACAGGAATTTACACCGCTTGGCAGAATAAAAATTAAAACCCACTCAGAAATGTCAATATTTAAAATACATAGTACAACCATAATTTCATGAGTTCTTTAAAAATACACAGGGCACATATGTGAAGTGCAGTTTGCAAACCCCTTTTTCCCCAACAGTGAAATTTAATGTTGCAGGTATAACAACATTAGTTTATTCTTTACTATAAAATAAATCCTGCTAGATAGTTCAAAGACCATCTATTTAAGCCTTAAGATATGCAAATCAAGCATGTGTGCACTGCTTATATCCACTCATGTTCTACTTTTGGGGCTACAAAAACAATTACATTTGATGAGAATTTAACCTCCAAGCCAAGGAAAACTGTGCGCACCTAAATTACATACATGCAAGTGTATGTAGTGAATATATGCAAAATGCATAAGCATAAACAGCTTGGAAAATCCGAGCCCTGAATAGTTATAAATCCTCCCCTGAGAGGCAGATGTGCAAGGCAGATGTGCACGTTCCACAGGAGATGCAAGTGAAAGCAGTGCTTTGTGTGTCCAGCCTAGCAAAGGATGAGGGCAGGTCTCAGGTGCTATGCAAGTTCAATGTCTACTAAAAAAAAGAATGGAAAATGAAAAAAAAGAATGGAAAATGAAAGAATGAAAATTCCTTTTTTCTCTTTTTTGCATTCAGACTTCTGGATAAGCACTAAAATAATTAATACATGTTAAATAAATATCTCCAGGTGAGAAATCAGAGAAGAGTCAAAAACCCACTGAAAATTAAATTAAGACCAAGATACAATAATGGCCCTTTTATTGTCATGGTATGAGCATTGCTCAGTGAAGGAACAGGTAATTTGTAAAACTAATGTCCTTGAGCCTGGAACAGGATTAATCCAGAATCTTGACAGACATGAAAGACTAGGAAACCTTTTATTTTCTCAATAATTTTCTTCATAAAAGAGCATTTAGAGCCTGAACATAGAGGAAGGATGATAGTACTCAAGGCTAGTCTGGAGCAGAAGGTAAATGTGTACCAAAAAGCGAGTCTGGAACTTTTTCCTATCCATGCAAGGCATTCATTATCCTCACAAATAACAGAAAAATCAGCACTGCTGGGGCTTTCACAAGTAGATGAGGGTGTCAAGGGAGAGGCAAAAATCCATCCCGCAGGCAGCGAGTCTTAGGAACCTCAGAATGCTGGCAATGGCTTCGTTAGAAACCAGAGAGTCTTCCCATGCCAAGAACAGACACTAAAATCTCAGACAGTTAATGCAAGAACAGGATAGAGAGGAGTGAGAATATTCTGAGATTTTGAAAACATACTCTCACCAAGTGCGGACTGAAAGGTTCTCAGAAAGGGCCAAATGAAATATTTCATTTCAGTGTTGACATTCTTTTAACTAAAACTAATTTCTAAACTGAAAACAGCTCACTGAAATAATCAAAATTCTCACTTTTACATATATTAGAACTGGATTTTTCAAGAATTTCAGAACTATTTCACTTTTTGCCCCCCCAAATACAGCATGTGTGACAAGCAAACCTCCCTTTCCATCAGGGAAAGCAGGGGCTTGGACAAATCAGCATTTTCCAATGCTGTCTTTATTCAGAGAGCTCCCATCCATTTGTACTGAAGACATTTTTCATAATTTACTGGTTGTCTTAGGACAAATGGGTCCTGAAGTTCTACGTCTGCATTGGCTATTGACACACACAAACATATTCCTCCAATTATTCCATACGCATGCAGTGCCTCACCCTATTTCATTTTTATAACTGTGCGTGCTTAACACATTCCTTCTTTGCAATGTCCAAAACTATCTTTGCATTCTCAACAAGAAACATATTTCTCATTCACACATCCTGGGCCAAACCCAGATGGTATTAGTTTCCTACAAGGGTATTTCCTGTATGTCTGAATTGTCAACACGGCTGTGGATTGCCATCATTCTCCTCTTATATACAGATTCTAGTCATGGAGAGCAAACCGTATATCCTCCACCACCCTGGTTTTTCCACTTGGCACATTTCATAAAAATATTCATGTCTCTCTTCAAAATATTAAATTTTTTTCTCACTATTTTAGTTGAGAGGTAAAGACAAGACCTATATGAGGGATCCACAAAAAATTCAAAAATGCTTGATTATTTTAGCTTCTTCTAATGTTTGTAAAATATCTGTGGAAAAAAATCTAGATATCTCTAGGTCTATTTACTCCTCGTTTTTATGCAGCTGGCAAAATACATATATTCTTTAAGACTTACTGAAAGAAATAAAATAATTTGGTTGCTTAAAGCCAAGCTTAACTGCAGCAATGTAGGTAAGTTGCTCACTGGCCTTTCTGCCCTTGGGCTGTTCAGCTCCTGGGGCACTGGGAGATTGACGGGATTGGCAAAGCACCAGGGAGAAAAATCCTCAGGCAGTATCAGAGAATTCAATGCATTTTTCTTCCCAGCTCCCATTCAGTAGCTTTGTAGAAATGTGAGGGTTCAATGCTTGAATGTGTTTCTGACCCAGGTACAAACCTGATGCACATGCGTGATTTTTGTTGAAAAAATGCAATCATAGCCTTTTTGGGATTATTTCTGGCTGCATTTGTACCAGGACTCCAAAAAGTGAAGTCCTTATATTTCAAAGAGTTTGATTTTAGATTACAAATACAGTTCCAATGGTCCCACTCACACGTGGAAGCTTAAAACCCAGTAGCAGATGCTGGACATCTAAATGGGTTTTCTGTTTGCCTTTGTGCCAATAAGACAAGAGTGTTTCCTTTTTGGAACAGCTGAATGGCCAAAGAATGTAGGTATAAACAATTTCAGTAGTGGAGTAAGAAGACATAGCAGAGTGGCCTAGCCTTCATCCAGTACTGCTGTTGTATGGCTACTGGTAAAATCTTGAAGAATGCTTACAGAGCTTCCAAATACAAGAAGTCTGACTTTGCCTATTACGTTTAGCTTATTAATCACTGAAAAAACCAGCAACACATGCAACCAGCATTTGCTTTGAAGATATGACACGTTATTATCAAAACTATGCTGAATGCTGATGTTAAATATAGGCTGAACTATGCCTCTCTGTGCATACAGATTCCAGAGTCCAAAAGTTCTTTGGATATTAGAGAGCAGAATAGCATTTGCTTTATTGCTAGCATTTGCACACACATTTTTTTGTGGCTGAAAAATAGTGACATGTTCCCATCCTTCAGGGGCCTGCAAGCAAAGCCTCACATCCTACGCAGGGTCTCTGCCCTCGGGAGAGAATCTCAGACAAGATCATAGGTAGAATATAAGCATTAAATGCAGTAAACCTTTTTTTATCCTTCCTGTCTCTTTCCTGTGTTTTTATGCTACTTGAATTTCTATCCTTCAAATTGTCTCCCACTCCCCTACTAAAAACCATTCAGATAATGCAATTTTCCAGCTTCTTACAATAAGAAAAGATTTGAAATATCTTGCAGAAATCACTTTAAAACCTTTCCTAAGTATCTTCAGAGCTTTAGTGACTAAACCCGGAAATTTGCTTAAGAAATAACCTTCACTGAAGAAGATTACTTTTATATTTACCATGAAGATGAGCATCATTTTGATAAGCCATGGCTCTTCTCTCAAAACAGTAACAGAGCTCATAAAGGCCATGGCTTAATCCAGGTTATGTTGCCAGCATGAATGATTATCATCTATTATCACTTGACAAAGAAAAACAGACGCTGTGGACTGAATTAAGTGCCTCTAGCCCTTTATTAATCTCTGGCAAAAGGTATCAATCTCTGTTAAAGGGGTGCTTTTTAAAATTCTTTTAACCATTTCTTTTGCAAGACACAGACTGCTAGCAACTTCTGGCACTTGCTGAGGAAGTTTTAATATCCATTAGCATGCAGACAAAGAAAAGACATGGAGACCAATCTTAGTGGAAATCTAAAGTTTTTTTCCTTCAATCTGGTTGTGGTTTTCTATGTTCTCTCCCGGCCCCCCAATATTTAAGTACATAGCTCATGTGAATGTACCATTCCTTTTGCAACCAGAAAAAGCAAATACCTGTTCTAATAGGTGACAGTTCAACACTGAGAGCTAGAAGAGAAAGGAAAGGCAGAATTGTCTGGAAGAGTAATGTCATCATGGCACATTCCCGTTTGCATCCCTCTTTTGCGAAACTAGTTATTTTTAATGCCTACAATTAGACAGATCAACATTTCTGGTTTTAATTTAATGCAGAGAGTATGATAATTACTGTTATTCTGTTCTGAATTATATCCCTAAATTTCCATATAAAGTGGTCATGGTAAAACAGCATGAATTTGTTTTCGATTATCGGAGTATAGAATTTGTTGTAGGTTCGTTCATTTTACATAAGCACTGTCAAATTTGCTCTGTGTCACCACACATCCTTTTTTTTTTTTCCTCTCACAGCAGAAAAGAAAATAAGTCTTATAGCTCATTTAAAGTGCTGTAGATTTTTTTTTTTTTTTTTGTGGACATTTATTAAAATTAGCAGTGCAAGAAGATCTTTTCATGGTAGTAGGATTTTTATTTTTCCATAGCATATTTTTATGCATAGGAAGGACAAAAATTACAGCAGAGATTGGCTGCCAATATCATGTCATAAAAAAGCAATTTATGTATTGAATTGTAACTCTTGGAGTCTTTTGACAACTCTCTGCCATTAATCTGTATTTTAAACAAAATTTAAAATTGCATTGAATGTGCTACTGAAAAATAAAGGTAACTTTTATATACATAGTGAGGGAAGGAGGGCATGAGAAAACCAGAACAGATTGCTGAAAGGATCACAGTCAAATGAGAACATTGGTAGAACAGCAAGTCACTAATTTAATTTTGATTTAATTAATTTGTATTGCTTGTGTGTTTACAGTAAAAAAAAAAGTCAGATAACATCAATATATTGTGTAAGTTTTCAAAGTCCTTCTTGATTCGAAGAGGTAAAGCCATAGTTTTGGTGACTGGGAAAAAGGATTATTAGTGTCTTGTCATCATGTCATGTATTTGTGAATGTTAATGGAAGGTAGGGTTGTAAAATTTGCCTTTATCGCAGAAGTGGCATGGAAAGGTGGGTAAACCTTTCAGAGCAACAGAAAGGAGGAGGAAGAAATACAAAAGTCATCAAGTCTATTCTCCCCTATTAAGGAATGATTTTCATGGTCAGTAAATTTCTGAACATTTACTGCATTCTCATTCACTGGAAGGAAGCTTTCTCGTTTTCCTGGAAGGCTAATTCTGCAGCACAATAGCCCTCAAACCAATGCAGCTGAAAACCTGTCCGGGAAAGACAGTCTGTAGTGGAAGAATGCTGAAGAGAAAAAGTGTAGGAGAGCAGATATGCCAAATAAATAAAAAAAGACCAGAAAGTGGAGGCATGCCAGAGAACTGAGAAGGAGCATACTTATTTTTTACCTTCCCATAGTGGCCTCCGCTGGTGAACCACTCACTGAGTTGCTGGTGGAATGTAAAGCTTCCTTGAAAATAAATCCAGCTGGGGACAGAGGTGGAATCACCACCTGTGTTCCCAGAGGATAAATGCTGCTTACAGCTCAAGAGGCCTCTGTGGTGCAGGAAAGTGTGTAATTCACACCTTCCTGAGCCAGCTTTACTGAATGTAATAATCATCTGGTCTTTATTTGAATCTCCCTCTTCCGGGACTGATTTCCACTGTCTTCTGTTATTCCAATTCTCCTAAAGCAGTGCAGTACATAAAGTTTCTCAGTCCAGATGCAGACCTCACATGGGCTCATGGCCACCTCCTTGCAAGCACACTCGCAGCCGTATGTCACTCTGCCCAAAACCTCCCAATTATTGGCTGGCTCTGGGCAGTCTCAAAGCTTTCAGCTGCTCCCAACCAATAACTGGGAGAGTTGCAAAAGCAGGATCCCTGTTGTACCTGAAGAGTGTGAAGGAGGCAAGCTGTGGGTTTGTGTTGGGTTGGCATCTACATTTATAAGTTTCATGTACTTTCTTTAGGAGGACGGGAAGAAAGAATTGTATTATCAGGGGACGAGGATTGTCATTTGGATTAAACTAAAGACTTGCCCAGCAGAACAGCAAAATCTGGAGTTGAGGAATTAAAAAAATAAGTACAGAGGACTAGGACTAGAAGTGAAAGGTCCTGCATTTAGTGACTGGTATCTTCAAAGAACTGTGAAGGTAAGGAAAAGAAAAAAATTATCCCCCTGTGTCAAAATTTTGTCTTTGGTGCAACAGAAGTAAGAAACAAAAAAGAAGTAGGCTTTAAGTTCTAGTGCTATCAAACATGGGAACAGAAAGCATTATGATGGATGCGCTTTGGCTGTTTTCAGTAAAATCCTGCCCTGCACCTAACTGAGTAAAAGCATCTCTAACTTCAGTAGGTTTTGTGCTTAAATTCCCAGTCAGAGTACAGCCCTTCAGGTATTCTTCATGTATAAATGTAATCATAAAGCGTTCCTGTACTTAACATTATTTTAAAGTCAAGTATTAAAATAGTGCATCTGTTGAAATCAGTAAAAAGAACGAAAATATTTTTTTAAAAATCCTTAGATAACTGCAGAGCCCTTTATAAACAAGGAAAAAAGTGAAGCTCTGCAACACAAGAGGAAAAAGGAAATGCTTTGGAGATAGGGTCTAGTATGTAGACCATACTGAGTCATGACATCAGTGTAATTATTTTCCCCTAAGGTAAATGTCTTATGTTACAAATCCTTCCCTTGCCAGAGGCCTCAGGCCCCACAGATAGCAGAGCACTGGAGTCCTCAACACCCAAGAGGTCTCACAGGAGCTCTGCTCCTGCAGCCTGCCTGCAGCCCAGACAACTTGTGCTCCTTTCATTCTGTGTTTGCTATATTTCCACTAGTCAGGGGCAATTCCCTCTTGTGGATCTCAGAATAGGTGGTGCAGCTCCAAGGGCAGGGTGTGCCCCTGCAGCAGACCTTGGCAGGCTTCTGCTTCTGCTGGAGTCACGTTTCTGTCCTGTTCTGGGGCCAAATTTCCAAAACATGGCAATTAAGCAAACACTTCCCACTGAGAAGAATACCTGACACTGATCTTCAGCCCTCCTGAATTCCGTTCTGAAGAGTTCAGATGGTGCTGTGTGATAAATGATTCTACCCTTCTCCCATGTTTCTTACAAATCAAAGACTTGATAAAGCATATTGGTTATGCTATTTATTACATAGGAAATAAACTAAATTAAAGGTGATTATATTACTTCAATGACTTACCCACCATTTGCGCTATAAGAATAGATTTTAAAAAAACATATAAAGATATTAGAGTTAAAATATTACGTCAGTGTTGAATTTGCATGTTTTAAGCACAGCCCCTTTTTAAAAAGGTTGTAACTCTCATTTCAACATAAGAGCGAGTTTGTCCAGACAAAATAATCAAGAACAAATACCATTATATACCATATATATACACACATCATAATAGTACTGCTAAGTATAAATACCATTATTTTATAAGTATTATATAAAGAGAGCATTTCAAAAACAATTTTAAAGAAAAACTTGGAATATGCTACCTACATTGTTTAGTACTAAGCCATACAGGGTAATGGAAATAAATGGTCATGTCTGGTTTTGCTTACTAGCATTAATTGCTACTAAGGATACATAATTAAGGGTCCTACTTACAATATGATCTATTTTAAATTAAATAATTTAAAATGCCAGTTAAAGCATTCCTGTGTATTTCTCTGTATTTATATATGCAATAACATATATTGACATAATTAAATGGCAGCATGTCTTAAAAATAAGTGCAGCATATGTTTCTGTATTATAGAAAAAGTATAATATCCTAATAATATAATAAAACTTCTGTCTATAATATCAGAGATACACCAGAGTATGTTTGAAAGCACGCAAATTGGAAGCAGAGCCCACTTCTAAGGAGTGGTTACATGAAAATAGCACCATTCTATAAAAATCCAGTACTCACATGCCTCACATCCAGTATTCACATGCAAGTTACTTCTCTTAGTGTTAGGTCAAAATACAAAGTGGATCTTTTTGTGCACTTGTTTAACACTTTTACAAATGTAAATATATTATAGCAGAAATTGCAACTCAAAAGGAAGTATCAAAAATATCCTTCAGTTGAGAACACATACTGCTGCAATATCATTTCAGAACCGCCATAACGTAGCTAAAAAGCCCTTTAAAAATGAATATAGAAACACTTTGTTTTACTGTTCACTTGGCTTTGTACTGACTTTATGGAATTCTGATTAAATTATTTTCATGGCTGTGGTCTTAAACTAGACCAAACTGGGGTTTAAAGGTCCAAGGTTCCTGGCCCAAGGAAATCAGTTTTGAAAAAAGTGTAGTATTGGTGCAGAAGGTGTCACAGCCACAAACAGGCGAGGGGAGCTTTCAGGCTACAGAGCAGCACAGGCAGACATCGAAAGTGGGAGCTGCCAGATTTAGTTACGACACAAATTTCACATTGGCCCCAGTCCACAGTATGTTTAAGTAATTAATACTCATTTCAGCCAACCATCATTCTTTGTCTTCAACAGACATCCCAATGGAATACGAAGATTTGTCTCATTCTTCTCTTCTTGCCCTTATACAACTGACAAACATTAATGGTTATTCCATCAAATAGTGCAGTGTAGAATCTCATACAAGCTGCTTTGTCATCTACAGTTTGTCGGTGCTGGTTTAATCTAAAGGGAAACTTTCAAAGGAAAGGATGACAATCACCTTTTAAGCTGGCAAGAAAAAGATATAAATATTTGACACATGGTATCCATAGGAAAGACTGTAAAGCCTGGGAATGCTGATTTCACATTAAAAGTCCATTGATAAAAATATTAAAAGTAATTAATAATCTGTAGAGAAAGTATGAGATTTTGGACATAATTATTCAGTTTGATAGTACTAAAATTACTACTCCTAAGGGATTTTTGCTGGATAACTCTCCGTTTACCACACAGCCTATGACACAACCTGTTAAAAAACTATATACTTTCTGGCACATAGAGGCCATTTCAAAAGTAATAGAGGTTGTGACAGGGATTTGGTTGGGAAGGACAAGTTTTCCAGTTAGTGACAAAGTTGAAAATGCACATGAAGAATCAGTTTCCAAAATCAGAAAACTAAATATGGAAAAACTCATCTGGATTTCTAGTTCAACATGAGCCGACTAATGGCTTGTTGCTGCACTGGTTTTGGTATCTTGGAGGGATATTCACAAAGTTTTAATTAACTGAATGAGTAAATAGACTTTTTAGAACAAAATGTGTCTATCTGACTTTGAAAAACAGCAGTGTGACTTTTCAAGAATCAATAGAAACAATCTACAAAATGATACAGTGCTCTGTAACAATCATGCAAGAGAGAATGAGTAAGGCCTGATCCTATGAATGCAACTTGCCATAGTTACAGCCTTGCAGGTCCTGTGTTTCAATCATTTTTCACATTCTTGCTTCATGTGTACTTCATTAAAAGCTCTTAATTTAATTTTCACCTGTTTATGCTTTCAACAATCCATTGATAACACTGAGATGGCTTCCATGGCATCATGCACTAAATAAAATCTTCAGCTCAGTGACAAAAATCTTTTCTTACTAATACTTTCAATAACTCACCTTGCATGGCAGACCTAGTGTGACTCACTGACATTCCTGGGCCCTTAAATGAGTTGAACTCATCTCTCAGGAGAAGAAATAGGACTGTCTTTGTCTGGGCACAACAGATAGAATCATTCATCAGGAATCTTTGAAATATGCCTTCCTGTTCCCAAAGCAACTGATTTGCCTCCCTTTGCTTCAGACTTTATCAGAGCAACTTGGTCAAAACTCTTAGAAACTCAAACAATAATATCTACAATCAGTACAGACTCAGCTGCAGAATTATTTTTGGCTCATAATGGCGAAAGAGCTGGATTGGCAGTCCCTTCATCCATGATGACTGCAACTGATTTGGCAGCTCAAACTAGACTTTCAAAAGTAACCTCTCTGATAACCCCCTGAAACTAAACTTTTCTAGCAAGCAAACTAGCAAATTTTGTCTGCCTCTAAATTAGCAGGATCCAGATTTCATTGTACAAATCTGTTTGTATGGAAATCTCTTGACCTACTTACATCTCCATTTCTGACTCAGGTTTCTCTTTGGTGGTTGTGATTAAAAAGGAAGTACGGCAATCATGTTGAATTAAAATAAATTAAAGCTGTGCACTTTCCCAATTAGGCCCTTTGTGGCATGACTTTCAACAGGAAGACAGGCCCATCCATTACTCTGAAGTGCAAATACATTTTAAAGCTTCATTCTCTCTTATAATTTCAAATTTCATAATTAGTTATCTTGGGTGTGGTTGGAGTTGCAAAACATTGTCTCCTTATGGGTGCAGAGCTGGAGCACTTGAATCTACAACAGAGTCACTGGTTCTAGTTTTGAAGGGCTGGCAAGTCCTGAGTCAAACTCCAAAACATCTATCATCTTGTGAATACATTTATTAATTGAATTTGAATTGTTAGCTATGTGCTGTGTTTATTTCAGTGCCTCAGCTTCGTTCCCTGTATTGCCCCTCATGAGCACCAAATGAATCTAAGTTTTATTCTTCATTTATACAAATACCGTTTTAGGCATAGTAATAGTACTCACATTTTTTTAGAAGCTTTTTAGTAGCCAAAAAGAAAATAGCCTTCTATTTAAGTTCACGGGGTATTTGCATTGTCACAGTACATTACATGGATTGGATGCTTAACATATAACTGTACTAATCTTCATGGCAAACATAATAACAAAAGAAAATTGTTCTGAGATTTTTCTATTTTTATGTTAAAGAAATAACAAAAAACCTTTCCAGTGAGGGACCACATGTAAAACTATGGTTTCTCTGCACACAGACCAAGGCTGCTTATTACCTACAGTACACCAGCCATGATGAACGGACCACCATAGTTGTGACAACTGATGTTGCTGCCTCCAGGGTAAAACAAAGGTTTACATATTACACAAGCAATTTAACTGTTTTCTAAACATATTGCCAAGACAGTGGGAGTTGGCAGCCAGCACTGTGTTTTAGGTTTTGGATACTTGGATTAGAAGTGACTGCTGATTATAGACCTTTTTATTCGTCTTCTACGAATTACAAGCAACCTAGTAACCCAGCAAAGAATCCTTCACAGCACTTAAACTTGTCTTCATGGCTTCCCAAAGATTACATACACAAATCACTCCACAAAAGTGGCGTAACAGACTTGTGCATAGATAACTACATAAGGCAATTGTCTTGTTCTAACTCTTAAAGACTTCCCCAAAGTGAAATGTTTTATAATCCTTTTTGTGCAGTAGTCAGGAAAGAAATAAAAGAGTTTGGGCAAAGATTATCCACAAGAAAGAAACTTTTTTTTTTCTTTTGGGTTCCAGCTGAAACACAATAAAGAACATAATTAACTTCACAATTCTTTGTGTTTTTCATTTGACTGCAGGGAGGAGATGAAAGAGGACTGTTAAGCCTTGCATTCCACCCCAATTACAAGAAAAATGGAAAGCTGTATGTGTCTTATACCACCAACCAAGAACGGTGGGCTATTGGACCTCATGACCACATCCTTAGGGTCGTAGAATACACAGTATCCAGGTATCAGTAGAAGTCTAAAATTAACAAACTCTGTATTTCTCAGCAACCTCTGCACTTTAGTATTTCTGATTTCTACAATGATATGAGGTTTACAATGCATAAACTTGGTCACCTGCAGAAAAAATATTGTGGATTTTATTTCAAATAGTAGTTTTTCGAATGACTGTAAGCACACTGTTGGGGTTTTTATAAGATTTTTTTTCAGTTATTCTGTCATTTTTTAATTATAATTACTTCCTACTTATTTTGTATAGGCAGCAAAGTAATTGTTTGTGAATGCTAGAGAACTGAAATTTTGCAGAAATAACTGCTAAGCATTTTTTCCACCAAGTTACAACATCCACATCTCAAAGTATAATTTGAATGAGCCATGTGTATTTTCAGAAAGAAGAACAGCAATAGTGAACTTTGAAAACTGTGTTCATATCTTTAACTTGCAGGAAAAATCCACACCAAGTTGACATGAGGACAGCAAGAGTGTTTTTAGAAGTAGCAGAACTACATCGAAAACATCTAGGAGGACAGCTGCTGTTTGGCCCAGATGGTTTCCTATACATTTTTCTTGGAGATGGCATGATCACTCTAGATGACATGGAGGAGATGGATGGTTTAAGGTACAAAACTAGCAGTGGATAGACTTCTATACTGTGCTCAAAGGCTTTTTTGGCTCAGCAGAATTGCAGGTGCTCCTGTGGTTTTTAAAGTATGTTTTAAATATAAGGATATACTCAAATCCCAGACCAGAGGGCAATTGTAGTACTTGGTTTTAAATTAATGGAATGGAATTAATTTAAACATCACATTCATGTTCATGAAAAGAGTTTTGGTGCTCTTTTTCTACTTCTCCTTTCCTCCATCACAATCAGAAATGTAAGTTAAAACATTTTTGTTTTTCCTGTTTCATATAATGACAAAGTTCTGAATCCTTACAAAAAAGTATCAACATCTCCATTCAAACAATACAACTTTTTTCTCACTTGCTTTCTATATAATTATTCTTTGGATTGTATTGTGACTAGAATCATTGAATTCAAGAGTAGGATCCAAAGTGTGAGCAAAAATCACTTTTTAATTACAAAGTGATTATATCCATAGTTAGTCTAGATGACATACAGTACAAGAGAGTTGCTTAGGGCCTTATATTTGAGGGCCTAAACAATTTTGATGTTTGGAAAGTTGTTCTTATGATCAAGTTGTTTCGCAACAACATGGTCAGAGGCATTTTAGTCTGCACATAGCAAGGCAAGATATTTGCCAAACTGAGCCTCTAAAAGGCTGTGCTATTCTTCTTCTTCTTTGCATCAACCATGAAATCAACCTCTATGTGATTAATCAGTAAAGTGGATCGTTTATTTTGCTGGTTCAGTCTAGTATTATATGGATTAAATCTACCAGTTAAATGCTTTTAAAAACCCAATTATTTTACCCTCCAACCCTCTCAGTGATTTTACAGGTTCTGTATTGCGCCTTGATGTCAATACTGATCTGTGCAATGTCCCTTATTCCATCCCACGGAGCAACCCACACTTCAACAGCACAAACCAACCTCCTGAGATTTTTGCACATGGACTCCACAATCCAGGCCGGTAAGTAAGTTTCAATTGAACTGAAATTACTCTGGAGCAGACACTGTTTTCAACCAGGCTTTTTAAAAATACAGTCAGGCGGCAATATTTCAATAATAAAAGCACCAGTGAACTTTTTGAATCTTCCACTCCTCCACCTCCACACATATGTCACAGTTAGAGACAAATGTACATTGGCAAAGGGGAAAGAGGAGAGCATGCACAACTACTACAAGTCAAGACCAAAATGACAGAACAAAATACAGGATTTTAAATTTTATTTAGTAATAAAATTACTACCTTGGTGAAACAAAAGAGCTTGAAGAGCAGAGTGGTAAAGTACAGCTGAGATGGGAGTCTTGACTGGGAAAAAAAGGCACGTGGAAAACAAATGAGAACATCTGGTGATATCTAAACAATAGCAAGGAGGAGAACAATGCTTTAACTAAACAAGACATAATTCAGCAAATTAGGTGGGTGGTAGTACTGAAGTGACATTTAAAGTCATGGTTTGAAAAAAATCAGAAAGTCAAGTTGTTCAGATAAGGACTTGATTCTTGGACTTTTTAACAGTCTGAAATTCCTACACCATATAAGTTCATTTAGTTTGGATACATTTAGTTTAAGGCACTATTCTTTTAGGTGCTACTGTGCAGACCACATTATATCAGGAAAAAATAGTTCTATTTCACATTACATAGAAATGGTGAAGGAATGGGAAAGTTGAATTATCTCCTATATATAAATCTAGAACATTTCTCAGGTATTTTGGCTCAGCATGAAATAGGTCCCTCAAATGAGTAGGCACAACAAAGAAAGAGTAACACATTAAAATGTAATGCTTCATATTGCTAATTATATGTTATGAACTCACCTTTCTCATGAATTTTCTCTTGTTTTGTTGTTTTACAGGTGTGCTGTGGACCGGCACCCCACAGATGTAAACATCAATTTAACTATACTTTGTTCAGATTCAAATGGAAAGAACAGATCTTCGGCAAGGATTTTACAAATAATAAAGGGCAAAGATTATGGTAAGTTCTATCCAGGGTAAAGCTGCTGGCAACAGTCAGGTTCTATGTCCATGGAATCATAAACAGAAAGCAGAAGAGAATATATATGACCACTATATCTTTGGTAGGAAATGTACAGCATAAATAGGATAGACAACTTATCTGAGCAAGAAGTGAAAAGTTCAGTCTTTTCAAGAGAACACTTCAATGTAGAAGCGGATAAGATGCAGGCCAAAACCAAATTGAAATGACTCAACTTTGTTCATGTTGGTGTAGAATGTAATGTAAATAAGATTTAACAAATTTGACAGTTGCTAGTCTGTCAAAGATCTCACTGTTGCTGCATATTTTGGCTCATAAAGAGAATATTTTGGAATATCAGGAAATTATGAAAATGTATTCTTAGTCTTTCACAAATAACCTTTTAAGACAGAGAATGGAAACCTTATGTAATGTGCCTCTTATAATGGAAAAAGTGAGATAGACAACAACAGACCACAACCAAACAGGGAAATGACTGAGTTCTGTTTAAATGTTACTAAAAATAAAAAACTTAGGAAAAGGCACTATGGTACTACTTCATGATAAATGACTAGTTTATATTAGATTACAAAAAAATAAATACACTCAACTAGGGACTTTAAAATATTAAAGTTTTTCATGCTTTCTCTGAATCAGTATGATTGCCAGTCACAATTTTAGTTTGATGTTTAACTCTGATCCTCACCAAAATCCCATGCTAGTTCACTTGCTCTAAGCTATCACCTGCCTTGATTGCCCATTTAGCAGCTTGTAAATTCCTGATGGCCACATGTGATAAATGCCAACGGTGTGTAAAGGCATTGGGAATTGGTCTGTCTCCTGGAATATAGCATTTCTTTCTAATCACATCCCTAGGTTCTCCCACCTGTACTTCCCTTAAAAGCAAAGCAGCTGTGCTGGCTGGCACAACAGCACACAATAGCATAATGCAATTGTACTAGTTCAGTTATTGCATGGATTTTCTGTGTCCATTTTATAAAAGCCAAACCAAAGAATAATATTTGGTTAACCACTGCTCCAATGGAATTTTGACTGCATCCTTATTGCAGAGTAAACTAAGCAATATTGTGTCTATCCAGAGCAGCTTGCCAGTATTAATACTAGGCTGTGGGTCAATGGCTTCAATAAAAAGAGTTCATCATCCTTTTCTCCCCCATAAAATTTCAGCTCTGACTCATATAGAGCAATCTGGGAAATGCATTTATCAAACACTTGCAGATAGCCTTCTAACTAAAAAAAATCCTATTAAAAAGTTGTCTACTGGCTGTGGCTTTTTTAAAAATTATGCAGCTGGCAGGTCAAATGGAGCCTACTTGAACCCTAAGCAGTATTTGATTGCATAAATAGGAACATGTCTGCTGAAACTTCCTTGAAGAAGGAATAGATGTTTAATAGAAGTAAACTCTGTGGTTGTGTGAAATAAAAAAGGGGAAAAAAGTGTAGGAATTGCTACTACTATGGCAGGATAAAATAAATTACCATGAGACGATACGGCCAGTAATAGTAGTGTTTTATGGGATGTAACACACATACCATGTTTAGAACTGTGATATGAAACGTTTCTCAAACCATTGAAAGGACTTCATAACTAATTCTACTGAAAATCACTGGAATTTCTGCACTGGACTCTACGGTGAATGGGGGCTATTTTGTTCCTGAAGTTCAGGAGATCCAGTCTGCAGACTGGATTGATGTGCAGAAATTAATAGCAGTAATCACATTGATTTCAATGGAAGTTGAGCCTGATCTTTATGTAGTTTTATTCTTCCAGCTCGTGCACATGGAAGAAAGCAATTATAGCCTCTCCTTTTGAAATCTCTAATGGATTGTTTCACAAACAGACTCTGTTGTAATTTTCTGGGGTTTTTTTAAGATTTCTGGCAACACGTCTTGAATTCTGAGGAATCTTTAAATGGATTTAATCTTTTTTCTTGAAGCAGTAGCATTTTCCTAAATGTGCATCAATTTGGAAATGCATATGATCTAATGCTACGGTAGTTCCTTTTCAGAGAGTGAGCCCTCACTTCTAGAATTCAAACCATTTAGCAGCGGGTCCCTGGTTGGTGGATTTGTGTATCGGGGCTGCCAGTCGGAGAGGCTCTATGGAAGTTACGTGTTTGGAGACCGCAATGGGTAGGTTTTGTACAACTCGCTCTTAAACAAAACTGCATGTGAAGTGTGTTTAGTCACTCAGCTGTCTGTATAAAGCCACAAGACCAACAGTCTTGTATATTGTGTCACTTTGCCACTTTAGCAGTGTGGTAATGCAGATTAGATTCTAGATCTGGGAATAAAATAGCGTGGCATTCTAATGAGTAGTGACATACAGAACATACCTAATCCTTGGAAGAAAGTACAGGAAATCATAAGACAACGAACTGCACAGATGTACCTGTGAAGCTACTTGCAGCAAGTGTTTACTTATTTATCTGGACAATGAAAACTCTGTTCAAAATGTAATCTAACATTTGTTTATTTGTTTTTGAATGCAGAAATTTTTTAACACTGCAACAGAGTCCTGCAACCAAACAGTGGCAAGAGAAGCCCCTCTGTCTTGGCAACACTGGCTCATGTAGAGGTTTCTTTTCAGGCCCTGTCTTGGGATTTGGAGAAGATGAATTAGGTAAATAGTTAAAGAATTGCTCTTGAATTTAAGGCTTATCCCTGCTGAAGTATTCATGATTAAAGTAAATGTTTAAAAAGAATGCTATTTGTCCTTTGCCAAAGTTGTCTACACTGCTCTCAGCTACACCTCAACAGCCTTGTACGAAGAACTGAGAAGACAGTGTGTTGCTGGAAAGGGCAAAATTCCTTATTGTGTCTCACATGCTGTGAACTATGGCACTCACTATGGCACAAAGTATAAAATACTTGCTTTTACTTCCAGCACTATGGAATTAAGGAGCAAAGACATTGCATGAGTAGACTGACCCTTCTTCTTCCTTCCTCATCAATTTAATTTTTTTCATCTATTCTATACTATATGAAAAAAACCCAACTCTCATGATAGAATATTTTTCACATTTTAGCATCAATTTGGGGAAAGTGCTTATATAAATTTTCAAATAGCAAATGATTCTCTTGTATATATCAGTGTTTCTTCTGAAGCTTTTTTAATCTCATTTGGCAAATACAACCAGATCACAAAAGTGATGTATTTAACATCTTAGGAAAGGAGAAATAATTTACTGCACTATTGTTTTCTCTAACAGGTGAGGTTTACATATTATCAAGCAGTAAAAGTATGACACAGCCTCACAGTGGAAAACTCTACAAGATCGTTGACCCAAAAAGGTGAGTATTGCCCTTCTCTTTGGGATCAGCCTTTCCATAAATAGGTTAAAAACCAGAAGGTAACTGCAGTTCTCTTCATGTGGCTGAATTATGCAATACTGACATTGGATAAAAAGGAAAATTCTCGATGCAGGGCAGGGGGTCCCTAAAAGCAATTCCCTAAAAGCAAAAGCAGCAGCACACAGAATAGGTTCGCTGTCTCATAGGAAGTGAATATCAGAACAACAGGGGAGTTACCACTAGCACTAACTTCTGGGAATTTTTACACTTTGGCATTGTGCAAAAAGATATATATTCTTAGCATGTTTTCATAGAGAAGTAGACCTACTTAATATGGAACCATGTGGACTGGTAAAAGATGCTCCTCGTAGTTCTGAAGCCAAATGATTTGAAAGTACCACAAAAAGTTATGCAGGATCAGTGGAAGGCAGATGCTGGAATTCTCCCTAGTGCTGCTGCTTCCTCACCTGCTACTGTGGTGGGACAGTGCACAACAGGAGTTGGCTCCAAAGGTCAGCACTGCATGGCAATACCTGCTCTATGTATTAAAAAGCAAGTACAGAAAATAATTCGGCCATCCTAGCCAGTGTCAGTTTGCCCATAAGCTCAAAGGGACTCGTTCAGTCCTTCCCAAATATTTCTTCTGCAGTTCAAGAGATATCACCAATGGGCAGTAATAGAGAGGACTCAGTTCTCAGTAGGTGTGAGTTGTCACTGCTTGCTAATATTCAACACCCTTCTATACCCCTTCCAGTACCTGTCTCTCCCTTGGCAGACCTGGAGCACTGAGGAGGGAAATCCTCTGTCCTTGGACTCTGTGCCAGAAATACACAAAATTCTTTACCCATTCTTAAAGAACTGCTTCCAAAGGGCTTATAAATCCCACTCAAGTGGTTTATAAAACATGGAATTAATAGGATTGTTCTAATTATTTGGACCAATTTACCAGATGTAAAATGAGGATAAATGTAAACTATCAAACCAAAGTTCCTCAAGGCATGATCTTTGCAGAGCAGCTAGAGGTATGAAAATATTAAGGAATCTGGAAGGACTGCAAAAAGCCAGTTCCCAACGTGACCCAGGGGCCCCAGCAGCAATAAGAGCTGATGACTAGCAGATAGATACTCACTTTAGCTGGGGGAATACCTTGTTCTTCATGATGGATCTTGCTGCTCTGTTAGACCAAGTTCTGGCATGTAAAAGTATCACATACATCCTGCAAAAGTATCAGAAATCAACACAAAATGAGATGGCCAACAGAAATAAAGTTTGTTGTATAATTACTTTGACCCCATCATACACTACAAAAGCAGCTGCCCATTTGTTCAGCATCTACTTCAGCATGCTTCTCCCTAAGTATCAGATGCAGTCAAGCTTACATTTTTGGCTTTGTTGTTAAGGGAGGAATTTATTTTCTTGTCAGACTTAAATTCTAAACATTGTTAATGGGATAACAAGGGAATACAACAAGAAAATCATTACATTGGATGCACACCGTACTGTAAGTCACAGCAGAGTTTCAGTGGTAGTGGAGGTTTGGTATTTTATAATTGCGCTATCCCAAAACTACAGCAAATAATTTGGAAGCAGATGTTACTGCAGGTTGGTGCAGTCCGTCAGTCAAGGTTATTATGTATGTTTTATTTATGCTTTCTGGTATTGAAAACATTTTTTAAGAACAAAACTTGCCATTCTTCTTGGGATTGTTTAGTCTGTTGGTGTATGGTTTTAAGTGAATTTTACACCCTAAATCCACTATTAGTATCTAATTACATGGGGCTGCCTTGCTTGACCTCAGCTTTTTGTTCTTGTTACCTCTTCCAGTAGGGTGGTCTTCAGCTGACATACCTGAAAGGCCAGACCTCCCATTGCTGCACTCACGGTTGGCTGTTTTCATGCATGGAGAAGGGTCAAGACTGTGCTTGGTTACTGGTGAAAGTAACCAGAAAAATATGAAAATACTTTTGTAAATTGGCACACAGTTGAAATTAAGCAGACTGTGGCAAAGGGATATAGTTTTTTGGTAACACTTCTCAGAAACATGGGATCATTTTTATTCAGGCAAAGTTTTGCGTTTTGTTGTTTTTCAGTCTCGCACCATTGCAGATTTTAAGGGAAGGACGATGAGTGACTTCCACAATAGAGCATTGCAGATGTATTTACCATTCCAGGCTAAGTTCATAACACCCGTGTAAACAACTTAAAAATGACATGGCTTTGGCAAATGTTCATGTAAAGTTTTAGTAACATAATATTGTTATTTACAAGATAATATTCTTTTCCATGTTAATATTTCATTGCTTCTCCTTGTGCTGTTCACCATACCAATACAATGAATATTCACATAAACACTACCACACCAAACTTTGTAGAACACAAAGTAAAGATGCTACAGGTGGACTACGAGTAGTAGGTAAAAATAAAATTATCAAGCTATTGATTTGTCATGTTTTAGAAATTCATTACTTATTAAAAGTCCCTGTGAGAGGCAGCCCCTGACAGACCTGTTAATTTGCAGAGAGAATCATCCATGCCTGGGGCAGTGTAGAAGAATGAAATTATCATTCCTTGCAGTAGCCCCTTGCTGGAAATTAATAATTCCATGCAAACCCAACCTTCTTCTGCTCGTGGTCATTTGTAACTGCTGCAAGCTTACAAAATTATTTTTTTATTAAAAAAAAAAAAAAAAAACTAAAACCAAATATAACATGAAGGTGCATGATTTGATTTCTTTTGATCTTTTTAGAGTTATAAAAACATTAGAGTTGGAAAAGACGTCCAAGATCAATAAGTCCAATCTTTGACAGATGGCCACTTTGTCAACTATACCAGTGCACTGAGTGCCATGTCCAGGTGTTTCTTGAACACCTCCAGGGATGGTGACTCCATTGACTCCACCACTTCCCTGGGCAGTCCATTCCAAGGCTTACAAACCCTTTCAGTGATAAAATTCTTCATGATGTCCAGCTGGAACCCTGGCATAGCTTGAGGCCATATCCTATCCTAACGAACTACTACATAATCAAAGTTGTTCTCAAACATAGCTGTGACTTCTATTTTTCTTGTCTTAAATGTAGCTTCAGACAGAAATCTCCTATTTGGATACCAAAACAAAAAAAAAATCATCTAATTAAGTGAGCAGGTTAAAATATTAGAAAATCAGAAGATGTGGGTAAATCGAGAGAACCCTTTGCATTAATCTTCAATACACAGCAATGAGAAAGTCCCATCCTAAAACAATCCTTCAAATGTAACAGAAATGAGGTGTTAAACTGAGATAATATATGAAAAATTGATGAACATGATCAACACAGAAGGTCTGAATCCCACAATTATCAAAGCAGTTTGAAATACAGAATCCGAGGTACCACAGTAAAACTTTTATTCAGTTCTTCTGAATACTTCATATCAATAACTAAATGGACTCCCACTGAAAGAACAGAGTGAAATAATGCTTCTCTTTGTAAAAAGGTTGTTGTAATGATACACTAATGCCTGAGAGCTCATAGACAATGAAGTGATTAAAAAAAAAGCTTATGTGGGATGCTGAAAAATATAGATATATTACACATTGCCAGAAATCCCATAGAGAAATGAGTATAGCCAATAGCATATTTAGCTTTGAGGAGATGTGGGAAACATTAAAAATAACAAGCACATAAACCAAACATTGGGCACATTAGTTAAACTGGCAGTTAAGAGAAGAAGTTCTCCAGTTAAAACTGTCTCAGAAAAATATATCCATTGTTTGATGATTATCAAAAGAAACTTTTTACCACTGCTTTTCACAGATTGAAACTAGTAAGAAAATGTAGGGAGAAAGACATATTCTCCTCAGCTAAAAGGTAGGGTCAGTCAGATATCCTGAAGATCAGTGCAAATACTAGCTCTTTACAAATTGCTTTTGTGACCAAAAACCAAAACCTCTTGTCTAGTTTTCTACTTTCTGTTTCGTAACTTTTCTGTCATGTTTTCTGTTGCTAAAAATAGGTACTAATATCAAACACAAAAATATTGATGAATTGAAAAGAAAAAACAACTAAGTAAACAGTGATGTAGAAAAGGTATAGAGGTCAAAATATTACAGTTAGTCGATAACAAAGAAAATAGGAGACAAACCCATTAGAAAAGAAAAAGTAATCACTTTTCTAGCATGATGAGAGGAGAAAATCAGCTGTGAAAATGAACATTTAAATAAGTAAGATCTGTTGATAGGTCCATGCAGTCTGTAATTTAAACATTATTACTAGACCAAGAAGTAAGAAAATAAACTTTGGATGGCGGAAGAACAGCCATAAAGAGGCTTTGTAAGTCTTCTTTTAGAGTACTTATAATATGATGACTTTAATTTCTAAGGAAATTACACATAAAAGGGAAGATATCCAGAAAAGATTCTAGAACTGACAGACAACGCAAAAGTTTTCCTTTTAAAAGATGTGATGTTTTAAGTATGAAACTCTAAGAGTTTGCTCATCCATACTGTTATTCCAAAGGGGATAAGTAATTGTTTTGACCAGGATGACTCACTGAAACCAGCAGGTGATTTTTATGAAAGGGGGCAGAGCCTGAGTACGTGTTCCTACACACAGAAGAAGATTTCCTCTTCCTCTCCTTGTAACACCTTATAGATCTGGATTTCAATGTGTTTCATATCAACAGCCAGAATAGCTGCTTCCCGTTGGATTGAAACTTGAACTTGATTCAAACCATCTCACTCCTCTTTCATGCCCCTCCAGAGTATATAATTCCACTTATCATCCTTTCCATCATCACCTTCCAGGATTTCCGCTGTCGAAGAGCGTTTCCAAACAGACTGATTTCAGACACAGGGAAGGGACAGTATCTAGGTCATACCTCATTTTGACACTGTTCAGGCTCTTTAGAAAACCATTAGTGATTTGATTTTTTTAATATGACTCAGGAGCGTTTGGTGGTATGGCAGCAGAAAAGCATTTATGAAAGTGAAGCTCTGTTTGAGACTTTAATTGCTGTGGAAATGGAAACACACCGTTTTAGAGTCATCTGCATCAAGATACCCAGTTCTGATGGGTTGCAGATAAACTCCAAAGCTCCTTCTGGAAACTCTGTGTAGAAGGAGCCAATTTTGTTGGTGAATGCCCTCACCAACCCAGGTGGGCCATATGATTTCTTTCTGTTCAGAAAGTTACTATCCCTGAAGTCATTTGAGGGAATGGAAAGCCAGAATTAATGTCTAATTATGTTTAGTTTAGCCGGAGCATGCAAAATTCTTATCTCATTTACCTACCCACATGCAGTTACTATTCCCACAAGAGACACTAAAGAGAAATTAGAGCTTTTTGCGAATACCAGTCTAGAGAGTTTCACTTTACAGAAGTACTTCACAAAAACTCCTTTGTAACCACGATGGAAAAACCTAAGGATTTTTTTCAATCACATCACAGCTCACTGACTGTAAAGTTTTTGTTTTGATTTCATATTTTTCCCCTTTTCTTACAGTCTTTCTAGCATTGGCTATTAAGGAGTTCTCACTTTTTATCGCTTTATAAGGAAAAAAAACCAGCTCCGTTTATCTTTTGCTTATTTTCTGGAGCCTGCAGGAAGCCTCTGCCATCCTAAAGAAAGTCACACATAATAGAGCAGCTTTAGCCCAGTAAGCCAGTCGTTCCCAATTCATCAGTCAAAGTGTTATGCAAGTGGCCCCCTAAATTGATAAATTCCCACAGTGCCTGTTGACCCAGCTGCCAAGTGCTCATGCAGCAGGTGTTGTTTTCATGACCACCCTGACAGTAATACAAACTGTTTAGCAGTTGCATTGACCTCTTAGCTATTAACATTGATACAGGCTTCACTAGGGACTAGTTTTCAAACATGACAGAATTTCTTAAGACTAGAGGTCATGAACAAGTATACCATATAAGAATAAATTTGATATGCTGCTGAGTTTAAATCTTAAAAGCCGTGAGTTTTTTCCACATTATTCCCATGTAGTAAATCTGGAGACAAGTAACGAGCTTTTGGCATCTCTCCCAGGACTAAAGGTATACTTTTTAATTTTAGAAGCTGTACCTGAAGAGATGCCATATTTATTCTATGACAAGCAGTAAATTTAGGTTATGACAAGGAGTGAAACAATTTTTTTTATTTTCTTGACATTTTCCCTTATAAAGGAAAAACACTTCAACAATTAATGCACAAATGTTGGTGATATACTTACGTATCATTCTAGTGCCTAAATCTTATGTACAGGTAATTGAAGCATAACATTCCACATATTTAGTATCAAGATTTCTACAGCAGTGTCTCTTGTTTGAATCTGAACATCCAGGAATTTTGTCTGCCTTTTTTTCCCCCTCATTTTGGTAAGGAAATAGTGATTTTTGATACTGTGTCAAAAGCCTGGTGGAGGAATTATTTTCTGTCCAGTACCATTGTTTTACTGCTGAGTTTGGCCCTCCATTTGCATTGATTTATGCACATTTGAGTTACAGATAGCACATACAGCAACTAAATCACCCTCTCTGTTTAGTGGAGCTGTGAAGAGATGCAGTAAAGAAAGCATGAAGTCCTGAGCTATGCCAGGATGAGTTTTAATCTATTAAAGCTTTTATATGCCTCTAAACAGTAGAGGCTGCTTTCTTCTACTAGCTATGGTAAGGCAGCAAAAATTATTTTACACATTGCACAGTCAAGAATTCCCAGCTCCCTGCACACGTCAGCAGAGGGATCCAACAAGGCCCCAGCCCCCAGTACAACTTTTCCTCCATGTTCCATACATTTAGAGTTGTTATACAGTTTCATGAAAGCCTGTTTTAACAAGCAAGATATACTGTACTGTACTGTATATATGAACAGCTCTTTAAGATAACTGGAATTGTACAGACCATATAAATAGTCATTATCAGCTACATTTTTTGGCTGACTTTCTGCGGACCAAATAGTGCTTACTGTAAGAATAATCAAGCTCTACCCTTTAGAGTTTTACAGATTGAGGGATACGAGGAAAAAAATCCTCTGCAGTCCAGAGTGTGGTTCCATCTATTCCCCTCCATTTTCCACGTCAGGAGACACAGCAAAGCACTGGTTATATAAACAAAATCATGGTCCTGTCTAAGTGCGGGAGAGATCAAGTCCCAGCAGTCAGTTTCAGGACTTACGTTATCTTTGTGAGATTCACTTCAAACTTGTGCCGAGCCTGAACATTTCCACCCCTTCCAAGCCCTAAGAATGCAAAGTGTGAGCACTGTGGGACAGAGGCTTTCTCTCCATACGTGTTGGTCCCAGAGCAGCATTTGAATCCTGAGAAAGAAGTGTGACTTTTCCCAGAGCGCAGCTAAGGAAAACCAGCGATTCTCACACGCTGCAGCTGCATTTGTATTCCTCTTCTCCTAAGGCACCCTGCCAACCAGAATTTTTTCCATCTTTGTTTCTACTCCACCCCACCATTAATAAATATTATTCAAGGCTGATGAGTGCAAGTTCTTGATTGATGGTAGAATAAAAGGCAAGGTTGTATTCACAAGTACTGAGAGCGGTAGAGAACTTTAAATCATAGAAGTGACCAGCCATTCTCAGCTGGATACAAAAAAGTGTGACTTCTGCCTTCCTAATTGCATACAAAAAGAACCATATATATTATAGCACTATCATAGACAAATACTTCATATCTATTAATAAAAGAAATCATTATCTTCCCAAATAAAATATCTTTGTGACTTACAAGGTCACTCTTTGCTAAAGATATGCCATTGGAGCTTTTTTCCAAGAGATGCTCCAGGAGCCTGAGGTTATGCTTCCTTCTAAACATCGTACTGCACTTGTGTTTGAGCAAAAGAAAGAGAAGTCTCCCATTTAAAGTAACTTGAAATACATAAGCTTTAAATAGTGACAGATAAAGAATGTTACATCCTATGCAGTTAGCTATGCAGAAATAATTCCAAATGTAGATTTTTTTTTTTCCCAGATGTAGGAATTAAATGACAGATGATATTTTTACTTTAAATCTGAACAAGTCACCACTGAAAATCATATTATTTTCTAGAACCATTTCCAAAATAACATTGCATGTGAATATTGCCTATAATATTTTAAGCGTAGGGACTTTCTAAACCATATCATATGTGATACACTCATTGTTCATTATTGAACTGGAATTACTTACAGGTCAAAAAATAATGCATTCTATTTAAAAGACAGCTGTGGAAATATGTAAACAGTAAAACTGAAAGGGTTTCAAATATGCTGCACCAAAGGTGTCAAAACATGTTTCAAAGCCCTTAAATAATACAGGACCTTCAGTCTGATTCTCAGAAATGCTTTGGAAATCAGGACTTGGTGCTATGCTAAAGAAGCATTTACACATTCTTTCTGTCCTTAATATCTTTGGGGAACCAGTTCTTGTGTGTGGATGTTTAAATAATCATGGTGGTAATTAAGGCTGAGCAGAGAAAGTGCTATGCTGAAACAAACCAGCGGGCCTGTACTGTATTACTCTGTTCCAGGGAAAAAAGCTAGAAATCCTGTAGTGGATCATTAACAAGATGCATGTCAAAATGGGAGGGGGAAATGTAAGCCCAGTCAGCTAGTGAGGGATTTAAGTGTGAATGCTTATTTTAAAAAATATATATTCTCACCCTATCTAACAATACCTTGAATGGCCCCATTATGCACAGACATATCTATTTAAAATCCTAGTAGAACATGGGCTTCAGATGTCTTTTGTTATCTTAGTAGCCACAAGTTCAGCTGATTTTAGTTAATTTTATTTTCTTTAGCTTATTTTTTCCCTTGTTTCTTCTGATGTTGAAATGGGAGATAAACCAGAATACCAAAGTTTTCTCCTCTTTTTCTTCTGTCACTGTTTTCTGCATCTCCATCATACCTGTTTGTTCTCAGACCCAAAAAACTCTCTTTTTCTCTGCAAAGGAGTATCAGTCTAGGAATTTAATAGGTGACAGAGTAATCAGTGCACAAGTTACTATTCCAGCTATTTGCATCTAATTGGGGTGTTAATACTGATATCAGTATAATGAAAATTATTCTGTTCTATTCTGTTCCATTCCATTCCAATTCCATTCACAGAGTTTTGTTTTGGTTTATTTGGATTCTGGCTGGACACTTAGCCAAGGTTTCTCTAAGCTCTCCATTAAACTATTAGAATCTTTTTCCTGCTCATTTCAAGCTTAGTATGTATGGCTGTAGTTAAGACGATTTCCTTGGAAATGAGTGATTTTGTATTTGTCCCTAATTAACTTAATTTTCCATGATGCTCCTATTCAATTACTTGATTAGATCACTTGGGAGATCGTGACATTCTTTTCCAAACTTGTACCTGTGCAACCAAACCTACAGCAGAGACAAAACATGGTACCTCTACTGGGAACCTGTAGCCTTTGGGTGATCCTATCATCCTAACCAAAACATCCAGTGTCAGAAATAGTTTAAGTCAGCTGAGCTAGAATTTCCTTTGTGCATACATTCCACAGAATCACTTGATGGTGAATGGTTGAGTTTGGAAGGCACTTGGTCCAACCCCCCTGCTCAAAGAGGGATTCCCACAGACAATTTCCCAGGACCATGTCCAGACAACTTCAGAGTATTTCCAATGATGGAGACTCCACAACGCACTGGGCAACCTGTGCTAGTGTTTGGTCACTCCCAGAGTGAAAAAGCCTTTTCTGATGTTCAGGTACTTAAATAAGCATCCTGAATGCACAAGCCCAATATCATTCAATGGAAATATGGAAATAAAAAACTGGCAGTTTAAAAGTAATTTGTAGACAGAGGAAATACTTCTGAAAAATTATTACACATGTTACAATGCGTGACATAAACGTTGTTCAGGTTACTCTTCCCCCTTTCTTAGGGGAAGTCTAGATCAGCTAGAAATGCAAAAAAACACCATCAGATGCTGCCTGCGATAAGCTGGCAGCTTTATGGAGATAAACCTTCAGCAAGCTGGTTTTGGCAGGTTCATGCTTCAAGAATTCTCAAGGACTATTGCTTAATCTTGTGGAAGATCTCTGAAGGCAGTTATATGAAACAATAGCAAATTGCACTGTATTTTTCTTTACTCTAACATATCTCTGGGCTTACTGCTTTTTCTGAGGGAAAAAAAAAGAAATCTCACAATTTCTCTCACTGATAATACAGCAGAGAATCAGGTCTTTAATTTTAAAAATATCTAAATTTTTCTTCTTGATCCCAACTTTTAACTCTTTGATTTGTTTGTATGGTTTTATTCAGGTCTTTAGTCCCTGAAGAATGCAAAAGAACAGCTCAGCCTGCACAGATACTGACATCTGAATGCTCAAGGCACTGTCGGAATGGGCACTGCACTCCCACAGGAAAATGCTGCTGTAATCAAGGCTGGGAAGGAGAGTTCTGCAGAACTGGTTTGTATACAGATTTGTAGCAACAAGTGAAAAAAGCTGTCTTATGTCATAATTAGTTTTTCATTATTTGTTTAGAGAAAATTTCAGTATATATTGACTAATATATTTACCTTCTGTTCTAATACAACTTAAATACTGATTACATGAACTGCAGGAGAACAATAAGTCTTTAGATTAATGCAACTGCTAAAACACCTAATGCATTGTGAGCCAGTGCAGAACACAAATGATAGTCTAAATACGACAACAGTATACTTTTCTTTTCTACCCAGATTTTCAAATGAAAGGAGGTGCAGTCAATACATGTCCTGTTTTTGGACATTCACCTTCCACTTGCAGTATTATGATTGTCAGTGTCAAAGAGAGGTCAAAGACTTGTCAGGAAAGGTGGTAAATCAGAACTGCAGGTCTTGATTGCATATTTGCACTTGACTAATTTAATGCAGATTTTTTTCAGTTTTGGTACGTTCTTGCTTTTGATCCTATCAAATGAAATGCCCCCAGTTTTTAAAAGAGAATTCTATGTACAACATATCACAAAACAGCTAACAATCAACGTTATTGTGATCCATTGTTACAGAGATTTCTTCAAGTCCTATCTTGTTGCCTTAGTTTTTAAAAGTCACTTGGAAAAGTGACTGTGATCAAACTAAGATGGTGGATGTGCCAAAGGGTGAGGGGAAGGAGCCTGGAGTGCCACAGCTGTGCTGTCCCAGAGTCTGTAGTTCTGTCTGAGCTGTGCCATTTTGCCCAGTGCAGATGTTCCAGAGCCAGCCTGGGTACCAGGAGACATTCTTACAAAGATTTTATTCCTCGGCATCAGCAGAGTCTTCTGGCTGGGTGTATTTGGTCAGCGAGTTTGACCAGATGCCCACACAAAGAGATGTTAGAATTGTGGCAGTAGAACTCAAAGAAGTAGCAAGGAATAAGGGAAAACAAGGATCCATCCCAAGGATGGATCATGGATAATTCCGGTTGGAAGGGCACTTAGGAAGGCCCTGGTGAAGCAGGGTCAGCTATGAAGCCCTTACAGGCTGGAGTGTAAATTTCAGTAACCTCCAGGTTTTTAGTGATGAGCAGGAATGACTTTGGAAGGAAATTAAATTAATTATTCACTAATAAAGTATCTTACTGGCAAAGATTCGTGAGCTGACCCTCTACAACCCAGCAATGAAGGCAGGTCAGATAAATGAATGAGGTAATCTGGCCAAATACCCCAATTTCAACTGTCCTCACTCTTCAGAGCTTGTTACATTTAGAGAATGAGGCCCATTCTACAGCCTTTGTCCAAGTGGACCTTGAAATTAAAAAATACCTCAAACATGAACATAAATGGGCCTTGAATAACCTGTTTTGTTTTAAAAATCACAGCTTTATGACAGATGATTTGATGGACACAATAAGCAAGAAAGTCACAGAAAATATGTAGACTAAGGATCTTCCCTCCCTGTATCCCTCACAACAATTAATAGGGGTGTTCTAAATTGAACCTCAAGCTACTATTATAGTTTAAATAATTAAATGTATCTTATGAGGTATGAGTTTCCTTTTCATGTAGTTAAGAAACTCTTGGATAAAATAAAGAAAACCTGCATTTTTATAGTGCATTTTAAATATCCAAAAATCCCTATTAAAGTTCTTTGCAATAGATAAAATAAGCAGCATAATTCCTACAGATAATGGTGTATATATTATATACATTATATATATCACAGTCCTGTGACTACCCCAGAAGAAAATACTTCCACAACTAAAGTTATTGATTATTAATTTTGCTAACACTGTCTACAATTTAAAATAAGAGCTGTATTTTCAAAACTGAAGCAAGAGGATTCACGTAGAACTCTACAGGTAAATCATCAAGCATCTGCTAAAGAGAGGGGAAAACTTTGAAACTTACATAACTGATAAAAATGGTTGAAAAAATGCCCTGGCTCTATTTTCTCCAGTAGGAATTCAGTTTTGGTCCCAGCATTAAGTGATTCAAGAGCCAAAGGGTTTGGTGAACTGTTCAGGTGTAGTCTGCTTTGCTAAGGCACGTGTGTAGTGCAGAACTCTGAGTATACAAAGGAGTTTACCTGAGATTCCTAAATGAAACCTGAATATAGGAATTGGACATTTCAAAAAAATCTGTTATTTGAGTTTGTCAGTCTTTCTCAGGTGACATCCTCAGAGATATACAAAGTTACTTCCTCCCCCTAATATTCTAAAACTTGAAAAAAAAAAAAAAGCTTTCAACACTCCTAATATTTTATCTTTTCTGTGTTGTTTTTAATTTATATGCCTTATCGTGACAAGGTTAGAAAAACTCTAAATGAATGTGTCCTGTATCTTGTTTTGGTTTGTGATGTTCTAAACAAATTAGAAAATCACCCTTTTTTTTCACCCACAGCAAAATGTGACCCAGCCTGTCGACATGGAGGTGTCTGTGTAAGGCCCAATAAATGCTTATGTAAAAAAGGCTATCTCGGCCCCCAGTGTGAACAAGTGGATAGAAACATCCGAAGAGTGACAAGGGCAGGTATTCTTGATCAGATCCTAGACATGACATCCTATTTGCTGGATCTAACCAGCTACATTGTATAGTTTCTGGGACTATTTGGAAACTCCACTTTCAACGGGCATTTGTTTTGAATCCTGTCATTTTTTGAAAGACTGTTATCCTGCAACAAACACCGGTGATTTGATTTACTTTATTAATTTAAGTGTAATATCCGACAATGTGCAGAAAAATCCCTTGTATGTGTGTAAATATTCCTGCACGTCTCCACAGACGTCCCGATATCCAATATGTGCACACATACACACGCAGACGCTATCACAAATATGGTTTTGCAGAGAGTGGAATCTTTTTTAATATTTATTTCTTCATGAGAAATAGTTTACGAAGCAATTCCACTGTAAAACACATTTTCATCAAAGGACTTTCCTGATGTCTTAATGGATTTTTTGACATCCGAGAAATCTCGTTCCTGTAGCTATCTGATCATAGCGGTGAGAAAGCAGTTTCCAAACATCACTGTATAAACTGCTGGACTTAATAAAATCCAGTTGTAACCGTTTCTAACGTAAACTGAACTCCATCATGAGACAATATTTCAGAACTGCTTAATGCATTCCTATCTAGGCAATTCATTGTAAGACTGTAACCTTCACTTTCATCAATGTAACTCTATTACAGAATGTTATTTCTTTATCTAGCATAGATGCAAAAATCTGGTTATCGCAGCTTAATATCAAGATTGTTTCAAGTGTTTAATAATTAAATTATATTCGCATATTTCAAAACCAGTCATCCTAGAAGGTCTGCTTTTTATCATATATTTTATTTAACGATGGGCACTGGGTTCATGTTACATATTTATATTATTTTATTTTATTTTTATAATATAGACATCACCTAGATGAGACAGCTTTACCATGTCCTGTAAAATACTAAAGTTACATTTTTCACCAACTTAATTGGAAAGAATGGGAAAGAGAGAGCCAACACACATACACACACACACACTCTTCAATGTGCTGTGGATCTAATCTAGAAACGTACCCTTGTGTCAACTTGTGTTCATTTGCACCGGATGAGAAAAAAAGCCAAGGCCCACCAACCATAATAAAATTACAGCATGTGTTAAAAGTGTCCATGAAGTGATTTTCACTGCAGCAGGACAGTCTAAGAGGTGACACACAGGCAGACTCTGCTGATGCCACACCGAACGGGACGTCCCGGGGCAAGAGCTCACACGAGCGTGTGCTGCCTGAGCACGGTGTCACTTGTGCAAAACCTACAGCACTTCTTGCCAAATGCAGTTCTAAATGTTCCTTGGAGAGCCAACAGAAAACGGAGTCTTTGTAAATGTGTCCATAAATGTGGTGTACATGCTGTAGTCAGATTTTCTAAGGTAATAATTAATAAGATCTGCAGAACTGGTGTCCTCTTATGTCAAGCTCTACTTTCTACAAAGAAACTGGCAGTTTTTTTGTTCACTACTTACCAACTATCAGGTTTCCTTTGCACTACCTGCAAACCGCCTACTGCAGCTTTTACAAAGTCTTGCCTAAGAAAAGAAAGCAGTACAGCCCCAGTGTGCGCATCCTGTGGTCCTTAGAAGCAGCTGCTCCTGCATCAAAGAGTGACAACACTTTCACCAAACAGATCTAAAAGACTCTCACCGTGTTACTCTCCAGGAGTAAAATCATCTCTCCAGGGCAGCAACATGCAACAAGTTTTTCCTTATAGAAATTTGTCAGTGTTCATTTAGTCTGTATTAAATCTGAAATTACAGCATAACCAATACTTGCATTTCAGTGTCTCACACATTCCAGCTCCAAGGAACAGACAATTACGTTTGCCTTCCATATATATGTTTGCCTGGGTTTCGAGTGACCTCATGCCAAATGGAAATTGGTTGAGAAATCTTGGTTAAGTGGCTCAGAGAACAATGGTCTGCATTAAAAAGTGCATGCATAATTTTGCACAATGTAGATTCAACTGACAGTCCATTGAAAGGCATCTTGGGATTAAATGAGCATGAAGACCAAATTGCCCTCTCACCCCAGAAAAGGGTGGTCCCTTATAGTCACATGAACACTTCATTGGCTAAGCAGTGTGACCAATCTTAAAATGAACCCTGTGGTAGCATCTGTAGGTTAATAGCAGCTCTTTGTCTCCGCTGCTTTCTGCCTTTAGTCTTTTCCCTGAATTCCATCACAAAAAGTTTTACAATTAAAAAATGTCCTGACAACCATTTTTGTAAATTGACCTTAGCATCTAATCTTTCCTTATTCAACGTGGGTGACAAAAATGTGAACTTCTCATGAATGAGCCAGCTGTCTAAATCTGTCACATAGCACGGTTTTATTACACTCTTCATAATCAGCAAGGCAAGAAAGTCGCTGAAGTATTTTAGCAACGTTTAAATATCTGACAGAGATAACATCTTTAACACTTTCTTCAATGAAATATATTTAAAAATAAACCCTACTTTAACTCCACTGTGACATGTTATTTTCAACAACCAGCTGGGAAGATGTGATAGTTCTTTTCTCATTGCTTAGTGCCTTAAAAAATACCACAGATGGCACCTAAATTGAAGATTCACAATAATATGTGTCACAGTCATGCAGAGAACAGAAAACAATGATCTTGGAGTTTTGATCTTAATAATAAAGACAATTTAGTTTACTAGTGAAATACAAAAATAAAACTCCAGTAAGAGCTAAGAATTAAATCCAGGTCTCATTCAAATCAACAGCAAAAACTCACATCAACTGTGCTGCACCCAGAAAAATCACTTTCAAAATTAAGCAAAAATCCAGCAAAATTCTTCAGTTTGTTTTATTAAAGAAAAATTAAAAATCTGCTCTGAGTCATTCCATAAAGCCTTCAAAATTAAGAAATAATCTAAGTGAAGGTTAGAGGGAGAGGGGAGATAATTTGTGAAACTGTTTTGATTCATTTTTAAATCATCTTTTATATTGTGTGAAAGCAGGCATCTGCATTAAGCCCACATGTTCATAGGAAGTCCCAGTGGAAAAGAAGTATTCTCATAAAAAAAAAAAAAAAAAGAAAAAAAAAGACACAAAAAAATCCTAGCTGCTTATTTATCAAAAGAAATTATACTATTAAAAAGAGTGAGCAAACCCCAGGCCTAGCCACCCAAGATGCTGATATAAAAAAGGGCAACTGCAGTAATTGCCCTGAGAATTGGCATACAACAAAAA
>VWZN01020875.1:297590-381640 GCA_013396955.1 Regulus satrapa | reverse complement strand
AAAAAAAAAAAAGTCTGTAGAAAGCCTGTTGCCAGTTAGGTCATTCTGCAGCCATTCTCACACAACCTCCAAGAGTGTCCCAGAATAAAACTGAGCTTATAAATGAAACTAGATAAATGAGGCAATTAGATAAGGGCCTCCAGAAGGGATTTTATGAATGTGTCCAAGTTGTCTCTGTCTCTGTGTCTCTCTCCCCTAATCTTTTATTCCATTCATTTCTTCCTTTATTCAGAGATACTGCCTCTCTGTTCCCAACACATTGTACATTTCAATTGTGTATATTCAATCCCAACACATTGTACATTCTTTCAGCCTTTCTGCTGCTAAAGGAGAACAAACGTACCTGTTGCAAGAAACATGACTCTCCCTGATGCCTGCCAGTGTTAAACCCCTGCTGTATTATTTTGGGACAGAAAACTCATCTTTCTCTTTTTAAATGCTGCTGATCAGATGAAAGGCATCTTACTGGAGTATGAGGAGAGACATCTTTACTCCATAGATAAGTAGGAAGACAAAAAGATGTTACGCAAAATCAGCTCCAAATCATTTCACTCCATTTCAGAAAAACAGCAAACTCATTTTTCTCCTGCACTCAATAAGAAATTCTAACTCACAGCCTCCCCCTCCAGGAATAAATTTCTTCTGTTAACAGACAGGCACACAGATCCACACCCTTCACCTTTAAATCCTCACATGGTATTCTATGTCATGCAAACAAAGTGTAAGTTAGGTATAAATAAGAATATACCTTCTGTATTACTGGCATGACACCTCTGTGTATCTCCTTCTTTCACTCACTTGTCTACATTTGGTTTTGCAGCTCCTTCCCTCCTAGACCCACAGCAAACATCAACAATCCCTACTTGCTGCAGGTGCCTACTATTTTTGAAAGTGCCTGACAGACGTGTGCATCAAAATCTTCCAGCAGGCTGAGGCTTTTATCTTTGGGTCATTCCACAGAATTTTGTGATTTTATAGTGGCTTCTAGCACCGTGTCCTAGCTGGGCATTTACAGTTCAGGAGCAGCAGCCTCACGTAGCTCAGGCACAGACAGACTGAAGCTGGAGGAAGGCAGAAATCACTTCAGTCACTCTGCTTATCACAAAGTTACCCCTTGCAATCCAGTGGTCAGATGCCTTAACTGAAAACCAGAATGGTATCCCTGGCATGATGAAATGTAGCTTTTCAGTACACATTTTCTCTAATTTGGGTTAAGAAACAAGGACCTTTTCCTGTTATATTATGCAAAATGGAGACGCTGAAAATATGAACAAGTAATTCCATTTGTTGTAAAGTTGAACTATGGTGAAAATGAGCATTCATACATGTAATTCTAATTGCATCCATGAAACAGGCATTTATAAGATGCCTAAGTTCTGCATGTTACAATTCATGAAACAAATTCTATTTGTTTCTATTATAAACAAATTGAAATAAACAAAATTCTACTTGTTTCTATTCTGCTAATTCCTCCTTAATAATGTAAATTCTTAAAATACATTTATGCATTTTAATTTATTATCCTTTATATATAGGATATATATAGATTATCAGTTTATCAGTGTATCAGTTTAATTAGGAATACCATTTTGATCTTCTGTCCAACTTTGAAGGTGTCTTTTGTCATGGAAAAAAAAAACAGAAGAAAGCCAAGTGGTAAATTTAAAAAAATTACTTTCATTTTGAAATATTAAGAAAGTTAAAAGTAACAGTCTCATAAAAATGCAGCCAACCCTTTATTGCAATTCAAATTTGCAGAAAATTTGTACCAAATAATTTTGTTCTGGCTACAAAAACTTATTAAATAAATATTTCCCTAAGTACTTTCAGGACAAAATGGTTCAGAAACATTGAAAAAAAATTAGGACTGTTTTGCTGAAAAGTTTGTTGTCTTCAAGAACAGAGCAATTCAGTGAAATAAGGCACGTACTTTTTGGGATATAGGTGTGAAACAGCAGAAGCCACCTGAAAGCTCAGTACAGGATTACTTTAATCTTTAAGGGCCTGACTCCAAGTCCATTGATGTCAACTGATAATCGCCTGTTGACTTCATTAGTTATAGGATTAAGTCCTTAAAAGATATCCACTTAGCTGGCAGAAGATCTTAACTTCAGACATCAGTGCACACATGACCTCTCTGTGTCTGCATCAGCATTCGACCACTGTTTTGTGGAATAAGTGCAGACAGCCCTAAAAAGCTTTCCAATCCTCCTGGGTTTCCTTATAGGTATTGCCAGCATTTATACCAAATCTGCCTGACTTCTTGATGCTTTTTGAATGTCCAGCAATCAACTGCTGTGAAAGTGGAGGGACTCGCCTGCTTCCCTGAGCTCTCAGTACTGAAAATTTATCATCCAGGGATCATTCTGCTACAGACATTCACAAATGTTTAATATTTAATATATCAATATTAATATATAGAAGTAATGTTTGTCTTTACCTATTGTCTGCTGCACACACACAGACTTCCATAAACGAAATTGTCAGACATTCTAGCACAGACAGCAAGCTGCATTACTGGAGAAGAATTTTATTTCTGCGGATAAAAAACAACATTCTGTCTGTAACACATTATCAAGAGGGTCCAGTGTATCATATAGTAAAGATCCTTCTATGGTCTATGAGATTTCCCTATTTTTTTTTTCATTTTGTGATGAAGTAAAAAAGTAAAAAATATTTTAAGTTGCAAAACTTCTTAAATTCCCAGGAAATTTCAGAAAGGCAGCATCAGCTAAAGCATGTGAATATACACAATGGTTGTGCTCACAGTATTCTTGGAAAGAAGGCAGAGAGAGTTGGCTGGTTTGGAGACAGGTTTGTTTTCATTTTGTTTTTTGTTTTTCTGTAGGATGTGTTTTACAGTAGGGTAAAAGGATGACAAAAGGGTGCTTTGCTTCACAAGGCAGTAACAAACAACACCATTTTCTGAATATTCCTAGGAGGAGCTGCTGAAAAGGAAATGTTCTAGGCAGTCAAAACTGGTGTGCAGCATGAACTTAACTCGTATCAGGACATACTGAGACCACAAACCACCTGGTATTAAGTCACCAGATGTAGCTTGTCGTGGTCTCCATTAGTACCAGAAACAGTAACCCTACCCTGTGAATTATCCAGAAATGCTATTAGCTGTCCCCCACGAAATATACTGCAGAATTAAAACTTCAATTCCCCTTTGAGAACAATTAGATTGTAATGGGAGCCAAGCAGAAAAGGAAATAACAAGCTTCTGTCACTTGAGAACATTACTGTAGTGGCATTTCCCCTGTTCAACTAGACTTATTTCATAGTAGCTGTCAGGTACTGTATGTACATTTGAAATGTGGGAAAATAGTTTAGAAATATAATTCAAACTATGTTTAAGCATCTTCTGTAAACTGAATTATACTACTAAGCATATACAGGCACCGATCTAGCTGGGAGCACACAAGCAATTTTAAGCATATGAGCCTCACTGAAGTCATGTGCTTAACATTATTAATATAATTAGGTTCTTTCTTGGTTTGAGATCTTACAAGTCTTTGCAAGTCTACCTACACAGACTCCATATGCTATATGTGCATTTCTTTTTAGGGAGACAGCAGGACTGAGGTTCCCAACAAGAGAATTCAGTTGCTGTTTGTCACAAATTCTATATAACCTGAAATGATTGCATCTTTGTGCCTCCACTTTCCATCCAAAAATTAGTGAAATCAACCCTTGTAAAGCGCTTTGAGCTCTTCAAATTTAAAGTGCTATAAAAACTACAAATTATTATTATATTATTGAACACCATGTATGTATACACGCTATTATGTAATATATAATATATGTATAATGCATATAAATTCTAACAAATGTATTTGTGTAATATCTGAGAAATGGAACAGTTGTATGTGGAAGTGATAAATACATAGAGTTGGATTTATTGTTAATCTGTGGATTGAATTTTTTTTTTAGACAAAAGGATGTTTAAGTGTATAATTGCTTTTCTTAATTTAATATATTTATGTAAATGCATGCCGGAAGTTCTGATTAGATAGTTATTCTGTGTCCCTTAAGCTAATAAAATATATTAAACTTTATCTTACTATATAAGGTACACCTGCTGCATTAAGTTTTTTCTTTTTTTGTTTTAATATTTTTATGACTAAATGCATAATTTAAAGTTCATGAAATTTTAATTTTAATCAGCTCTTTGGTCTTTGCAGTAAAAGAAAAACACCAGCATTTTATATATTCTTTGAAATGTACACTAGTTTTATTTATATAAATTCTGAGATGCTTTCATAAAATGTGACTGAACACTGCTATTATTTTTGGAATGGGAAGCTTGGAATGCTCTTTCCTGGATGGAAAATTAGGACATCCATATTGAAAAGCTACCTGTTGCATGGCAAGCAGTATATGAGTGCACATGGAGCTGGAGTAAGGAGATGCACAGGCTTTGGAAGTACAGATGTCTCAGATAATTAGTTCAGCAACAGTGGGAGAAACATCAGGGTCATTTATTTGTCGTTTATTTCATATCTTCAGAGGAGCATGTCGTCAAATCAGCGTATGTTAAATTCAGAGGTACCATTTTCAGTGGTTTAAATGAGGGCCATAAAACATGGATGCAGTGTGGAATTCTTTCCTTTGTTCCCCAACATAAGTAAGGGGTTCTGTTCCATTGAACTCAACACCTGAGCACATACATGGGAGCGGGGCCAGCTCCATAGATCAGCCCCCTGTGTTTTATGATACAAGAGAACAATTAATCATTTAATCATCACAACACTTAAATGCAAACTACACTTGCATCTGGGACAGCAAAAACCAGTTGGGATGGAGCACTAAAGAGCCAAGGGCTTCTTCACACACAAAGTTTACTTTGGTGGTAAGAAATGCTGTTGAATTAGTCTTACACATTTCATTTACCTGAAGTCTTTAGCCTGTCCTGTGTTTATTTCTTAAACTAAAGAACGAAGCATTACCAACTCTACGATATTGATGTTATCTCTAAGTTTCAGATTGAAGCCAAAATAATCTTGAAATTTTCATGAAATTGTTTTTCCATTTTTCAGCTAGCTATACCATTAATGATATGGGCTGGTAGCCAGCCAGAGAACTAGGATCCAAGCAAAATTTGAACTTCACCCAAATTTGAGGACATTTGGAAACTGTATTTTACTTCAGCTTTTCAATGAATAAATACAGCAGTTGCAGCAATGTTCTTTAAAACGTATTTTCTTGAAAATTTTCTTAATTTGAAGAAGTGCTCAGAACAAGAAAACTGCTGAAAGATGGCACATAAATAATGAAGAAATCCATGAGGGTTGTTTTGATTTTTTAGTGGGACTTATATATTCATACAGAGAGTAAAAAGAATTCTGTGAGTTTTACATAATTACAATAAATACAGTGCAGCATGTAGTTCTGTGACATCATGAGTCACTGAGTTTGTTCTTGTAATTTATTAAGACATTATGAAAACCCACTGACATATTTATAAGCCTTGGAATTAACAGCTACCTTTCATTCCTTTTACAACACATAAGACATGAATTTTATACTTAGAGAATTATATACACTCAGCTGTGTACAACAGGACTGTAATTCTGCCTAGAGCTTCTGATGGTGTCCTAAACCTGAAGGGCTAAATTCTGAATCTGCTTTTGGATTGGCCAGAGGAGGTATCCTTGGCCTCTAGAGGAAGGCTTGTGTGGTTTTCCAAAAGCCATCAGAACTTTCAAAAGAAATCCAAAGCCTAACTGCACAATTCAGGAGCATTTCATGCTATAATGTAATACAGCTACGACTCATATATTTGATTAAGTATTTAATCACTATTCCCAAAACATATACTTTGAACAATCTTCTGTCTTTTCACTGCCTTTTTTTTATTTCCACGTACTGCTCTGTTCCTTAAGTCCTTGGTTCTTTATTCATTTTCTTATAGATATGTTGCTTCTGCCTTCTATTGCACTAAATTCACTACATATTTACAAGTGCTTCATGAGACTGATTATGGCACAAGTGCTTTTTTCTGTTTTACTTTCATGAAAACACTAAGTAATGCCCCTGGTTTAACTGTAAATTAAAAATGCACCACAAGTAAGTAGGGTAGAATCTTTAGGATGCCAAAGAATCATTTCTGTCTATGTGGTTGGATTTATTTATTTTGGGGGAAGGGTTGGTTTGAGTCATATTTGATGAAATGTCTAAGGATGACATACGTCTCTGGCAGAACTGGGCAAAGTTGGACATAGCTTTGGTTTGGAAAACCTCACTCAACAGTGGCTTCCTTGTTTTCTTGTTTTGGGGTGGTTTCAGGGGGGAGGGGGGTTAAGTTCTTTTTTTGTTTATTTTTTTTTTGTCTTTCAGAGCTAGGACTACTCCTGGATTTCTGTAAATTCCAAAGTTTAGGCCTAAAATAGTTGAACAAATGGCTCTTACACTTGTTCAGTCTTCAGTATTTAAAATTTCAGATACTGTCAATGTTTCAGTCATCTTCAACTGTTGCTTATCCTCCATTAGCACAAATTCACTGATACCAGTGTTCTCAGGAGGCGAATCGGGCCAATCAGGAGAATCAGTAACTTTTCCTTTTCACCATTTTATACCACTTTAAATACATTTCACTCAGAAGTGTCTGTCACGTTGCCCCACAATGAAACTGGTGTCACTATCCTAGCACAGTTTGCTCCAGTTGTACACACTGGAGCAACGCTCTCAAGGCATCTCCACCATGCACATTTGGTTACTCAGAGATAGACTGAGGGAGGGAGTGTAGGAGTTGTATGCCTGTCCTTCATTAGAACAAGAGGTGTCTTTCCTTTCAGCATTAGAAAATTGGGATTCCATTATATATATATATATTTTTTTTTCCCACTTCAGGGAAAGGGAGCATGTGCATGAACCGAATGGCTGCCTTTGGTTCAGAGAGAGCCAGACTGCACAAACCCTCCTGCAGTGGAATTCGTGCTTTCCTGGTTGGATGAATAGAACAGGTGCAGACACAGCTTTCAGGCCTTTAAACTGCACCAGCCCAAATAAATTACAGCTACAGAGCTACAGCTATGTTTAGCAATTTCAAGCAAACATTAGAAATGCAATGCCCATGGCGCAGATAAAGCGCTTATGAAAAAGGTGGACGTAACATCTGTACTGGCACAGAACGCCTGTTCTAAAGTAATAGCTGCAAAATGCCTCCTATAAAGCATAAGACTGTTAGTACAGCTGCAGCTTTTAATAGCTATTGAATTTCTTGATCAGGGAGGCAGGTCCAGAGCAAGGGAAATGGACAAGTGAAACTATAAACTGCTATTTTACACCTATGAATGTAATATCAAATAAATGTGGCCAAACCTACTTTTATTTTTTTAAGAAATTCATCCCCAGAGAGCTTTGTGCTAGATCTTAGCCAGCAAGCCATCAGAAGGCACTTATGTCAGCCTAACCCCAAGGTTTCCAAGATGTATAGCTGTGCAGCCTACATATATATATACGCACACACATACACACACGCACACCCCTCTTGCTACCTCTTGCTTATTGCATGTAACACAAACCTGCAGCCACACACACATGCTGATACTTCATGCATCATTTCTCACTTACTCAGAGCTATTTGGTTCTAGATCGATGCAAGCAAGCAGTGAAAAGGCAGTTTTTAAAACAATAGGCAGTTTTTAAGATGGTTCTGCAAGAAAAAATTACAGCAAAGTGATTTGAGTTGCACAGACTCCAGTATGGGCAACAGGATGCAACCAGTAAACTCATTACCATGTTAGCTTATTCAAAAAAATACAGCTATCTAGGATTTCCTCAAGTTTCTTATTTAAATACCTTAATAGTAAGATGAATTTGTGTCTAAGAAACCCAGTAAATTACTAGAATCACTTTTACCTTCCATTTATAATTACAGCTTTTTTTTTTTTTTTTTTTTTCTGATGGAACTTCTATGGAATTATCAGATTTTCAGTATGCAGATAAACTGCATCTTGTTTTGGTTTGGTTTTTTTTAAGCTTATTGTCTTACAAATTCTTCACATCTTCTATTAGCCTGGAAATTAGATCCCTCACATAATACTCAGGGAGCAGTGGTTGCTGAAACTGCAGATTCACCTGAAATTACCCCAGATGGAACACTGAATATTCAGAGAATATTCTATTCTCAGTTGGACCTGCAAGGATCATCGAGTCCAACTCTCCAGGAAAAGGCCCATATGGGAGGATTGCACAGCCTTGGTGTTAATGTCTCTCAAACACAGATTAGATAGGATTGGTTTGGTTGTTTTGTTGTGTTTAGGACCACTTTTTCCTGCAAAAGAAAACAGTTTTCAAGCTACATGCTATTAATGTCTACCTAAAGTGTGTCCCAGGCCAGTAAACCCTTCTGAGTCCCAAAGAACAATTCCATCTACCCAATTTCCAGTACTACTTAAATATCCTGGTACCTGAGCTCACTATGTTTCTTTTAAAATGGCTATATTTTTTTTCTGCCTGGCATATATGCTCAGAAGTACCCGAACAATATGGAGATAGATAATTATCTCCTTCTAAAAGCAATGCAGGGTAAGATATACAACTGCCAAAGCTTGCTTGAGACCTTAGAGAATCCTGAAAAGTTAGTCATAGCCAGCACCTCAATTAACTTCATGGGTGGTGGTGCCAGTTTAATGATAAGAACACCACTGCGATTCCCAAAGAGGTGGATCTAACTTCTGGTTACTGCCCAAGAAATTGTTTTGACTGCAGTCTTTCTGGTTGAATCCAAGGTACAGTGAAGCCAGAAGTAATAAGAGGCAGTGGACCAAAATAAGAGAGGGAAGAGAGGAGTCAGAATCTTCTGGCCTAGAAAGATTATTTGAAAGTTTAAATTAGCTCACTAAATTAGTCCTGCTAAGCAATTTAGCTCGAGGAGGCAGGACCGAGTGCTCTAGTGCCTCCTTCCAGGTGAGTAAACTCCCTTTTCTGCCTCTATAATCTGCTTTTCCAAGTGGTCTGTTTGAAACACACAGCTGACAATGCTGCTTCTTCCACACCTCTTCAATTAGTCCTCACTGGGACAGAGCATCTCTGAAATCTCCAAGAAGTTTTGTAAAAGAATTAAGGGACAAAACCCAAAGTGTTTGTTTCTAGGGATAATAATAATCTGGAATTTCTGAAACTATTACTATTTCACAAATTATAAAAGCTCAATTTCACAGCACAGGCAGGGCATCTCCTCCACTCTGGTAAAAGCCCACCTGTAATGCTACATCCAGCTCTGGCGACCCCAGCACAGGAAAGACAGACACCTGCTGGAGCAGGTCCAGAGGAGGGACACAAACATGAATGGAGGGATGATTTTCCTATGAGGAAAGGATGAGAGAATTGGGATTGCTCAAACTGGAAAAGGAAAGGCTCTGGGGAGATCCTGCTGGAGTCTGAGTTCTTGAAGGGGTCTTGTAAGAAAGATAAGATCAAACTGTTGAGCAGGGCCTGTTGTGACAGGACAATGAGCACAGGCTTCAAACTGAAAGAGGGTCGATTTAGATGAGATATGAGGAAGAAGTTTTTTTACAAAGAGAATGGTAAAACATTGGCACAGGTTGCCTGGAGAAGTCATGAATGCCCTATTCCTGGAAATATCCAAGGCTGGACAGGACTCTGAGCAGCCTGATGCAGTTGGAGACATCCCTGCTCATTGCAGAGTGTTTAGACTGGATGGCCTTTAAAGGTCTCTCCTAACCCAGACTATTCTGTGACTCCCTGATTTAGAGAACAGAGAAGACTAAATGCAAAAAGCACAAGAAACCACTAAGAAAACAACATCAACATAAAAATCACCACCTGAGAGCTACAAATTTTTGGTTTTCAAAATCCACCTGCCAGAGGAAAGTCACAGAGTAGATCCAGATATATTGATGTCCACAGGGGCTCTGTCTGTCCTTTCTGAGGTGCCAGCACACCAACCCAAGAAATTAAAATCTGATGAAGCTGAACAGAAACTTCAGGAAGACCAGTTCAGACAGCAATGGGCTTCAGTGGAGCACATGACTATCACTGTGAGTTTTGACCTTCAGTCCCCTGAAAAATAAACACTCCAACGAAAAGCTCCAGAAAAAAAATATGCCAGATTATGGCAATGAGACATTAAAACCCCACAGGATTATATGAATTCTTTCATGCATCTTTTGAATGGGTAACAGAAAGTACTGAAATGTTTTCTATATTACTAGAATCTCTATATTATTAATAAAAGGAAATGAAAGTGAAGACAAGTCTTTGCTGAAGTGACTCCTGAGTTGAGCAGAGGTCTGGGTGATGGCTTTGAGCCAGCTGGAGTATGAGCAGTAGCCCAGTGGTGCCATCAGGAAGTCTGGGGCAGCAAAGAGACATCCCAGGTAAGCCTGTGAAGCTCCGCAGGACTGTTTTAACTGTGACCTGTATCCTAAAGTGCTTACAGACACCTCATTCAGAAATGTATTCTGGCTGCTACAACCATGGCTAACTGCAGCACAGGCACTGCAGAAGGTTCATCTTCAGTATCACTGCTCATTTAAGCAGAACCTTCCAGAGACCAGAACATGATCACTCAAATTAATAGGCATTAATTATTTAATAATTCATATTAACCTTTTTATTAAGAGTAAAAAGAAGTAAATGAGAGTCAGTCCTCTGGCTGTTTTGAAAGTTGCCTGCTCAGAAAGAGTTTTCTTTCAATTATCTGTAATGGGATTATTAGCACATTGTCCTCAGTAAGTTTCTTCTCAGAAACAGATAATGCTGATAAACTTTCCACAACGACTATAAGAGACAAGCAATTTTAAACAAACTAACATTTTCTGCATTGCAAATATTTAGATTAACATAATCAGGGTACTGATCAGCACTCCTATAAAATGACAGCGCACTGTAGGATAATGTTTAAAGTAAATAAACTGGATTTTGCCCATGTAAAATATTTTCACCAATTTCAATTAAATGTAAAATTCTCCTGCATCTTCTGCCTCTATTTCCTACTATTATAAAACAACTGCTACATTGCATTTCAATCACACAAATAGGTTAGCTATTATTACTTACCTCCCAAAAGCATAAGGTTTGGTCTTCTTTCTGTTGATTCTTGGTGACCAGATATTTCAAGTATTATTTTGGCTAGAGCACAGTTTTACACATACAGCATGTAAGCTGCTTAGCACAAAAGAGGAAAGAGATCTGCAGGCCCAAATCCTGCCACCAAGTGAAAAGAAACAAAGTTTAATCCCAAAAATCAATGATGTGCTGCATCAGATATGTGCACTTATGCACACTAGTGTATTTAAGTCTTAAAATTTTGCATGCATAAAAATTATACTTATTAGTAAATTAGAGAATCCTTAAGCATCAGTTATATATGTAGAAAATACACTTCTATTAAAATATATTAGTGATGCCTCAGAAATGTAGATAGTTCAACATGTTAAGTCTAAGAACACATCTGGAGAGGGTAGTCCCATCTACCAAAAACAATACGTGTGAAAACATCTGGAAGCTGCTATTCAAACTGAAAAATTGCAAGACACACTGCAGAAGATGCTACCTGCAAAGTCCCATTCTGAACATCATCCAGCCATTACATCACAGGTAATAAATGAAAGAACATGGACCAGGAGGTTTCACATCCTAAAAAAGATTAAGGCTTAAACTAATTTTTTCAGCTTGTTTCTATCAAGGAATGATCATAAGAACTTCCAAGCAATATACAGGGAAATATTTGAATAACAGGAAGGGAATAAAACTCTGAGAAAAGGAATTAGAACCTAATTTTTAAAATCCTTTGCATAGAAAAATTATGTCTGAACAACATTGAATGTCTGGCTTTTCTTTCCTGATCCTGCAAATTGCCCTACTTGCCAGCTTTACAAGGCATTGGAATGAACACAGAGCATCTGCTTTTTGTATCTGCTTATAGATTTTTAAATTTCACATTATATATATTTTCTGAATCATATCTTGACAATAAAAAGATTCTTTTCATTCCTGCCTTCCTATGATATGACATGACAACCTCTCCAATGTTCAGGATGCAAGATAGAACTTTAAGGTTTATTCAGCACAAATGTGTTTACATTTTTTAGGCATATCAGTCACTTGCAGTAGTTTTTTCTTTCCCTCTCTTGATTAGTACATATCCTAATGCCTCAGCAGCCCAAACATGAATGTGAATAGATAAGCTAAAACCTGAGAATTTCAAGAGCAGTGAAGTGCATGCTTTCACCTCTCCCCCTTTTAAAAGTGTCAAATGCTTCCTGACACGCTCGGGTCCATGGAAATGGAACATATTTTCTCATTACGTTAATTAATGGGTCTGCTTGGGTGGTATAATTCAGTATAAATTTCCTTTAGTATTCTGTCATACCTAAAAAGGATCTTATTTTTGTGATGTCTTTAAATTTTTATGACTTCTACTCTGTTTAGTCTGTGCGTAATCCTTCTTTTGAAACCTAATGTCCTAGAAAATCTGCAGGTTTCTCTCAAAACTGGCACGCTCTGCAGTCTACAGTCATTTCTTTTTCTTGCCTTCTTAGAACTCCCTGCGAGTCCTTAAGGTGCAGTTCACAGCTCAGGGAATTTATGATTACATCTTCAATGTGAACCCAAGCCCTGCGATATATTAAACCTGACAAGATGCCGTTCATTAATCTCTGAAACACGGCCAGGTGTGATGTAATGAAGAGAGGCTTCCAGCTCAGAGAAGCCGAACACAGCTCCCAGCTCGGCTTGATGGTGGCTTCCTTTACCTCATCTGGGAGAAGGACTGCCTGGGTGGGGACTCTCCTGGAAGCGTAATTCCAGAAAAATGTGGTTTGGGGAAAATGAGACAGGGTAATCTCTTGCCATGCCAGCGCTTCTCCAACAGCTCAGCTTCTGCTTTCCTTTAATTTCCAGGTTAGAACACTAACTCGGTCATGCTGCCATGAACCACAACTTCCCAAGGAAATGGTTTGATGGTCTGGAGGTATATTTGATGTATGAAAAAGAAAAATAAGGAGCTTTTTAAATGCTGGAGTATCAGCTAGTGGAGAAAGCAATGGCAGGCTCAGAACACAGAGCAGCAAGTGCTACAGTGTACATACACATTATGTCTTAATCAAAACAAGGCTTTAATTCAGTTCTGACAATTCTTTTTTTTTTTTTCCTTAATTAATAATTGCATTATTTCAACACAAAAAAGAGTAAAATCAAACCAGAGCAAATATAAGGAAAAGCTCAACATTTCCACACCATAAATTCAAATTTAAAAATAAACTGATAAATATTATTACCCAATTTTACTTCATTAACAGCACATGGGGAATAGATATTGAGTAAAATTAAGACTTTGAAACTCATCTCTCTCATGGCAAGAGAAGAGCTTTTGTGAATGAAATTCATATTTCTGAGTTGAAAAACAAACAGATGTGTTTTTTATAGAAATATAGAAAGAAAAAGTTTTTACACAGTTCATGATTTAGCGTTTTACATCCATGAAACATAGAAGTCCATATCCTAAATCAAGTTACGCCACTAAGTAGATTTGCTCTCTGCAAATCATAACCAGGTCGGTTATTACAGCAGTGCAAATTTGGTTGATTTTCACAGGTTACTTGATTTGATTAATTTTATGCAGCTACAAAGATAAATTTTGAGAACAAAGATAATTCCCACTATATCTACCCAGGAAACAAAAGAAAGGTCTTCTTAGAAATATAAGAATTTGAGCAAACTTTGTACTACCTTTCGAAACCTCTAGTAAAGGATGTAGAGCATGACTAGCCCTGACCATGGAAAAGTTATAAGAAGGCTCCTCTTTTCAACTTGTCTTTCTAGTATTTTTATTAATGTATCAAATTCTCTTCTGTTTATTTCATGAGAGATTCTTCCTAGCTCTTCCTGACCTCCTCATCCATGGACAAAGTGAAAAACACAGGATAGAATAGTAGAAGAGATTGTGGAACTGGAAACAGACAGATCAGACAGCCTGGGTTTCTATCCTAACATGCATGGCCCCAGACACTGAACACCATCTTTGGAAGAGAAATTACATAAGTAAATAGATAGGAATACCCTGGGATTAGTCTGCAGAAAAATATTATACCTAAAATTTTAAATGTCTAAAGGATTTACTGTATTTATGCTCAGGACCTTCGACTAATTTTTGCAAATATTCTGGCAATTTACTTTCAGAACTGATTAGGCAGATAGTGATGGACATTGCCAGAAAGTGAATCGTGTATTTAACAAGAAACCAGATTTTTAGAATTGTATTCATTCCGTAGATTGGACATTTCTATTTTGGCTAGGTTATCTATCAAGCTAAGTTTGAATATGATATCAAATAAGTACTGCACTGATTAGTTGGTTGATTATCACCAAATCATAGAACAGTTCGTGTTGGAAGAGACCTTAAAGGTCATCCAGTTCCAACCCTCGTGCCACGGGCAGGGACACCTTCCACCAGACCAGAGTGCAAAGAGCCTCATCCAGCCTGGCCTTGAACACCTCCAGGGATGGGGCATCCACAGCTTCTCTGGTCAACCTGTGCCAGTGCCTCACAACCCTCACAGCAAAAAACTTCTTCCTGCTATCTAATCTAATCCTTCCCTATTTCAGTTTGAAGCCATTTTCCCCTCTCCCTGTCATTCCATGCCCTTGTGAAAAGTTCCTCTCCAGCTCTTTTGCAGCCCCTTTTATGTGTTGGAAGTTGCTCTCAGGTCTCTCCAGAGCCTTCTCTTCTCTAGGCTGAATAGCCCCAGCTCTTACCATTAATTTAACTATATATCTCCTATTTAACTACATTAATTGAATTAAACATATAAAAACATTAAATTACTCACTCCAACCACTTGAGAATATCTTAATTCTTCAGAATTACTTTGAACTCGCTCACAAAGAGAAGGAAAGGTGATGCACATCAAATTAAATATCCCACAAGAATTAATTTAGCAACGGTCAAGGTGTGTTGCAACTTCCTCAGTTAACATCGCATTCCTGCCCTGGGTTAACATTACATCAATTCTGGATCAATTCCTGCCTTGCAAGATAATTTGACACAAGAGTTCTTGCTTTTGCTAAAGGTGTGCCACCAATGCTTTATCCTGATTTGTGTCAGCCTTTCCAGACTGTTCTCTATTGCAGGAAAGGCATTTGGCAAAGCAAGAAATGTTTCTTAGACAAATATTTAATAAAGCAGTAATAGTGAAACAAAAGTACTCCAAAACTGACACAATATTCACCACATTTGGATGGGTTTTTTCCCCAGCAATAGCCAGAATTATCACATTTCAAGACTAAGAAAACTCTCTTGATCCCTGGCTAACAATCTTCACTAAGTTTCTGAACCCTGTAGGCCTCTTTCTGTACTAATGCTACATTCATTAAGTTCCTCTCATTAGATCCATGATGGTACATCTGTGGTCAATCATTACAGATGAAGGTGGACCCAAACCAATTCATTAGTGAATTGGTTACTTAATACCAGGCTGTGTAAAAACTTGGATACATCATGAAAACAACTGGTAGAAGAAATCAAGAAGAAATCAACCCATACTTCAGGAAACCAAAAATTTCATCCGCAAGAATGACAATTAAAGAAACTGGCTGCAGCCTTTGCAAGTCAGGAATCATTTATGGTTTCAAGCTGAAAGAGAGTGCAGGTTTAGATTAAATATTATGAAAACATTCTTGACTGTGAGGGTGGTGAGGCACTGGATCAGATTGGCAAAATAAGTTGTGGCTGCCCCATCCCTGGAAGTGTTCAAGGCCAAGTTGGATGGGGCTTTGAGCAACCTGGTCTAGTGGAAGGTGTCCCNCTGTGAGGGTGGTGAGGCACTGGGTCAGATTGGCAAGTTGTGGCTGCCCCATCCCTGGAAGTGTTCAAGGCCAAGTTGGATGGGGCTTTGAGCAACCTGGTCTAGTGGAAGGTGTCCCTGCCTATGGCAGGGGTTGCAACTGGACAATTCTTAAGGTCTCTCCCAATCCAAGCCACTCTATGATTGATTCCATTCCATTCCAAATGATACTGAAGGTATTTGAAAGCTTATATTTCTTTTAATGTTTTGAAAAAATTAAGATTTGTATGCTTTTTGAGACACTTATCAAATTACTCACATAAGAAATAATGCAAGAGCTATTCTGAGCCAGGATTTCCTCTCAAAAGTTCACTGATACATGGAGAAGTAGATCTACAACTGGTATTTTGTATTTCCACAGTCTTTATGCTTCCCTTGCAGAAAAATAGTATTCTGACACCGGTGTATTTAACATCAGATTAAAATAATCTCAAAATAAATAATTAGGCAATAATTTAGAATACAACAAATTATTGTAACAATTTAGGCTACTAGTCAGGAAGGGGATTCATGCTTGATGGTCTTGGAGACTGTCAGAAATAGTCTTCAACACTTGAAAATGCAAGTGTTATTCCAGATTCCAGATGCAAAAAGATAAAACCTCTGTGAGTTCCAGGTCTCTTGCAAGAGTAAGTGACAGGAGCTCTCAAACTCCTTCCAATGCTAGTGTTTTCAATGTCATTAGCCAGCAAACCTACATCTCAGCTACAGAAGGAAATTAAGCTTTAACTAATTACCTTTCAATAGCTACTAGAGCTGTTGTACAAATGCTTTACTCAGATAAATTAATAGCAAGTCAACATTGCCTTCTGCACATAAAATCTGTTGTTAATACCAGAAATAAACAAGATTTCCTAAGAGTATTGACATCAAAACCATTCTGTCTCTTTTTTTTCTTCTTGGTACTTGGCTAAAAGTTCTGGGTCAAATTTTATCTTCTAAAATTAAATATTGACATTCAAAATTTATTCCTTCATGTCACCTTCTACACAAAGTTTCAGATAACTTTGAAAGGGCCAACAAATTCTCTAAATATATAATGAATATTAGCTACATCTTACAGAAAAGGAAGCAAAAATAAAGATGGTACAAAAAAATCTGATTTTTAATGCTGGCTAGTCTAAGCTCTGGAAACAATTTCTGTTACTGGAAGATGATGAATATAGATTCTGAATAACAACCACTAGGTTTGAAAAATAGACACTGAAATAGTGATCATCAAATGTGGAAAAAAACCTGACTGGTATTATCTGGCAGCTACTTCTTTCTCTGCATTGTCTCAGTCTTTACTCTCTCCTGAATTCTGTATGAACATCCACCACTTACAGACATATTTGATCAACCTCTCTTTGCCTGAAAACAAACCCTGTTCTTTGCAGAAGCCTGTCCCACTCCACTCTGCAGATTCCCCAGAGCACAAATGCATGACTTACAGAAAGAAGTTTGAGATATGTATAAATTTGTGCTGGCACACCTGACCACACTTTTCAGGAAGTTTAAGACATAACCCCAGGTGAAGCAGAAGGCTTTTCTAAACATCTGTGGGAGTCTGTCATACCTATGCCCACAAACTATTTGCCTGCTGAGATATCCAGAAGCTGTCACGGTCTTTAAAAAGTCAGCATTTACTGAAACAGAATCCTTCTCTAAACAGAGTGGGAGGTTAACTGATTTCATTCTATCTGCTTCTATTCTTTGATTTTATCTTTTAATATTAATATCCTTGAGACCACCCATCAGCTAACCTGCTTAGCCAAACTTACTGCCCAGTTATCTGATCAACAACTGCAGTGAGGCAGAACTCCCTAAAAAGACACATAAGGTAATTATTTAATTACATTCTTATATCATGGATCATTCCATTTGATTTTTTTTTTAATCTAAATATTCAAAACAATATAGTGGATATAGGTTGATATTTAGGATGGTGGGACACTTTAGCACTGAAATTTGATTAGACAAGATATTTAAAGCCAAGTAGTTCTACTCAGATTAGTTTGTAAATAGTAAGCCCCAAATTTCTTACCTTTAGAGCTTAGTAAAAAAAAAAATCTTCCTCTTTAAATTTTGAAAACTTAATTTGATGTGACAAAAAATAATTCCTATGCAATATAGAAGATTTACTAAATGATCTAAAGTTAAAGGAGAATGAGAAGATTGTTTGTGGTGGACTTGGTAGTGTTAATGTTTGAAATTGATGATCTTAAGATTCCTTTCCAATATAAATGGTTTCATTATTCTATTTTCAAAAACTCTGAGGGGAAAACAAACCAAGAACCACTGTTACATCGCTTGATCCTGTATTGCATATGCCATTTGTTTCAAGCAGATTCTAAGTGAAGGAAAGCTAAAATGGAGTATTGCTAAAGTTCTATGAAGCCTCAGGAGATTGTAGAGCAAAGGAGGTTTGCATTACAGATATTAAAATAGCTGACTTATCCGTTTTGACAGCACAGTACAGTCCAAAGCATAGGAACGCATTCTGAATGCATGGCTGCTCTGGAAATGCATCTCCGTTGCAGGGAAGGAAAGGTGGGATTAATAATATTTACCCCGAGAGCAGAATTTACAGCTGCTAAAAGCTCAACACACATGCCATGTACCCATTGAAGAAAAAAAGGCCCATCCACTTTCACTGAGGTGTTGTCATCACCGTGTCCCCAGGTCCCCGAAGACGTGCCACCTAGTGGAGCCTGTGCCCATGTCCTGCGACCCAGGAACAGCCAGGTCTGCTCTGGTGCCTTCTGCCACCTTGCCTGGGAGAATTGCTCTGCATTTCCCATTCCTCTCACTGCAAACCACCCAGCCTCCCCTTGCCTCCCTGCACGACTTGCTCTGCTCACAATTTAACCAGAAGGTTTCTAGAATATCTATTACTCATGGCTAAAGCCACATAAATAAACCTTGAACCAATACCAAAATTAGTTGAGCACAGCAAAACGTACAAACAGGAAAAAATCAAACGCAGCACTTTCTCTGCTGTCTGCCTAAGAGTGGAATCTGCATGAGACATTTTTCCAATGTAAGACCATTTTTCCAACATAAGATATTCCTGATTATTTTCCCCTAATCAGATCTAAAAGATTGAGATGATGAGAAAAGAGCTTTTCACTGCTAAACAGGAAGACAGGCACACACATAACTCACATGCCTGAAGAAACAGCTGGGATAATTAATCTGGAGACTGAAGAAGGCATATGAGACCAAATAACATCCAATTTCAGCTAGAAGAGAGTAACTTCTGAGTCTAAATTCTACATTAATATGCAATTTTCCACATGATCTTATTTTCCAAAGGTCCTGAGTACTTCTGATAGCAATACTATAACTGCTTAAATATAAATTTATATATAAATTTATAGCACAAACCAAATCCCCTCCCCATTTCACCAAAAACTAATTGATTTTTTAAAAAAATTAATTTGAATACCAAAATATGTAGATTCTTTCAATCTTATGTTATAATTAAAGAGTGGTTTTGGTTTGGTTTTTTTTTAAGAAGCATAATTGTGTGAGTTATAGGACAGAAGGCACTATGGAAGGAAACAAAAATTACATTACTTCAAAAATATGCAAGTTATGAGTTGAATACAATATTCAGTTAAAGGTATGAAGTTCGTAGTGCTGAATCTCTCTTAGAATAATAATACTTGATGTGTTCATAGATCCTCAAATACTCTGAAAGTTTTCTGTGCCCTTACCTCTTTTCTAATTGCAGGAAAACATGAGGGTACTAAAATAAAAAATAACTGACAGTTAGGTGTAATTTCCCTATAAACTTGTCTTTTGTATGAAATTTTCTCGGTTTCAGGATCTTTGCTTCATGTAGTGGAAGGTGCAGTAGGCAATAAACATGATAAATTTTGATAGAAGTAGAAAAAAGGTCCAGAGAAATATGAAACACATTTACATACTGAGATCCTCTGGCAGCTGCGCCAATGTGCATTTCTTACAAGATCAAATCCATACAGACCTTAGAAGAATCACCTATAGACCTTTTTCCCTCTCTTCTTCAAAATTAGTTGTAAGCAAAGGAACCTAACCCAGCCCTCAGACAGCACTGCTTGGAACCATTGGGATTCTAGTCCAACACACTACAAGTACAACGATGTAATTTTGGAAAATGGGGGGAAATAGGCATTGCTTTACTAGTCAGATTTCTGGCAGTGCACAGTTTCTAACACAGATCCAGCCAGTGCTCTATTAAACTCTGTGCTTTGAGAAGGAGCAGTCTTTCCAGAGAAAACAGACTAGGTTTGGTGATTAGAGGCGAATGCAGGCGTTTCAGAAAACAGCCACTTGTTAAGATCACTGGGACGGATATTAAGCATCTGCTAAGGAAAATTAACATCAGCTAGATTTTTATCACATTGCCCTCTATTCTATGATAAGGCTCAAATGTTTTACTTGAGTTGTAGCTGCTTTATTTGAACAAACAAAAAACCAAGCAACCAAAGATAAATTCTTGCCATGTATCCAGTCTAAAAGATTCAATACTACAAAAAGGTACAGAATGTTTTCACAATCTGAAATAAAAAGAAAACCCCTGGAAAAGAAGGTTGGTTTTCTTAGGCGAGACACAAAGACACACCTCCTCACCCCAAGATGGAGCATGCTCTTGGGGAACAAAAATAGGCTATATTTGTTATTTCTGGTAAAAAACAAGTTCAGGTGGTTTGGGTTTTTTTCCCCTTCTGTCCCCAAAGCCTATGTGCTTCTGCTGCCAGGACCCTAGCTTGTAGATTGGAAAGGTAAAATGCTTTCACCTTAGGCAGGTGCAAAGACTAATAAGTTATTCTACAATATCATGGCAGCTGCAAATTACCTAACTCGTCTAGTGAAGGTTAATTTCCTTTGCTCCCACATTGTCAAATGGTGATTTCCTCTTCTTGTAAGAATATTTGGTGTTCTGGGCAAAGTATAAGCAGAGCCACAGTACTTCAGACTTTTGTGCAACTCAATTTTCTCTCCTGAGAAATGACAGATTCCTCAACTTTGTGTCAACTGGGAATAAAAGACCTTGTCTAAAATGAAGAGCCAATTTTAATGAAAAAGAATAAGAAAATTAGTCATCACAGCTCTAATGGTTTCCCCATACACGTGCTCCCTGTGCTGTCCAGCACTGTCCATGCACACAGCCTGGGCTGTGAGACACACAGAGCTCCACTGCAGTGAGCCTGGACCAGAGCATCCATCAGGAATTAACGAGGGATGAGAAAAGCAACTGGTAACAGTTAAAGCAAGTGCTCACAGGCTGCTTTGAATGGGTTCCTCTGCATTCTTTTGCAATGAACAGGGAAAGCTGTGATTGGCTCCATATGACTGGCAAAGGTGATGATAACATGACTTATGAGCAACCTGCCACAAAAAGTATTTATCTTGCAATATATGAGGTGTGCACGAGGAAAGATGCTCCTCTAGAGGCACATCACACAGTAGTTAAGCACACAATTTAGTGAGGTGATTATAAAATCACCTCAATACTCATGTAAGTAAAGAACTCTTGCAGCTACAAGGCAATCACAGGTATCAGAACTGTGAAGAAAGTAGTGGATTTTACCCAATTCTCGCTTTTAGAAACAAATCTCTATCAAATAATCTCAGACCTTGAAACCAGCACAGCATGCCAAACTGATGACACAGGTATCATTCTTAGAGAAAGTGGTACAACTCTCCAAGTCAAAAGGAACAATCATGTTTGCTTCCTGCTGTGTGACACATTACCACAAAGGTCTCCTCTTGGCTTCTTCTGTTCTTTTCCAATCTACTGTAGTCTGGATTCTCTCTTACTCACTGCAGTTTTGGTTGTTTCCTCTTTCCAGTTAAGTTTCCAGATGTTGCTTACCCAATTTTTCCCCACCACACAGCATCCTTTGCCTGAATTTCTCCACCATTCCCCTCNTTAGATTGAAGATTTTGAAACCTGTTGTAAATTACATTAATTGGCAGTTCGTTCCTGCAGCTGTGTGCATTTCTTAAGACCACATACTTACAGGGCTTGGGGGAGTAGTTCTTTTTTACCTTCTTTGGACAAATTTTATGCTAAACCAAATTGCACCTGGTTCCAACACCATTTGCATAGTCATGCTGGTACCTTTCAGGAGTCCTAGCAGGGACAGGCTTATAATTATTTTGTTCAGCATTCAAATGGGAGAGAGTTGTATTGGAAACTTATGAGAAAAACTGGATTATGCAGAAAACGCATACCTGGATACTTCATGTTATCTTAGGTAGCTCATCAAATTTTTCCTACATGCTAAAATACAGTGATGGATAAGGAGCTTTAAAAAGCATGAGTCATGAGGTTGCCTGGTAAAAACATGAGGCTGCATGAGCATGGGCAGAATTTTATTAGCCCTGCTAATAGGGAAAGTTTCTATTTTTATTTAGAGTCAATTTAACCCACATAGTTTAGAAAATAATTATTCAGAAAATTATTTTGGTTACCTTAAAATTACAATATTAATTTCCACAGTTCATTTTATAATATGGCCTCATAAATTAAAAACAAAATCCTGAAATTATTCAAAGAAAATATGAATAAAACCTACAAGTCAGACCACAGCACTGTAGTATGCCAAAATAAAACCCGCAATCTGCCCAATATCTTTGAGTCCCAACAAAATAATTCAAGAAAAGGTACTGTTACTTTACATATGTGCTACAAAATCAATAAGGAAAAAGTAATTAGGAAGAGAACATTAGAGGGAAATACTTGAGTTTAGATATTATTGTGACTTTTCCATTTAAAACTAGGGGGGAAAAAACCCCTATCTTTGTTGAAAAAAATGAAAAAGTGCCATCCAACTATTTAATTTATAGATATATCTGAATCAGAAAGCTCAAAAGCAGTGTGGCAGAAGATCTGTAACCACTAAGCTTGTCTGTAGAAGACACATTTACTCTGACCTCCAATACCTCTTCCCCAGTAGAGCAGACCAGTCTAAAATCTCAACAACAAATCCAGGACACATCTGGAGTCACACAGGGAAACTAAAATTGCCTCCCCCAGACATATCTGAGGCCCCAGCAGAGATGTGCCCTCCCATGTTCAGCGATGTAAATGAAGCCCTGCTCCTTCCCAGCTCTGTGTCCCTGTCCCTGCTGCCCTTTCCCTGGGCTCTGTAGTGCCCTGGCTCTCTCCTGCACCCTTTCTCCTCTTTCCTTCATCACTTTCTTCTCACCCAAATAATACAAGTGACAATCGAGCTCAAACAAATGCTGCTCCTTCAGCAAGAGCACTAATGCTCCATGCTGTCACCAATCTCCCCAAGGATTGGAGGAACAAGGTATCCCTCACATCTCTTAAAAAATTCCTTTTGCCAAACAGATTTTAAATTAGTCAGTGTTTTGTTTGGTTTGTTTTTTTTTTTTTAAATCACATGTTAAACAGTGAATAGAGTGAAAAATATAGTAAGTAATGACTGTTTCCATGGACAGAAAAATAAATTTCAAATACTTTTTGGCTGTGTTTCAATTTCTGTTGGCTTTACTAGATATTGGAGAGTAAAGAGGTTGACAAATAGCTTTCTTTTCATGTCTAATGATGAATGATGCCACCTACTCCAAATCCTACAGCTTTTTGAGCTCTGAGACTCTACTGGTAATTTTTGAATGGCAGCATACTGATCAATTTACAGATGAATACTAAAACTCGTGCAAAATAAGTTTATCTCATTTGTTTTCATCTGTTTTAACAACAGATTTTGTTCACATTTTCTCCAAGAACATACATTATTAAATTAGGCCTACAAATGCACTATCAAAACAAGTACACATGTCACCAATTTAAATTTTCCTACACACTTTTTCTGTATCTTGCTGTGCTGCCAGGTTTCTAATACAGTGTTTCTGAAAACAAGGAGCTTGGACAGGGTTTAAATTGATGAATATTTGAATGCAGTGAAGCTCCACAGCATTAGACCAGCAGGTCTGGTGATACAAAATAATGTTCTTTAAAAATAACCCTGTTACAATTAAATTAACATGTAATAATACAGAAATAACATACATTTTTTAGGATTACATACAAAACCCTGACAAGCCAAACTTATCTGAGGTTTGTCAGTGCCCCAACACGGCTTTACAGTGATTCACCAGCCTGCTGGCCAATCTATAATGAATTAAGAGAGCTTCAGCTGCATCCAGGGTTCAAAGCCACTTGGGTTCAATTATCATCCAATCAACTAATAAAAATATAAATATTGTTATTTTTAAAAACAAACTTGCACTATCGATTGGACTGTGTGGTTTAAATCAGCTATGGAATGTGGACAAACAAATAAGAACCATTTTACATAGCCAGCTGCACATCAAAAGTAATTTTGCAACACAAAAATTTTCTGGCCAGACCTGCCTTTCAGACAGTTATAGATCCCAGTGGAGGCATGGGAAGACCAGAGTTCAAATTCAGTTTACTATGGCAGTTCTCCCAGCTCTGAATCTCAGCCATGTGACTGGCAATGCTTACTGTCACCACAGGGGAGTCTTACAAGGGAAAAGTGGTAGCTCTGACATTCAAAGAGAAAGCAAATACTACCATACAAAACTCGTACAAGAGTAGAATGTTTCTCTGTAGAATTTCAAGCTGTTTCTTAGCATTGTGCTGCAATCTCCCTGTTGTTGAGAATGACTGCGGACATAGAATAAATACTATCAACCCAGAAAAGTTCATTTGTCGCCTTACCTGCCTCACTGAGCACACCCTGAATCAAGTAGATACACCATGAGGAAAAGGTAAGACACACAATAACTACATCTATTTTAGCAAGCAGTGTTACTGAAGTCACTCCCCTATTGGCAGAGCAGTTACTACACTGACAGCCTCGAGAACCTGACATCCCTGTACAAATACACTTCCTGAGACTTTCTGTTTCAGAATTGTTTTAGTTTGGGGTTGTGCACAGAACACCAGTAGAGACTGGAGCATGCACTCCTGGAGTACAAGTTTCTCTTGAAAGGAATCCAGTTTTTTTCCTCTGTGACTTCACTGTGATACAAACAAAAAATGCAGCAAGTGGAGACTACTGTGAGGTTTGTTTCAAAAGCACACCCATGATCTGGAATAAACCTGTGGTTTAAAATCAGGAAAAAGTGTTCCAGGGGAAACAAACCAGTTCCTATTATGATCATCCTCAAGTCACAAATATTTATCATCACAGCAACATATCCAGACAATGAATTTAACATTTCTGTGCCTATCTTAATGCCAATGCAATATTTGGAATGAATACGTGGTGTGGATTTTGGGTTTGTTTGGGTTTTTTTTTTGCAAACTTTTCAAGTCCTTTCTTCCCAAATCAAACATTATACCTGTTTTACAAATCACTACTAATTTGTATTTTTCAAATTAATTGTAATTTAGGGAGACTTCCTTCACAGAATAACAGATTAGTTAGTTGGAAGGGACCTCTGGAGACTATCCAGTCCATTCCCCCTTCCAAGGCAGGGGCATCTGGAGCAGGTGACACAGGAATGCATCCAGGTGGGTTTGGAATGCCTCCAGAGAGACTCCATAACCTCCCTGGGCAGCAGTTCCAGTGCTTTGCCTCAGTTTAAGAAGTCCTATCTCATGGTGAAATGGAACTTGTTATATTTTGGTTTGTGGTTATTGCTCTCGGCCTGTCACTGGGCAGCACTGAAAAGTGCCCAGCACCGTCCTCTTGGCACCTGCTTTTGAGATATTTTATGTGCATTGCTGAGACCCCCTTCAGTCTTCTCCAGATTAAACATGCCCAAATTCCCCAATCTCTCCTCGTAAGAGGGATGCTCCAGCCCCCTCACCATCTTTGCAGCCCTTCACTGGACCCTCTCCAGGAGCCCCTCACCTTTCTTGTGCTGAGGAGCCCAGACACAGTGCTACAGTGCTGGGAGAGGAGCAGGATCACCTCCCCAGCCTGCTAGCCATGCTCTTCCTGATGTACCCCAAGATACCATTGTCCCTCCTGGCTGCAAGGACACACTGCCAGCTCATAGTCATCTTATCAGCCATCAGGACTTCCATATCCTCTCCTGCAGAAATGCTCTCTTCTTCTTTTCTTCTTATCTTAGCTTTTTTCAGTGAATTATTTATACTGAATTCAGCGCCATGAGTTTAAACATACAAACTAAATGTTTATATCAATATACCTTGAGTATTGTTAATCAATTTGGAGTCAAATAAGAAAAGGGAGCCAAGGCATTGTAACTTACCCCTACAAAAGGTTTCTTATATCCTTGTACACCCAGAAGCAACTGTAACACAAAGGTTGAGAATTTTAAGGGACCAAACACAGACGTAGCATCCCTTCATCACTGAGAAGTATCACAGATGAGGGGTGACATTAAATCTAAATTCAGGATACTGACACTATTCAGACTGCACTGGTTGTTTGTGACATCAGCTACCCTATACCAAATAGAGTACCTAAATCTGGCAAGTGTATAACAATAGCCAAGATGAGTATAAATGCTATTATCATAGAAGCTTGTTGAGGAATCAAAACACAGCATAATAATGCAAAGGATGGCGTAGTGTGTGAGGAAAACCTATGCAATTCTGTAGTCAATTTATACTTCAATATTTGAGGGAGCTAAGTATCCAGCTTTCTATGCCAAAAGTACATCAAATATGAGCAGATTGACAAAATACTTATTTCGGGGAGCAGTTTTGGGGAACAGTCACCAGGACTGACCCAGTACTGACACAAGCAACCTCTCTTTAGGTGCCTTGGTTTTACTCATCTACAACTGGAAGTAATGACCTTTTCTCAGCTTTAGCATAATGGTGATTAAGCATTTAATCCAAACCTCTGGCAAGCTAGTAAGTGTTGCTAATAACAAATTGGAGAAATGGAGGAACAGGCTGACCCTGCAAAAAGAAACATATTTTATCTTTTCATTCACTATTGAAAAATCTGTAAACTCATAAATGCAAAGTCATAAACTATAATAGAAGGTTACTGTTAGTGAACAAGAAAGATCCTTTCCATCCAACAAATTATTGAGATTTTATGCAGGTCTTTTCATTGCCAATTTTATCTGGATGCTTTAAAAATAAATTGAAATAACGTTGTCACATAGCTGCCAATTTGTACAGCATACACACAGATCTGAAAAACTTCCCCTGCAACTATCTTCAGCTTTGTAACTTTTCAATAATTCAAAATCATTCTCCACCAATAATACAAATGTCATTGACACATCTCCTTGCAAAATGTGTCTCCAACTCTGTCGAGTTGTTTAGAGTCAGTGGCATTATAGACTACGTGACAGCTATGATAATATGGGTTTAGCATTTAAAGGTGGTTTTGCTATCAAAAGGGCACAGCAGAACAAAAATATTTCAAGATTATCAGTCAATACAGGAATTTTTCATCTTTAGATTCACAGAGTCACAGAATCACTGGGTTGGAAGAGACCTTCAAGATCATCAAGTCCAACCCATGGCCTAACACCTCAATTAAACCATGGCACCGAGTGCCACATCCAGTCTTTTTTTAACCACATCCAGGGATGGTGACTCCACCACCTCCCCAGGCAGACAATTCCAGAACTTTATCACTCTTTCAGTGAAAAACTTTTTCCTAATAGCCAACCTAATTTTCTCTTGATGCAGCTTGAGACTATGCGCAACCTCCAGCCAGGCCATCCATAGCTGGTGTGACAGTGACTCTCATAGAACAGATGGGTGTTTCGACAGTAACTCTCAGATAATCAACCATATCAATAGAATTACTGCTAGAGCTGCCAGCATCTGTGAAAAAGCCAGTCAAGAGGTCAAAAGCTACATGGGCATTAAAAACTGAATTTTTTTTCAAATTACTTTTATAATTTATTTTAAATCTGCCCTGCTGACAGGACTACAGCTTAAGGATGACAGCATTTAAACTTGTTTCAACAAGCTAACTGGGATGAGAAACAATTCTGTTGAGGTATCAGTGAGCACGGTATTTGGTTAATTATCCTGCCAAAAAGCCAAGTGATTAGCTTAGCTGAGTGCCAAACTTAGGGAACACTGTACAAACACTGCTACGTGTGTTGAGCCTGTGCTGTACAACCACCAGATTACAGGGCTGTCAGTCTGCTACGTGCAGGGCTGAACTGGGTTTGTGTGGCAAGGCTTTGGGACAGGGGCGGCTTCTGTGAGGAGCTGTTGTGTGATGGAGCCAGTGCCAGCCTGGCCTTGGGATGAACCAGACACTAGCCAAGGCAGGCATGGTGGTAATGCCTCTGGGAGAAGGAGTTTAAGAAGGGGAAAGAGCTACTGCGCAGGAGCAAATTGCAGCCAGAGAAGAGAGGAGGGAGAATACGTGAGAGGAGCAGCCCTGCAGACACCCAGGCATGTGAAGGAGGAGGGGCAGGAGGTGCTCCTGATGCCAGAGCTGAGGTTCTCCTGCAGCCCATGGAGCAGCCCATGGTGAGGCAGCTGTGCCCCTGCAGCCCATGCAGGACTGTGGCAGAGCAGAGATCCACCTGCAGCCCATGGAGAAACCCACTCTGGAGCAGATGGGCCTGAAGGAGGATGTGACACTGGGGCAAGCCTGCATTAGAGCAGGCTCCTGGAAAGACTTTCAGATCCATGGAGAGAGGAGCCCACACTGGAGCAGGTTTGCTGGCAGGACTTAGGGACCCACACTGGAGCAGCTCTTGAAGAGCTGCAGCTTCATGGGAAGTTCTTCGTGGGAGGAACTCAAGCTGGACAAGTACATGGAGAACTGTCCCCTGTGGGATGGAAGCCACACTGAAGCAGAGGAAGGCTGTGAGGAGCTCATCCCTGAACAGGAAGGAGCGTCAGAGACAATGTGTGATGAAGAGCCTGCAATGCCCCTTCCCTGTCCCTCTGTGCTGTGGGATGGAGAGGAAGTTGGGAATCAGGAATAAAGTTAAGCCCAAGACAGAAGGAAGGTTGGGTTGAAGGTGTTTCTAAGATTTTATTTTACCTATCCTACTCTGATTTGCTTGGCAATAAATTGAATTAATTAACCCAAGCCTGGTCTGTTTTGTCTGCAACAGTGAGTGATCTCTCCCTGACCCGATCACCACACACCAACCTTTTATTATATTTTCTGTCCCCTGTCCTGCTGATGGAGTGGCTTGGATGGGCATCTGACATCCAGCCAGGGTCAACCCACCACAAGAGCCTAAATTCATATGCCAAACGGTAGAAAAGCTGGTCTACACAAGATTTGTGCACAGAACAAAATAATGAATTTTGGCAGGACATAATTACAATTGCTGAGTCAAACCTGTAGTCATACTTTTAAAAACCATTTAGGAGACAATACTTCTGATACATAATTATGATTTGATCTATAAGCTAAGTTATTGCTCTCCCTGCATTATTGTCACTTATTTTTAAAACAGCCACAAAATTTCTTTTCAAAGGAAAAATCAGTGTGCCATTTTTACCCTTTAGATTGGGAAAGTTCTGAAAAATATTAAATAATCAAATGGTTTCTTTGCATGCTTTTCATCTAAATGAAATTTTCAACATACAAAAATTGCAAAAGTTAGAAGGCAAAAGTCAGTAGGTTCACTTGAAGGCTTCTTCAAGTGCTTCCTAGTTCCAGCTACTTGGGTTCCATACAGTTTATCTCAGAGGAGATTATATTTCAATCATAAAGCCTGGAAACTGCACTAGAAAAAAATTATAAAGATAAGAATATATGTCACAAGATTGTAGTCCTCAGAAGGAATGGGACTATTACTCTACCACAAGTAGACTGCTACCAGTCTGACTGCAAAATAAAGTATTTCTGTTATTTTGAAGAAATAAAAAAATGGCCCACTAAGGAAAATGCAACTGATTTTTTTTTTTAATTCTTATTAGGGTATTTTCTGTAAAGAAAAAAATATGCATAGAGAAAAAACATTTTTCATTCACAAGATATAAAAAGAATATATCGTTCTCCACATTATTTTAAATTCTGTTTTTAGTGGGCAACAAAAAAGCTTATATAGAGTCTGCTCAATATTCTTTTAGATTAGGAAAGTCCCTCATTGGAATCAGGTCTTCCTCGTTCAGTGGAAACAGTCAAACTGAGCCTCCATGGGAGCAAACAGGCTGACCGAGTTGTTCATAAAGGCAGGAAAGACAAACTTGTTAAAAGGTTAACAAAGTTATAAGCAGGAGAACATATTCTGATTCATTCCCCTGGCTGTACCACAGCCAAAGGCACTGCTGTCCTCATGGGGAGAGTCAAAAGACACCAGGCTTATTAAAGCCCAGAGGGCTAAAAGTGGATAACAACCAAAAGTAATGGCTTGAAGCCACCAGCACATTTCCTTCATTTGCAAAAAGGACTTCAATATGTGCTTATAATGCTTTGTTTTAATTTGTTAGCTATTCTGCAAAGATCTCTTGATAATACAGAATTTTTCCACAATAAATGTTGGCCAGAACAAGTTTACTCTAGAGTTTTACTCTATCATTGAGCATTTACAAAATAAAATAAATTTAAATAAGTCAGGTTGGCCAAATGCAAACCACAAATCAAAAAAACCACCAAGTAGGACCATCCTCCCTGCCAAAGCTTAATGTGACCTAATGGGAGAGCTGTAAGAGGTTAGAGTTGGTTTTTTATGTAGCTTCATGTAATATTTGGCAAACCAAACGGGCTGGGTCAGGACTCCTGATCCTTAAGCAAACATTTGATGTAATTTTTTTTTTCACTTTTTCACTATAATAATACTCTGCATTCTGCCCTCCTATGACCTCAGCTCCTTTTCCCCAGGGCGGGTCGGATTTAGAACCTCCTTCTTCACTTACGAGTGCCATTTGAATCAGCCCCTTCCAGATGTGTTTCACCTCCACCCACAACAGGCCCTGTAGGTCCAGCAAAGTGCAGAGAGGGAAAGGAGCACAGGGAGAAGGAACCGTGCCCTGGCAGCACATCAGTTGGCTCCCAGCTTCTGCCTGAGTTTATTATTCATAGCACTGGTGGGAGGGCAGGGGGCAGGGTGACTCACACAACATCTTGTCTAAATTGAAAACCAATACCAGCCCACACCCCTGCAGCCGAGCTGTGGTGGGTCACTGTGGTCAGCTCTGCTTCCAGGGGGTGTCTGGGCCCCAGGGATTTGCTGCTCCAGGCTGAGCAGGTCAGTCAGTATCACTGAAATGGGAGAGAACAGCAAGTTTCTTTCTCTCCAACTCCTTCAGAGCCGTGATCTCCACTGCCCGTTCTCTCTGAGGGAAGTTACTTAATGCTTGTGACAAAAGGGAGAGTCAGTCTAAAGACACTTGAAATATTTTACAATTTGCATGAAATATATAGAGGACAGTATAAACCCCCTCCCCAGTACTCCAACCCTAAAAATATACAAAATTAAATAACCATCTTAATCAGCATCCACCCAAGTAGAAAAAGGAATGTTATTTAGCTTGAACTCCATAATATTTCAAACACAAATAGACAAGAAAATTATGGTACTAACTGTTTTTTAAATTGAAAGAGTAATGTAGTATGGCAGAATTAAAGTATTTTCTTTCAGGTACTGCTGTTGAGAAAACAAGAATTTAGCTGTATTGGATCCAATAGCAAAGTAAGAGTTAACATGTCTTCCAAAAACATTTTAAACTAAAAATTCCAGCATTTCTGCCACCATCAGAGAACTTAACTACCTCAGGATACATGCATATCTTCAACAGTGATGATATGACTTTTCTCACTTGCGCTGCTGTCCACGCTTTCACTGTTTAACAATTCTCTATAATCTCACCTTCTGCTTGCCCCCTTGTGCTGTTTTTGATGACCAAACACCTAATCCTGTTGTCAACACATCCTGCCCTGAAGAGGGTAAGGGCAAAGTAAAAAACTACCAAACCCCAGCGCCTGGAACAGGTGCTCCCAATGAATGGGGAGCTGGGGTGAGGATCCATCAGCACTAGCCCAAGGCTGCCAGGGAACCTGCTCAGTTGAAGAGTGATAGGAAGCTCTTGGGATGCTCGAGGCTGTTTCAGCCACCTGGAGTGAAGCAAAGGCAGTGAGGACAATATGAAATGTCCTGCCTCTGTACTGCTGCAACTTCTACCTCCCAAGAGCTCCTTCCTGCCTGGAATCCACCAGGGAGGAGATGCCCCATGTTTTCTGCTCAAGAGGGCCACAGTGGCCCCAAGTGGTAAGTAAGGAAAACTTCAAGCAGAAACTTGCAAGTCTTCCTGCGGCGGAGCCAAATCCAAAATTGAAGGAATGTGTGACAAAGCTGCCAAAAGTGTGACACTTGGCAGCTCTCCCAGCTGCCTTCTACTACTTCCCTTCTAGCCCCCAAAGTATCTGTGATGTGAGTAAGGGGCACTCTTAAGTAGCTGTTGGCCCTTTCCCACTGCAACTGCTTGGAAGGACTCTTGGCTTCTTCAGGCGTCACTGGGTTAAGGTGGAGAATGTGGCTCCTGGGCCCTCTGCCCATTCCTATTCAGATGGTGGAAAGCAGCACAGGAGATGGCTGGCTCCTCCTGAATTGAGGAAAACTTCTAGCAAAATTAGGCTCCTTTCTTCGCAAAGCTACACAGAAGAAAATAAAGCAACAGCCAAAAATCTCTGCCCTGGCTTTCTCTGAACCCCAATATCAACTGGAGTTAACTCCCACTGAACTATATTCCAGCTAAGGATGGGAATGTCTCACTCTCTTCACATCTGTTCGACAAATCAGTGTCCCCCTGACAATCTTCACAATCTTTTTTCGGTACCTTCAGTCCCCACACCTTGGAAATGAGAAATGTTGGCTTCAGCTCTTTTCCTTGTAGGTAGGACACTTGCACTTCAACGAAAACACAAAAGCCATAAGTATAGCAAAATGTCTCCCACCTCACCCTTGCTTATAAACTCTTTTCATCTGGCTAAAATTAAATTAACATTATTTCTTCTCAGTTTATATTTATATTTCTAATATTTCATCTCCAGAGGGGCTAAAAATTCATCAAATTACCAAAGCATTGCACATTAGGTTACTCTGTCATTGCACTGAATCTCTGACTCCTATCCATTTAAGGATAATTGTGTTTCATGGGCTAACATTAAAAAGTAAAATTATGTGCCATCTTTTACCCCAAAAGTTCAGCTTTGTACAAATGTGCAGGTATTCAACCACTGCTAGCTACAAACCAAGGGAAAAGGACTATGTGCAGACACAAGAAGCAACTCACAAAAGAGCAGAATAAAACTGGAAATATACTTAAGTTATCACAAGGATAATTTAATTATTCAAATTATAATTTCAGTTGGCACAGATATATACACACAATATTTATAAAATGTTTGAAATGTGCGAGCAATGCTTTCATATCTTACTGATAACTTGGAGGGCACAGGCATGCAATTAATTATGCAATTATCCAGAGGAAAAAGAAGCACTGCATTGTTTCAAGTGAACTCTTGCAGCTCTTTGGAACATTCCATCCTGCTACCCATCTGACATTACTGTGCTGAATTTGAGACATCTCACATACAAAGTAGACACCTTAGCCAGCTGTTTTGTCATTTTTTTACAGCCCAGAAGATACAGCCTGATCTTGGGATTTAGGTTCTTATCCCCCCTGAGTCATTGGCTAATTGTGGGAAATCAGCAAAGTCTATTAATCCCTGCAGTAATCCCTGCTGGTAAAAAACTACCTTTTGTGATCTCTGAATGAAATGTAAGATATTGAGGTTTCTGAGGTGACATGAGGAATTTAAAAATAATAAATATTTTATTTTATTCTATATTTATAATATATATAATACTTTCAATTATTTTATAGATTATATTATATATTGATTATATATTATATATTATGCATTATATATTATATTTATAATAAATATTATAACATTATAATAAATTAATCAAATTGACAGGCCTGCGTTAAGAAAACAACTTTTCTATTTCCAAACCACAGACAGATACTTATACAGAAGATATAGATGAGACATATTGAGGCCCAAATCCCTTCTCTGAGTACCTTAACATTACAAAGACCCCTCAGGAAGCTGTAAGCCAAAGGAAGACCATTTGTTTTACATGACCAATGTCTTTGACAATTGAACACTTCAAATCTAAATGTGTTTCAATATGGATTTTTTTACCTGCATCTTGACAGTGTGTTTTTTATAGAAGTTGTCTAAAAAGGGTACCATGAGGAATTTAATTCTGTACAGAAGATAGTAATTTCTGCTGGAAAGTCCATTGAAGAATGACTATGAAAAAACACACATCTTTCCTTTTCTAGAATTCTGGGGTTCCATTTGGGCCTAAATGCCAGAAACCAATTTTTTGGTTTTTTGTTTCTTTTTCTACATGTCATCCTTAAAGAAGCAATCATACAAAAAAAAAAAGGCACAGAATTTTTATATTCCTCAAATTTCTGTAAATGCAGCCACTTTCCATCTTCCTAAATTGAGAGATTTAACACAAAAGTTAGGACTGCTCTTTTTTAAGATCCCATTTCCATGTTTATCTCCCTCTCAGCAGCAAAAGGTATAGCTAAAGGAGCAGAGCTCAAACACTCAAGCTCTATTTGCTCATCTGCTTCTGCATCTCAGGAGCCATTTCCTTCTGAGAGGAATTTCAAAAAGGAAATTGGTTTCTCAGTCAAGGTCTGACCACTGAGTCCTCCATAGAGTATTCAGAGCCTGGCAGGAAGTTACCTTGCTTGAACTATGAAATTGGGCTCTGGAAAGAGGGAATAATTTTACTTATGGGTGTATCTCTTCCCTTGGTTCTCTTTGAGTTACGTAGCTTTAAAATGCCATCTGATTACACAGTAAGATTATTTTTAAGTGTAGGGTTGAGTTTTTTTCTTTCACAAATTTAATTTCCCCCATTTTAAAAAGAATTAGATTGGTTTTTTGTTTTTTTTAAATGTGATGGGCTACTTCAGCACTGCCTTAATGTAAAGAGAAGACTCCCCTGGCCTGTACTAAGGTCTCTCATGAGTTAGTGTTTGATATTCAGTGGCCTCCAATATAACTTTATTGTATGGGTGAAAAGTAGCGTATCAGCACACAGCAGAGATGCTGCCCAAGCATTCCATTTGTTTTGGAGCCCCGAAAACACCACAGTGATTTTCAAAAAATTGCTACTTTCACCACAAATCAAAGAGGCATGGTAACCCCAAAAGAGTTGGTCATCATTCCACGGCCTGCTGCTGTATCACAGCACAAGGGAGAGAGGGACAGAGAACAGTAACTTTTTACAAGTGCACAGGACTTTCAAATCTGCTTAAACACAGGGATTTTCTAGAACAGGATTAGTGAACTAAACCTGCTGTTCTACACATCCCAAACAAAAGTAGTTCAGCGACACTGTGGTACCATAATTGCATCAGGGGGCCCGTCAGAAAAATTATTGAATAGCTGAAGCATTAGGTATTTTAAAATTTATTATATTTTGTGACCAAACTGGCAACTGCAGAGGGGTTGGGACTATATTACAGTGCAATAAAAACCTCATAAAACATTTAAACAAACTCACACATCTGCAGAGAGATGGGAGGTATTATGTAATGCAAGTCATTGCTAAAGTCACCTCTCACCCTATGAGCTGCTGCAGGAGCAATGTTCAGTATAAAGTACCTCTGTGGTTTCTCATTCTGTCTCACTCACTCCAACTCCCAAAACACACTCAAACACTCTGCTTCATGGATGTTATTTACGAAAGGGACACCTTGGGGGTTTTTTTTGAATTAAATTTTTTAAAAAGTTGAAAATAAAATCTGAAAAAATCTGGAATTACTTTAGTTCCAAACAGACAAGTGTAAAGGCAAAGGAGATCCAAATCTCATTTCATCTTAATCCCCATACTAAGGAGGTCTTGGACACAGGTCTTTCCTTTAACTCATATCTAACAACCTCCAGAGGATTTCACTGGATTTAATAAAGAATATTCCGTGGACAAATTCTTGACCTACATCCTAGGCTGGCATTCCTATTGTGTTTGTTCTTAGAAAATTTAACAAGAGCTCTACAGCATTCCTTTTGCAGATTGCCAGAGAGCTTATGTCTCAATTATATGCAAATGCAGATGATAATGTGTGAGGTAGGATCCACAATTTCACTCAGGGGACTACCTCAAAACCAGTCCAACAATCAACAATACTCCATCCAAACCACAAAAGACAATGAGAGATGAGTGCTTGGAATGTTTTTAAAAATTATGGCTGCCAAATTGTTTGAAGGCAGTCAGGAATGTATACTGAGTTCTCATTAGAGTTCCTCCCTGGCTGCTCTCTTCCCTGCAACATATTCAGATCAGCTCCCAGAAGACCCTTGATGAAAGTTACTGAGCTGGAAAAAACAAATATCTTCAAAGTTTCATTTCTTTCATTCTTGATTTTGTACTGACCTACTCTGAGACATGACACAACACGGGATAAGAACACTCTGCAATGCAAAACAGCATAACCACCACCTTTCCTACTATTGAAAATAGCATTATTTTTGCCAGCTGGAAGCTGAGCAGAAGCTTTGTAAAATGCTGAAATCCTTTGTAGCCTGGTGGTTTATATGAACAGATATTATCTCAGAATACAGAAAACTTCCATCCACTTTGTTGTTAACTCAGCTTTTCTTTTCAGCTTTTATCTTTTAACTTAAAAATCACATTTTTAGGTATAAAGGTGCAGATCAACAGCATCTATAACCCAAACTGTTAGCAGTAAAACCACTCTAAGTAGCATTATGTGCTTCATCTTCCCCTGATAGCAGCATGCCATTAGTAAGAATATTCCAGCACAGGATAAAGAGAAAGGGATGAATGAGTGGAAAAAAATGCCAAAATTATTATTTCTAGGCTGCTAAATTGTTCCCAAAGAACAAATCACATACAACAATCTCTTCCCAGTTTTTAAAACATTTTTCAGAGCTATCATGAGATAAAGCATATTGAAAAAAAGCTGCTGAAGTCATCTAAACTCCAAATAACTTACCTACATTTCTCCTATATATTATTTGAATAATATATTAAAGGGTAAAGTTACACCATGTCTCTTGTTTAGCAGCCTACCATAAAATCATGTTGTGATCATGTATTGGAGAAGTTTTGAACTTTTTGATATTTGGAAGAGACCTTGAAAAGAACTCCAGCTTTATCAGCTTATCTAATGAAACCAATTTAGCTCTCCTATGAGACTCTTCCTCTCAAATCCCATGTAGTGCCATCCCATACAATGTAATGGAAAGCTCTTCAGTGAACCACAAAACCCACCTGGCCTTAGGAAGAGCAATCTGTAGGGGATATTAGGGATATAAGGTCTCCATGAACCACAGAGTGGTGGGTGCAGCAGTGTTTAAGCAGGAGAGGCATTCTCCAAATCTACTTTTGGACTTCTGGCTGAAGACTTTTCAATGTCTGTGATTGGAAAAGCTCAAATTCTCCTCCAGTGGTTTTGAAAGATCAACATGCGCTTCAAAATTACAGTATAAGACCTCATAAAATAAGCTCCTGGTCTTACAGTTTTGGGAGCTAGCCTAGCTGGACTCCGTAGGGAATGTGTTATCTCTCCTTAATCCTTTAGGCAGATCACTGCCAGCATGGTTCCCACAAGAATTTAAAACAGTTCAGGACTAATCATAGTTTATAAGGGCATTCAAGGAACCACTGTGCTGGTTTGGGAGTCCAAAAGCTCAGCATAACTGCTGCTATCTTTCCAAACCATCTCTTGGTACAGCTGCTTGTGTCAGTATTTCATGGCTGTCTCGCAGCAGTCCTGCAGCTCCAAATTGGGCTTCTGTCCAAAAGAAAGGCCTCATGTACAAAACGAAAGCTGTAAATTACCTTTGCTGACATGAAAAGGTCTGGAATGCCAGTGATGAATTAGGTACATTCTAGGGCCCATGTAATTGTTTGTACTGAAAACTTTAAATATGCATATAGATGCACATTCTATAGCTCAGTACCTGAAAGTACTAATGATGAATGTTTATAGGGAAAGAAAAATAAGAAACAGGCAAGCATAAGTGATACTTCCTGGAAACATTGTCCCACATTTTGCCATGTGTGACTTAAGAGAGTGTCTGGACTAATCATGTTATCCTTCATCTTCTGAATTTAGCAGAGATCATGAATTTATGATAGTCCCAAAAAGGAAAGATATTTCCAAAAATGAAAGATAAAGTTTTTTTAAAAAGAGAAGTATAACTCGTATTTCACTAAAATGAAGTTAATTGCTCATAGACTTCCACTTGCTGTTGGAAAGGTGACTTCTTAAAACTTTCAGTGCAAGCTCAGTAAGTCCTTCATATCCCAAGTAAGTAAAATGGCATCTTTACTAAAGTTCCTCTGATGGAACTGTTTCTGTATTTTTCTGATGTAGAAACTAACTTAACATTCTCCCAAGAGTGCAGAAGCACAAGTAATTTGATAGTTGAGTATGTTCTAAAATATGATTAACAAATACTTATCAATAAAAGTTGCAATTGTTTTTCTAGCACAGGATATCAAGGAGTTGCATCTTAGAGCAATGTACAATCCAACGTTTCACAGTAGCACAGTACTGCAAAATGCACAAATAGCATTTTTTAGTCATGAAAGAAAGGTGGAGCTGCCAGAATGAAAAAAAAAAAAACAAAACCAACCAAAACCCAAAAAAAACCAACCCTGAGAAGTAAACTGACATCACAGATAAAAACAAATACATAGATATTCAAGGAAAATGCACTTTTCTTTAAGGAGCTTAATCTCCATTAAGCAAGGGATTTTGCACCGTATTAAGGCTACAGAACTCCTAAATACAGAGCAGAGACTAGCTGCAGATTTCTTTCAAACTAAATAACACAAGCTACATATAGAAAATTGGTCAGCCATGGTTTTTATTGTGCACTCAAGAACAGAGAGAATTCAAGCACAACTAACAGTGTCTTACTGTTAAAGCAAATGCCATTTACAAGACTGTTTTATACTAAGTGTAGAAATCACACAATGTAGTTTAAAGGTTACTTTAGAGTATTCTTGGAGGAAATAAATCACTGTCCTCAGTAACCAGTCTTATTCCACTGATGTGCAATAAGCAGCACAATGCAAGACTGCTGTACCTGATGTCCTTGGCTGCTGCAAATTAAAGTCAAATTCTGGGCCAGTCAAGATATATACACAGTTGATATAACAGTGTAAATGAGAAGTTTAGTCTAGCTTCAACTCCATATGACCTGATAACTAAATCAGTACATATAAAATTAATATACTTCTATATGCATATATAAGAAGGAAGTGAGGACTGGAATTGATGACTTAAAAAATGTCTTCAATTCTGTATCTCTATCACTGTCCCTCAAAAAAAAAAAGTTTCCATGACTGTGATTATCAAATGAAATACAACAATGTTGGTTTGTTCCTGAATCAGCAGTCTTGATGAAAAAATAGGAACAAATTTAATTATGAATTTAAATTTTTGGTCTGTCGAGTGGTTTAAGAACCAGACAATTGGAAGGATGCTAGAAAAATATTTTTGAAATTATATGGAGACTGATATTCCTCCACAGATATGGAAGGAAAGTAAGTATCCTAGAGAATAATATACTAGTCTATTAAATTCTACAGCTTGAAAAAACACTTTTAAATATTAGATATTCCTATTAAATTTATTTTTTGGATTTTTAAAAATCTCTTTCTTCCTTTGCTTTCCACACAGTAGAAGCATTAGAAATTCTAGACTTAATGACAGAATGTCAGAGGACATACCCTCTTGGGAGAAAATAAGTTCTGGAATCATCACCAGCTAGGTCTTACACTTCAACAATGCTCATTACTCCAGTTAATCCAGATCCTGAATTCTGACCTGCCAGAGAACAGCACATCACACAACTGAGGGGCAGATGAAAATTCAGTTTTAAATACCAAGTATTGAGTCTCAGCCTGTGTCCCAGCAGTAACTGGAGCTGTTTCAGCAGTTGGTAGCTGCTGTGCCCACACCATTTCAGTTTTCCCAAATCTTACTGGAATTCCAGCAGAGGTGAGGCAGGAGCCACTCTGGTACCCACATGAGAGGAACTAATTTCTATCTGGCTTTTATGCCTGCATAATTATGCCACAATAGTGCTTGGCACTTTATCAGCAGGTCTAGTGCCTGCTGAGTGTGTAAAGAAAGTAACACCTGGAAATTCTCCAGATATCCTTGATATTACTCCTCTATCAGAGGAGGCCTGACTAAGGTTTTGGAACAATGGTCTCAAAAGTGGACATGAGAAAAGTCTATAATCACAGAAGCTTGTTCAAATAACAACTACACTTCAAACTTCATTGATATTAGATGCACTCATAAATTAAGAAAATGCAAATCCATGCCCTTACTTCTTCATTCCTGTCAATTAGACTAAGTAGTATCGACACAGCAAATTCTGTGAGTGACATGGCTAAATCCCCACTGACTCCAGCCTTATAATCTCAGTCAGCTTGGTCTCCCACAGCAAGAAAATGGGATTTTTTAATTATTGAGAGACTCGTTCTATTTGTACATAAAAGATACAGGACAGAGGATAAGTTGGTAAGTACAGGCTTATTTAGCCCATTTGGTCCAAGAAAAAGCCATCTGCACAAAAAACTCTTCTAGCGAGGGACTTAAAAACCTCTTAGTTAGGGATTAAATGGCTAACTGCATTCCCATTGCCCTTTAGAAGCATGAGAAATCCAGGAAAAGAGGGTGGAGGAAACTGAAGTTAGTTACTCAAGAACAGTTTATACCAATTCAAAAGAAAAAGTAGAATTCTTTCCAAAAACAGGGAGTTTAAGTGAAAGTCACAATCTGTGTTTAGAACATTTGTGTGGGATTTCATGTTGAGGAATGTATTTGTTTACTTTTCAGGAGTAGCAGCCATATTTACTATAATCCCACAAGTTTATGAACTCTATTAAAACAGATTTCAGTAGCACAGCCCAGGAATTATCACTCCATAGTGCAATTTTGTACAGAGCCACATTACAATGAGGCTTTCCTTCTTCCCTTTGAACATTTTTCTCCTACAAGTAGGGCTGTGGGGACCATCCCCAAGATCCATCCTTGAGAAGGGCTTTCTGTGCATAAGCTTCTGCTCATTTACAGATGACATCTCACTCATCACTTTAATAACATCAGGGCTCTAAATGAAGAAAGGGTCCAAAAAGTCAAATTTGTTCTCCCTTTCCAGAGCTTGCAAGGCAACAACATTGAGCCTGAGTCTCAATAAACATAAAGACATGTGAATTCTTATCAGAATCAGAGCTATAGATAGAGAATCAGAGCTATATCATAGAAGGTATTCCCCGAAACAGCCCCCAAAGGTTTGTTGTTTTGCCAGCCAGTGGAAAGCTGAGTTCCAGACTGGCTATCTCAGTTCTCTTGGCAGTGTTTGGTAAGAGACTCCAGGAAAGACTCCTCAAAGGGAACAAGCTGAGCATGGAGCGGTGTAAGACTCGTCTACAGCAAATGGAGACAGCCTTGGAGATGGATTTGCTTCACTCCTGAAACTAGCATATGTTAACACAACACAAACAGAATCGCAGCCAGTAAACTACACCAGCAGTGTCTGTGCTGTGCTTTCCAGTAGGGATACGTCAGGACTGGGGTGCAGACACAGGCTGCGCAGAGTCTGAGATGGTGGTGCAGATGTGCTCCCAAACACTTCCCTCTGGACTGTGGAGGAAAGCGGAATTCCCTCTCGCTCACCCACCCAGCACCCATGTCCAGGGCCAGAGATCACCAGTCTTTCTGATCCAGTGATTTCAGCCCACATCTATTGGGCCAGAAAGGATGCAAGAACGAGGAAAGCAAAGGGAGGAAAACAGTTTCGGATTTTTCATGTTAAGCTGACCCACTTGAAGGAAACGTTCATCAGGCCAGCAGCAGGAAGAGAACACAGTTTTTCCTAATTCCTAGAGACGTGCCCAAACAACCAGACTAGAGTATTTTCCTCTGCTCGTTCATAAACACACACACCAGTGACTCATAACTGCTAATTAAAATCAGATGTGGGTGATTCTGTAGATAGCCAGAGGAAGTGAACCAGTGAAAATACAGGTCCTATGGTTTTCTGGCATAGTCAGATAACAGAGTAGGTATTTGGAGATTAAAAATCTCTATTAAGAAATGAAGGATGGCTCTTATTTAAGCCTTTAAAAGCTGACTTTGTGACCCAGGCCAGAGCTCACATACAGGAATACATTAAATTCCTGGGGATTCTCAGGGCTCAGAGGAGCCCAGGGAAAGGCTACTGCAGGTTTTCTGGTACAGGTCTCTTGGAATTTTGCACCGAAAAACTCCCTTCCAAAAGATGGAGAAATTTATCCCTGTTGTTACACCTACTTTATAGAACATTTCTGCCAAATTCTAAATTATCACAGGGGAAGAGAAAGAGCTTTAATTAAAGTGCCTGAAGGGTCATCAAAAATCTAGCAAAACAGAGCATTTTCCTGGGATTCTTAGATTTGTCTCCCATGCACAAGTACACCTAAAAAAAAAAAAATCTCTGATCAATTAACAAAATCAATGCAACATTAATAGAAACTCAGCTTTTTCCCATCTTCTGAAGGCAAAAGAGCATTGTCCCTCTCTTCAAGACAAACTGTCATAAACCAGACTGGCAAGAGCCTGGCCTTCAGAGTATCTTATATTAAATATGTCAATATTGCTTTTATCTTTTTTCTTAAACTTTTTTTTTTTAATTGCAGAAATTTTATTTTTCTCTTGGACTTTTATTTCCCATTAATAACTTTAAGTTATGGCTTCATATGTGCTGTGCACATCCAACTAACAGAACAATGGGTGACTTACTCCTTTCCTGTCATTAAATTAAAAGAGATTTTGCATTTCATGTCAGGAGAGGAGTTGATTTGAAGCAAAATTTGCCAGCACCAATCTCTCGTCTTTCTTGGGTTTGCCATTATGGTCCCTGCCTCACCTTGTATTGGGATCTGGGAGATAGCAGGTATAAGAGAGGGCAGTTTGTTAGCTTTCTGCCCCACAGGGAATATTTTTCTCCTGTTAAAAACTTCTACTCCTAAGTATTCCTGAAAGGTTTTTCAGCAGGATGGAAAATGCAGTCTTTGGTTTTGGTACAGATTTTTTTCTTCAAGTTTTGACTTGTACATCAATTTTGATTGTCCATAAATGTCAAAACTAAGCACTTGTAGCGTTCTGCACATTTTATATTCTCTGAACATTTTGACTTCAGAAAATCTGACACCATTTTATGACATGTAATAGTTATTTCCAGAGCAATAAAAAGAATTTTCTACTCAATAGCCTCCTCTGACGCATGGAATAAGCCTTGAGCAAAATTAGGTCTCTGATATGTCAATACAATATATTAAGTAGAGATTATTGAGCTTGATCTTGGTCTTTAAGTGAAATAATTGATGCCTTCGCAACAGTCCTTCAAGACAGCTCTGACAAATACTGTGTGCATTATTTAACATTAATTTTAATTGCACTATGACTTTTAGTCAGATTGATTCTGCTAAACATGTATAAGTAAAAAGAAAAAAATGCAAACTGTCACTATTTATATAAAGTGTGCCAAGACTAAGCCGTTTTAAGCATAAGCTGGAGCATTCAGGATCACAATGCTTTCTGCATGGTCCTGCAAGTTCTTTGGAAGAATTAGACACAAAATCCTGAAGTTGTAATTTGTGATTAAAAGCAGAGTGCTACAAAAACAGGGGTCTGATTGATTTTGCCTCCCTGTACTAAGAGGAAATGGCAAGTGTGTGTTTAGGGAAGACTAAAAGTCTGCTGAGTTTCTTTACTAGTCACAAAAGCATTTCACCAACTATTTCAACTGTTTACTATTTTATATTACATTATAAATAACCTAAAAACCACGGTTTTTGGAGGTTTAATGAATAAACTACTGCAGAAGGTGCTGTTCATCATCAAACATAATTGTCACTACACACATCTTTTGTAACTTCCTGTGTATCAGGCCAGCATACCCCGTTGCTATTATTCACACAGAATTTTTTGAGAATGATAGAGCACAACTATATCATGCTGCCTCACCCATTCATAGAGTTAATAAAATGTAAATGTTGTAGCAGTTTTTTAAAACTCAAGTTTTGACCCTAACCCTTTTAGTAGAAGTGTCCTCAAGCACATTGCCATTGACAAAAGCCCCTGATTCTGAAAGGTTTTTTCTTTCTTGTTAGCAAAATATAGCCTAACAGTGCCTTTACTGTAGTCTTGCATGAAAATAATAATTTTTCTGTACTTTTCCTATGACAAATTTATTTTTCCTATATGCTTTTACTGGCTGGTACCATTGGCATGGCTTGACTGACAATGAGCCAGAAAGATGTTGAGTGTAGGGAAAACTCACAGCTCTCTCAGCTGCTGGCACAGGGGAGGGGAAGAGCACAGCAGAAGTGATGCATTCAAGCACAGCCCTGTGAGTTAGCATTCCCTGCCTGCCAGCTTGGGAACACTGCTGCCAGTGCATGCAAATGCAGATTATTCACGGCCCTGTAAACCAAGAGAAGGTGTTGGAAACTAACTGCACAGAAAACACAGCAAAATGCTTTAAATACTCATCAACTGTATGAGCATATGCTGTTATTTGAGCCCAGATTGTAAGAGATGAAATAGATTTGCAAACTAAAACACGCTATGATGCTTAAAATAAAACCTGCTAAGGATGTTTACAGCACCTGTAATGTTTTACGGTCTTTTGTCACCAGAACAGAATTATAGCCCTATTAAGACACCAGTGTGATGTATTCTTATCATTTATGAGAACACCACTGGATCACAACACTGCAGTTGAGTTTTAGGGATAGCACCTTAATAATTCTATGTGGTGATAGAGTCTATCAGGTGATACAATACCAAAGGAAATAGTAAAGTTGGTGGTACTGAATAATAAATTGTTATGATAACCACTCATCTTAAATCTCCAGATTCCCAGTTCACTACTAGCTGGGCATTAGAATTTTCGACATATCACTACCTATGATTTGAATTTTAAGATGACATTCAAAGAAATTTTGTGAGTTTTCACCTGAACATATGAAGAGGAAACACCAAAATACCTCTCTGGTAAACAAGTTCCTCTGATTTTTAAACAAATCCTAGCTATGCATATACCTCAGAAAAGTAAATTAGAAAAAGTTCAGGAAGTGAAAACACATATTAAAGAATTATTATCATGCTTTGCAAAAAAAAAAAAAAAAAAAAAAAAGGAGGAAAATTCCATTGTCAGATGAGACAAAAATAGTTCTTAAACAGTGAAGTTGAATAAGAATGAACACATGATCCTTCTGACCTAAGAAAGCCCAGCAGACCTAATAATGACACGGGACAACATTATAGGTGATAGCACAAACATACAAGCAAGATGAGCTAATTATCCAATCCAAAAAATGCCCACAAATTCTTTTCCTTCTTATTTCAGTGGAGCTCAGTAAGGTATGAAATCCAGGAGAAAAACAAAAGCATGCTCTAATGAGAAGCAGATACCAATTTTTTAAGAAATTATCTCAATAAATGCTAAAGTAGACATGGACAGAAGAACATACACATTAAGAGCTAAAGCATTTTCTTTTTGGAGTTGGTGATGGCAGAAAACACGATGACTATGACACTATCTGACTGGGCTAGGTTTAGCTGTAAGCAGTGTTGGCCAAAAAGTGCTTTTAATAGAGTGTATCTAAATCCAGTTATGCAGGTGTTTGAACAGGAAGGGCAGAGAGGAATACAAAGAGATCTTCTGCAAACACAATCAAGTAGATACCAGAGCTAGAAGTGGAAAAGCTTTAGAAACTACATTACTTGTGATATTTTTGAGAAGCGGAAAATGACAAGCAAGTTCTGTGGCAAGGAGTTTATTTTAATGGAACAGCAGTAAAAGGAATGGCACAGTGGAAGCATTTTGTGTGGTCCTGTTCATATTTTCACTGGATGGACAGAGTGCTGATTCCACCATAAGCTTTTATTAACAGCCAAATCCGACAAGATGTGATTTTAAGCTAAAATATATACATATATAAATTGTTTATTATTTAAATTTCAAAACAAGCACAGCATTCAGAGTAAGAACTAAGTTCTTGCCAGTTTTATAGAACATAACACTACGAAGGTTATGTATCAGTCTAAACATTTTCTCAGTGTACTGTGATGAGAAAACAGTTAGGGTCTTTTCCCCTCCTCCTTTCTTAAACATACTCCTCCTCAAAATTTGCTTTTTGGTGTTACTGAAACACAATATTTAATTAGCAAATAGCAGTGTTTCTACTCTCAGTTGGCTTCACATTCTACACAAGTTTTGCCAACTGCAAAATGTTGAAGAATTTAATCACTGAAAAAGGTACAAATGGCAGCAACAAATAAATCTATAAGCCTGTCCCTGACAGGACCCCAGGGAAGTATCCACTGGGTTCTTTGATATTTTCAAGCACTTTCTAGTTGCTTTGGAGGGTGCTCTGAAGAGCAGAGAAAATTTTCACCTTTGAACCTAAAACACACACACTCCTTTTCCCACATTTGTTGTCCCCTGTAGTCACTTTGTTTCTCCAAATTCTTGTTTCCCTTATCCTTTTCCAAGCAAAAGTTGTTTGGTCTTGTTAGGGCTTGACACCATCCTGCTCCTAGAAAGGCACTGGTATAGACCAGTGCCAGCAAGCAATTCCCAAGGGAACAGTGTAAGAAGACAAGCATGTAATAGTATTTCATGCAGTACTCCAGAAATCTCTAACAATTTATGGCCTTTCTTTTGGATTTCATAATCTTCAAAGGATTTTTCTTCCATGAATTTGTTCAGTCCCGTCTAGAAACTATGCAAAAGCTTAAAATGTCTTCAACCTGCTTCAGCCAGGTTTAAGCTGCACAGCTTAAATACAGCTTCAAGAACAATATACTTTTATTTATTTTGAACTTCTGCTGACATAACCTGATATCCTCTCATTTTTGTACTGAAAAGACATAGGGAGGGGAAATCAAATCAATCCCTACTCACCCCAGAGTGTTCATTATTTTAATCGGTTCATTTGACAGTGCTGTTTTTAGCAGGCTGCTTTTGAACAGGTGTGTGAAACAAGGAATTACATTCAGAGAGGGATTTATCTTGAGGTAGCCCTCCTTTCTATCCTAATTCACCCACCCTGATGGTAATAGGAGCTACCATGAATTAGGTGGGGAAAGACTTTCTATGCCTTAATTGTCTACCAGGATGAACAGACTGGCTTGGGTTGTTTTTTTTTCTTTGGCTGTTTTTATTTTGGGTTGAGTGCTTCAGGACCACCAGAGCACAAAAAGGCTCCATATGATATAAATTGTCTTTGTCAAGTACTTCCTTGCCTTCAGCAGAGCTTTTGCATTTAGGAGGTTGAGTTTAGAAGCTACTGATAGCCCAGATGTGCCTTGGTATTTGAAGGCCAGACAGATATTCATACTTTGAGACAGTAAAGAGGATTGAAGGGTTTATCTAGCAAAGAGAACCTTGCATGACAGAAACTGGCTTCTTTACACTTTTGAATAGATTGGACATATTACAGCCTTTACACCAGGAATCAAGAACCATCAAATAGCCCAAAAAAAAGACCTAGAGTAATGAAGGTATGCCCAGGTTGAAACCCAGTACAAATCTAAAGGGAAGGGGACAAGAAAGAAAGAAAAGTTTAGTGATGACAGAGCTTGAAAAACAAGAGTGTGAATGAGCCTGGCTCACACGAGCCGCTCAGGAAAACAGGGCAGGAGGAGTTACTCTGCTCCTTTTATTACCATACAGACTGCACACTGGGGAAGCAGATTCACAGCAGGGGGCTGCAGACAGAGCTAGGTTAAAACCCTCTCAGAGCTCACCCTGGGACACTGCTACTCCAGCACAAATCCTCCCTGGAAGCTATAAAAAAGCATAAAAGAACAGAGATATTTTCAGTACAAATACCCTTGGCAGGCTGTACCTATATAGAAAGGTACTTCAACTAGACTGGGGAAGCAAATACATTATTTTTAAAACTCTTGAGTCTCTAAACAAAAAAAAAACAAAAAACCAAAACAAAACAAAAAAAAAGTATTCTAATGTACTGAAGCTTAGCTAGTTTTTGTAGAGAATTAATTTTATACCAAATGTGAAGGTCCACACAAAGTGACAAAGCACATTGCCCAGAAGATGCTATTTGGTGAAATGTGAAACATTACCCAGGGTTCATTCCCTCGCAAATCTCTTCCGAATTTCTCAAAACTTAGCCAAATTGCAACTCTGTTAGCTGAAATTTCCCATACCAGCTGTCTGCCTCAGGCTGAATTTATTTTTGAAAACTCCAGCCAAAACTATTCAGCCATTTCAGAGCAATACTCTCACAATCTTTTATTTGGAAACTTTTAGCCTTCAAATGCTTTAGAGTTTCTGAAATTAGATGGGAACAGAGAGAAAGAGAGAGAGCAGGAGATAGACACAGAACCATTTATGAAAGTCTGCCCAGTATTGGCCAAATCTAAAAGTGCACACCTCGCAGAACAATCCTGAACACGATCCGGTGTGAAGCTACGGGACAAAGGCAAACTTTTGCTGTAATAGCTGCTTTCAGGTATTGTATCCTTGGGCTGGGTTGAGTATTATAACCAAAAGCAGAAAAATGTCTCCCCTGGGCTCTCAGTAATCTCATCAGCTGCAACTTCAGTGGGATGGGAAGAGAGCTGACAGGCAGAATATGTATTATGTAATGTGGGGAGGAAGCATGTGGTATTAGTTGGGACTAGCTGGGAAGGAAAGGAAAATCTTCAGGATTAGTGGAAGGAAAATGGAAAATTAGGGGATTCAGGGGGGATATTGAGAAAATAAGTAGTGGGTGAGAAAATGTATGACTAAATAGGATACAAAATGCTGCCACAGTGACTGGGAAAGGGACAGAGACAAAGAGCTCTGGGCAAGGAAAATGGGGGTGAAGGGAAAACTAAAGCCTAGGGTGGAAAAGTGCTCAGACTGGGGCCAGTTTGAAGACTGGAGAGGAAGCAAGCACTACAAATGAGCAAAGCAGGGTCCAGACATGATGACTTCCAGAGAAAAAAAAATTAGGGCTGCCATCAGAAGCCAGAAAAATCAACTAATTGAATGCAAATTTTGTCCCAAATAAGTGAATTAAAAGTGAAAAAAAACCATTCCATTAAAAACAACGGAAAGATGTTTTTATCCCCCTCAGGTTATCTCTTGAGCTGAATATAATGAATGCCACCACCAAGCCTCTGCATTCAGCAACATCTGAAAACACCAGGTACTGTCACTAATACTTTAGAAAATCTGAACCAGAGATTTCAGAGTAAATCCTCCAAGAAAAAGACAATGAGTGGTCACCTATGAAAATATTCAAGTGACTTTGCTAGAGTCATTGTGTGGGAAAAAAAAGATGATAAAGATGGAGTCCAACTTTCCAAACAGCAATCTGTCTTAATCAAAAAACCATGTCCTCCCATTTTTGCAAGACTTCACCTCATTCACTCCATACTTTTCAAATTTCCAGAAAAGCCAGAATAGACTCATTTCCCTATGTTATTTTGATTAACTCCTAAAATAAGGTGGGGAAAAAAAGAACACATAATCATATATAAAAGGCAGCATAAATTATGGGAACAGGAGGATTGTACAAACTATTCAGATAATCCTGATTTTTGACAACATAGATAAGCCTGTAATTGCAAACTTCCCAAGACATGTATATCAATCTTTTTCCATTTAATATGCAAGAACTCTCTATCTCTTGGCTTGCACTGTTCCACTGGTTTAATGAAGCTGCCTTTGCTTTATGTTAACATGAGAACACAGTTAATTCTTCTGTCTGGAAGAAATGAAAACTGCAGTATCTGGAGGAAAGGAGTCTGAAAAGCCATTTGTATACTCAAAAAATATTTCTGAGAGATCCAGAGATGACACCACTTTGTTGGTGAATTATCATAGATAAATAATTTCCTGTTTTTTTTCAGGTATACCCAGATGAACTTATCTCCTTTTAGAAGTAAAACTATTTGATAAAAAGCCTTCATAAAATACAAAAATGAAGGAAACAAACAAAAAACCACATACGAACAAGGAAGAATTAAATGCAAATTGTTACTGCAGGTAGAAAAACAAGGTTAGGGAAGAATTAAAAAAAAAAAAAAGACCTAAATTTTTTTTTTCTTTTTTTTGTTACCTACCTCACTGCTTTATTGTAAGGTCATCAAAAACTACACTGGATAATCAGAGCATAGAAATACAGTAGGATTCGGAATGTAGGATACAGCAACATCTGAACATGTGGTCCCACTAAGATTTACATATCAACCTACTAAGAAGGTCTGGAGTTATTTGAGAGTTAGTTGAGAAGCAACACACTATAGAGACTCCTGGTTTTTCAATAAATTTATGATAGAAAATCAAACTGAATGTAACTTGTACTGAGAGATGAACTATCTCTGCTAGAAGATTAATATTAGCCTGAAAGCTTTCAGTAAGATTTCAGTTTAAACCTTAGTCTCACTAGCATTGCCACTGGTGTTCAAATGGAAAAATGCACCTTTAGAAAGTGCTGTAATTCTCCCCTGCCAACTGCCAAATAATGGGAAATAATACCAGACAGAACAGGCAAAGAAGCATAGCATCTGAATATTTAAGACAAGTCTCAACTAAAAGTAGCTTTAATACTGAATAAAAGAGATCACAAGATCCTCGCCTAGCAGTAGGTTTTATATTAAAAATCACACTGCATTTAAAGAGAAAAGCATTGGAAAAATCAAAAATCACACACAAAAAAAAAAGCCCATGAGGATTAAATTAAATACAATTGAAAGATCAGATTGTATGGATTTATTTGTTCCTAATATAAATTCTCTTCAGAGATGTGTGCTCCAGACTAAAAATTCTACTCTGAAGCACCAGAATGAACACCTCTTCATTTTATACTAATTTTCAATGGCAATAGAGCAATCTGAACCAGCTGTATAGAAAAACAGGTAAAACCTTTGCAAAAGAGCAGCAAGCTCTTTTTAACTTGAAATATTTAAGCAGTTTAAGCAAAGAGAGAAACACAATTTTAAAGAAATGCACAAATAAAGAGAACAAGACAATTTCCTTTCCTGAGGTATTTTCTAATTAAAATGTGCAGACATTACCTTGTCATAAATTATTTGCTTGTCATGGTAGGGTTTTTCTAGAGTGAATGAGACTCATTTATTGCTTTCCTCTCTGCTGCTTCACAGTACAGAAGTATGGTAAATATTGAAATGAAACAGCCATTAATTTTGTTTAGATCATTCTGCAAGCTAGACATGGTCACCTACACAGTATCAGTCATATACTCAAGAATATAAAATATTCAAAAAGTGAAGCGTTGCAGACCTCTGATGTTTTCATCTTATACTAGGAATTTTTATCTTTCAATTGTAAAAGATTCAACAAACTACATGTTCATACTACATTGCATGTGTATGGAATTTACTCCTAATTTTGTATATTGAAAGAAGCATCTGAAAAAGAAATATCCAAAATTGCTCCAGGTTTGCCTCTGTATCTATATAACTGGGAGGTCATTGATCCCATTTAATTTCCTTAAATTAGAGTATTAATTGAATTGGCTAAACTATTCCCCAACAGTTATTTATAATTATTATTATAATCACGTAGTTGTTTATAATTAACAGCAGTAATTCACTTCAGTGGGATCAGAGTTCAGGTATTTAATGTTTCCAGTGATAAACTTACTTTCTAACTTCATATATAATTATGTCTGGATTATATCTTCCAGCCACATCAAGTATTAGCATAATTTTCATTACCTGGGCTTTGGGGTTGGGGCCTTTCTTTTTCCATTCCTCTATTAAACTAAACCATGCTAATATTGTTGACTGCTGCAAGAGAGGTTTATTCTTTGGTGCAAATGGAGAAACTGCCACAGGCAATTGTTAGGCTGACGTAAAACAGCTCATTGAAATGTCAACCTGATGTTACAGCAAATATGTCACGTGAAGGATGACTTTCAATTTGCTTCCATGAACAATGTTTAAGGATGCCTTATGCAGCTTTATAAAAGCACCTTAACACCTTTCTGATCTAAACCAGAACACTTAAGTATTCCAAACCAACAGCAGACCACCCAATACCTTTGCCTGGAAGCCTCAGCAATCCCATCTTTAGAGGGACATGCTCTTAATACTACGAACATTTTAATTGCATTTAGATTATTATCTCATGTTCCAGAAAAAAAAAAAAAACCAAAAAACTATTGCATTTAATTAAAGAAGTAAAATAATGTGGCAGTTAAATATTAAATAAACAGCTATTTTTGTGTATACATGCAAAGGAATGCAAAGCATTCAGTGCATCCATGTTAATTAACCATTAACATAGAATGACAAAATTTAAGAATAAGAGCACAAAGGTTACCAGGAGTTAAACAAGGCAGACTCTGAAAGCACAGCACTGCACTGCTTGTTATAATCATGGGCTCTTCAGAGCGCCAAACCTCTCCTTCTCTGATGCAGACAAGCACACGCTGAGATTAATCTGGGTCACTCAGTGATCCCAAAGAATTCAGATACATTCTCTGAAAGCTGCAGAGCTTACTGGTAAATTCAAGAAAAATATCCACCTAAAAGTTATCCCCATAATTCATTTACACAGCAAAACACAGTAACACTCTAACAACCATTTATTCTTTCATTTAGATCTGGCAGAGCAATGAACTCTTCTTTTGTGTATTACTAAGCAGACCCATCCTGAAAATACATGTTATAAAAAAAACCCCACTCACCATTTTGAAGCAAAGACATATATTTATGGTTGAGAAAATGCCAAAGTCTTTGGGATTTCCTGAGAAGTTTACTAGAGTAACTTCTGACTCTCCTTTCTTTACAGGGTTTAGTGCAATTCAGCTCTAATTACTAGGTCCAGTCTTATCACCCTGACTCACTTCAGGTGACGTGAATTGCCTGAGCACCTGTTTCACTTGCAGCTATTGAGTCCAGGCAATTACTGCAATTATTGCTGGCTACTGCTGTGTGAAAGGTGGGGATTTTTCAAGCAATGACCTAATGCCTAGAGCTGTGGCTTGCCCTATGAGGTGAGGCAACAATCTGTCTTCCCAATATCCAGTAGCTCTCCTTGGTCCTTCAGTCTCTTCCATCACTTCATTCATTATGCCCAAGTTCATGACTTTTTGCTAATCACTACTGGCAATCTCAGTATCTGTCTCTCTCTAACATATAAACAGATTTCAAGTCTAAATAATGTTTCAATTACTTCTCTTAAACTGTTTTAACACAAGTGAAGAAAAACAAGTACCAACAGTAACACTCACTTCAGGAAGGAAAGAACAAGCACCAAGGCTGAGCTCAAGAGTTTCAGTGGAGCACCTATAGTCAGAGTGCTGGCAAAAGAATCTTCCCTACAGACTAAACCAGAACAGCAAAACCCAAAACACAGTTTAAACTTTTAAATGGAATTACAGAAATTGCATTACTGAAAATTTTGTCTTTCAAACAGGACCATTATCTGAAAAACAGCTTCAGAGTGGAAAGAGAAGATAGACAGTAATGATATGGCTTCAATTTCCAGCTCTGCCAAAGATTTCCTATGTGAATTTAAACAAAACATAAAAGTTTTGCTGCTCTCCATTTTAGAAGCCAGGAGCAGCAAATACCTCTTTTTTCTCTCTCCTGCCATCTGCCTTTTTTATTTACACGGTGGTGCTAAGACAGACGTGACTTAGTCAAAACACAGGTGGTACTGTCCTTCATTTCAACAGGAGTTCCTCCCTCTTCTTAGTGTCTGCAAAGGAAATAAGCTAAAGTTTAATTAAAATTATTGCTTTTACACTTACACTGGGAATCAAATTTCTGTTCTGTGAGGCAGAAAGGCCTAGTGACCTTCCAAGAAGAGGTTTTAAACCCCCTAAATTACTACTATTTGAAGTGATGAGTCAGATCACTGCCAAGTCATGATTTTTCAGGACAAATACATATTCCATTTTGTCTGTCATTTATTCCAATATTACTTGTACTACTACTCATAGTAGTAGTACAGATTTATCAGGTGCTTCTTACAGAAGAGAAAAAGAGAAAGTGGTAAGATTCCAGGCAACTGTGTGTCTGAAAACAATGAGCAAGGACAAGAAGCATCAGCTAAACAATACATACATGTAAGTAACTTCCTGAACAACTTGGCAGCCCAGTTTGTTTATCCCAATTCAAATACTAAGTACTCTATTAATACACAAAGGCAGCAACTGGCTTTATTTTCAGACACACTCATCTAGGATCTCATCACTTAAAAATCAGCAGCCTTATGTGACCAAGCGCCAAAAATGTTAAAAACCAAATGTACTTCCACAGAAGTTAAAACCACTGCAATGCAATGTATCCACGTTTTCTTACAAAACAACACAGAAAAGATTTGATACGGGTTTAGAATGGCCACCATACTTGTTTTCAAGTAAGTACAGATTCCTTCCCCCACAGTAAAGCTTGACATAACCCAGTTTACCATGGGTATCATGGGTTCTTAAAACCACTTGAACACCATCTGTAATTTCAGAAGAGCAAGATAAGTAGTCAAGCTACATTTCAGCTTATTGAACAACACTACCAGAAATAACAATTCCAAATTTTTGACACAAATGCTGGCCCCTATCCTGTATGAGCATCAACGTTCTGAAAAAAATCAGTAACAGTTAGAATAGCTTTCTAAAGATCCAAAAATGATGCCCTCTGATGGCAGGACGGAAATAAGAACAAGACTGTGCTGACAGGGTTGTTCCTAGCTTACTGGATAAAGTTTGGCACAGAGCAGTATTAGTCTAGATATCACTTGCAAAGTGGTGTGTATGAAAAGATAAATGTTACTACTGACCAAAGCACAAAATTGCCACAGAATTACCTTTGGTAGAATCCTTAAGTAGGATACAGTGGCTTGACAATGCAAAGCCAGGATGGATAACTGCCATCTTAACTTCTGGGAGAAAACCAGGAAAATTCCATGCCTAATAATCTCCATTCTTAAAAACAATCCATAACTTACCAAAAGAAACTGGATAAATCCAGGAGAGGTATATTGTTGTTTTCTTAAACAGAAGATTATGAAGTGGACATCAAAAGTACATAATTTGCTTCAATTAAGTGAATAGGAATGTACGACTCCCTGACACTATATACGAATTTCCATGGAAGTGACAGACTTGGTGAAAGGCACAAGTTCAGACTGCTCTGCTGAACAGGAATTCTGCATTTGATCCATCCTCTACAGGGAAAGTTAAAGTGTCATTAAGGTCCTCGGGAAATGACTGAATTCACATTGAAATAGAAACTCCAAACTAGTCATGCAGTTCTCTACAAGGTTCTTTAGCAGGAAATTCCCTCTTTAATGCGACCCTCCTAAATACTGTGGAATTCAGCCACAGATCAAAGTTTTCAGTAAACAACAACTTTAACAAGTATATAAAACAAATTTCAACAGTTAAATCTTCTTCCTTCTTTGACAACCTTCCCATTTTCCTCTGTTTCAGCTTCATTCTCCTCTGCAGGATGATGTATCATTGTCTGATGAGCCTCCACTATTACTAACCTTTCTTTCCTTGATCACAATTAAGTAGAGTGACGAAAGTTTTCCTTGGCTGAGATTAGTCTAGACTGACCATCAACTGTCACAGTGCTACAAGGGAGAATGGGTTTGATCAGTGCCAAACATTTTAAAAGAAACCTTTGCACTTTGACAACCTCTCTTTCTAAAATCTACTCAATTTTTTAAAAGATTAAGTAACTAGTGATTAGATTATGAGACACTGGTAGAGGTGCTAAATATTCCTACTTGGAGCAAGCAGACAGAGCACATATTTTCCTTGCAATGCCCTTTACTTTAAAACACACATTAAAAGAATTCTCTGTTCTGAACATGAGATTGCTCGTGTTAGACTTGAGTTCCCAGTACTTTAGAAGGTGCATTGGACTATCACATTCATTTCTACATTGCTGTAGGATGCCAGAGAATTCCTAAATCACCTATTTTCAACAGCTATCATGTTCTAGATGACCTACACTCAGTGCATCTATGTTAATGTATATACTCAGTTGAATAATTTGGAAAGGTTTGGGTTTCTTCATGTCATTGTCATCTTCACTGCATTATCAGCCACTAGAACAGGCTCCCCAGGAAAAGGGTTATGGCAACAAGCCTGTGACAGTTCAAGAAGCAGCTGGACAACATTTAGTCATATGGGTTAGTTTTAGGTAGTCCTGCAAGAAGCAGCAAATTGATCTTGATTATCTTTCCATGTCCCTTCCAACCAGAGATATTCTGTAATTCTATGATTTACTTTGCAGTTACAAAAAAGGCTAAAACCATACACAAGGTCACTGAGCAGAAACCCTCTAGAGAAAAGGGTACAACACATTAGCATAAGCAATAATGGAAAAATACTACTGGTAATGTCTTTAGATCATGTCTGTTCAAGAAGAGGAGCATGTTTTTAAAGAGCAGTTTTTAGGTGATGACCATTTCCATGCATGACATTTACGGGAAGAAATCATCCCCCAAAAGACCTGTATTATATCAAATAAATTACTGATTCCCACCCAGTCAAATACATTATTTTAAGAGTGCCTGGACTGTTTTTTCCCTCTCAGAGAGTACAAGAGGGGGACTCAGTCTCCTAGAAAAAGAAACAAAATTATAGATTACAACATACTGTAACACAAATTATCTTTATTTCAAAATTGTACAAAGGATAAACATAAAGTTATAATTACACTGAGGTAAACCCTGCTCTTTAAGTATCTGAATACTTTAACAATGATACGGTCATGAAAAAATACCTTTATTATTCCCCGTGAGGAAATTTTATCTGATGGAGCGATACATCATGAAATCAATTGTTGTACATCTGGGAAATTTACCAATGGAGCTCTCCTCCACAGGGGTGTACACTTTGATTTGCCTCATGTGAGTGTCTCTTCCGTTCTGGTGATTTGCTAGAACAGCAATCTGGATCATAAAGGTGCGAATGGGCTTCTTGTGAGTATCTGTTAGAGGAACATGGATCCAGCCACTGGGTTCCACTAATTCCAGTTGCTGCCAAAAACAAGACAGAAGAGCAAAACATTCAGAAACAGTTCACATACTTCATATAAATGATCACATATTGAACCTATTTAATAAAGCAGTCTTGTTAATCAGATTTTAGTTACTTTTTCAGAATAATTTGAAATAATAGAGTTGAATTCTCATAGCTAATTCACTGCTCGCATAAATGTAAACAAATTAATTTGGTTGTCTGCAGTTGTGTTTGCTTTTGCCTTTCAGAACCTACTCCTCAAGTTGTGCCCTAATCTTAAGAAAAAAATCAATATAAAAGAGTACAGAGTTCAGTAAAAATTTAAGTGAAAGTGTGAAAGTGTAGTATTTGGACCTTCTTACTGAAGAACAATGCTCAAACATGACAAAATATGCATTTTAAATATTTTAAATTTAAATTTTTTAAATTTTAACTAGGCACTCTGAAGTACTATATACTAGAGTGACTTATGTAGGAAACTAAATGTACACAAAGTTCTGGGTTTTCAGAAATTCTTTAGATTATTGGGGGGGGCTGGGGAAGAAGAAAAGGAAGGTGACAACAGAAAAAATAGAGGATACCTCAAACCTCATCTCATGTATCAAGACAGATGCTTGGCCAATTAATAACTGCTGCATAGCCATTAAATCACATTCTAAACGCATCTGACTTGTCTTTTATACAACATACCCAGTGTGATACAATGATTTTTTTCTTTTTCAATTTTAATCCTATATTTAATCCAACATAAACCAACATCAAGGCAAGCAAAGAACAGTATCTTTTTAACTCTAAACCACATCACTGACACAACAGATTGCTAAAATCAAGCTGGATGCTATGCAGACCATGGTAACAGCTTTTGTTTAAAGCTAGCTGCCCAACTTCAAAGCACAGCTCAAAACACAGATGGAAGAGCACGCAAGTAAATAGAAATCTTGGGGGGGAAAGAAAACAAACCACAAAACAATTGTCCACTAGCAAGTGAATTCACACAGCTAAGCAAGTAAGAGTGCTGCTCATAGCAGCTGAGTTTGCCTAAGAAAGATGTATGTGCTTTGAGCAGCTCCAAATTCCCATCTTTCTCCCAAAAATACTGCACGGCACATCCTGTCAAATGCCTTGTTTATGCTGAAGCTTTCAAAAGACCCATCTGAGAGCTACTGGTTCAGAGGCCTGAGAAAACAACCTAAGAAATAATTTTTAATGTTTGATGAGTACTTCAGCTTAAAGTAGCAAATAAAAAAAATCTTTTACACCTCCACCTTAAGAGAAAGAACAAGGGAAAAAAACAACAAATGACCACAACCCAAAACTCTCCACTGCTGCAGACTCTCCAACAAATTATTTCCAAAGCATTAAACTCACTAAACCTAAGCAGCAAATCATTTCACTCTGGGAGCGAGACATTTCCACAAGCACACAGTCACTTATTTGTTGTAGTGCTGTCCCTTTCCAAAAACTTGTAATTTTTTTTTTTTTTAAATTTTGCATAGGAAATTTCAGGTAATGGCTGACTTTACAAAGGGATGAAAGAGAATGATGTCTTGTTGAAGCAGCTTTACAAAGGGGAAATTTATCATGGTGAGGTGGCAGTAACCAGCTTGAGCAAGGATGCTTTGCTTCTTCATAGTAAACAGAGGAGGAGGATCCTCCTAACATTTTATTAGATTACAACTAAGGTCAAGTGACTGTGATTTTGAAGAGAATTACAAGGCTATTGCTAATGAAACTTGCATTTTATTATTCTCAGCATTTACAAATTTTGACTGCTAATTCAAAGTGGACAATTTGAATTTAAGAGCTAAAATACTGAGATTTTTATGCTTAGATTTTTAGTATGAAATAGATTAGCTAACACTAAATAACTTTTAGTTTAAGAAGTATGAAAGATAAAAGTATGGCATATTTTTCAATGCTTTGTTTCATCCCTGATCAAGAGAGGTGGCTGTATGCTCTATTCACAGCATGTTATTTTCCACTCCTGCTACAAAGGCAAGCAGTTTCTCCCAGAGTCTTTCTACAGAGATGGGACAAGTCATTCCTTCACCTGTAAAACTGGCAACTGAAGCATTAGGTTAATTAGACTAAAAGGTTCTCTGGCTCCAGATGTCAAACTTCACATACTCCAAGCCAGTTACTACGTCTTAAATGAAATACAGGATTTTACAGGAGGTTAAGCTCCCACTGAATTCACCTGCAGTTCTGCATTTCTGCAAATGGATACAAGTTCTCCAGCAGCCACCACACAGAGCGTGAGCAGCCACCTAGGGACAGTCACTTGAGTGCCTCTTGTAGAAAGAAACACCATGACTGAGTACAGACAGCAAACAACTCCTCAAGCACCACGGAACTGTCTTAGCCACAAAGACAGTTTTTTATTTCCCCAAATCCCGGCTTCCCCCAGTCTACATTTTCCAACTTCCCTAACAGATGAACCCAACCTTTACTCATACAAATCCTAGACTCATCCTCAGAATAGGCCCCTTTCCCCATTACAGTCGAAGAGTTGCCTCTTGGACAAAACACACACTTATAACAAAGCTGGAGGCTACAAATGCACTAAATTGCACTACAAATTGTACCAAATTAAATGTCTGAGTCAGACTTCAATATCTGAAAAAAGTAAACTCTTGATTTCTGCCTTCTAAATAACATTCCTGTATACTGACACTTGAGTTTAACCTTTTTTTTTTTTTTAATTGATGCTCGAATAGTTCATTAAAACCTTGATACCCACTCAACTGCTGAGGTTTTAATGCAACAAAACCAAACTGAAAGAAAAGGAAGTACTGTTTTGCCAGTACGATACACATTTTCTGGGACCAAAGGAATGGTATAAACCAGACACATACACTCTCCCAAATTTTTCTCCTCCACATCTGTCATGCTCTTTCAGATGAGTGAAACAGTTTCTTTTTCCAGAGGGCCCAGGTCCCTCACCAGGGAGAAGGAACAGGACATGGGAATAGGCAGGGGTGATACAAGACACAATGCTGCCCACTCCTAGCTCCATGTCAGCACCCAGAACCAGCCGTCACAACTCCTAGCAGAAGTGGGATGAAATATGCAGCTCTACTCTGCCTGGAGCATTCCCAGTGTGAAGAGAATCTAAAGGAAGCTTACTGTGAAGTTTTAAGAAATTCCTATTATGCCCATGCAAATGGCAATCTTTCAAAGCCTTGTAAACTGGTCTGGAAATTTGGGTGGATTTTTTTACAGGGAGGCAAAAGGCACATCCTCAACACAAAGGTTGAGCTATTGCCAAATTTCAAACCCTTGCTTTGGAGCTTGGGGGCACTGGAGCATCAAAGAAGGACACCAGAATATTCTCACACAAGCAAAACAGCATACTTTTCACTAGCCTTATTCTTGGAACAGAACTGCTCTGGCTGAAACTGTAAAAAAATTCAACCCCAAAGCAGATATCTGGCATGGAAAAATTTGTCTGAACTGAACTTTGGCAAAAGTCAAAGTAACCAAAAGTTAACCCTCAAAATAGAAAGGGTCACACAACCTTAAGTACAGGTGGCACTGGCAGGTCCACACATAAAAAATACTATGCCTGAAATCCATTTCAGTTGACTCTGGGCAAAGCCAAGCTTGTTCTTTAAAAGCACAGACCACTGTATATAAATACAAACACACATATACACAGATATATCTGTATTTCACCTCAACTCTATAGCATCAGTCCACTATGAGCAAATTCCACTTAATCTTAAGTTTCCTTCTGTATTTTTAACCTTATGTAGATCATTAAGACTCAGTCATAATTAACTGTTTTCCAAGAATTTTTTACAAATCAGCTTTGTTACTAATCACCTGAGTGAAATTAAAAATTCAAAATTTCTGTTATGTTTTTTCCTAGCAAAGTTTTTGGGGTTTTTTTTGGGTTTTTTTTGTTTTTTTGTTTTTTTTTTTAATGGAAAACATAGGAATGAATCAGTGTAACTTCAGTATTGGTAACTCAGGACAGTTCCTGCAGCTCTAGACTAATCTTACTGTACAATATACTAAAGCCCAGGCTTTGTGGCTTTTTTATATTTGCTTCTAATACTATAAATTTTGTGACAATTGGAAAACAAGAAGACCATGAAAGTCAAAAGAAAAGAACAAAGGGATAAAAATTGAAATGGAAAAATCACTCACTTGCCCTTGCTGCTGTTATACTCTAGCTCTTCTCCTGCTTTCTCTCCATTGTTTTCTTATTTTTCCTGTCCTCTGCATGCTACAGCTTTACCTATGAACATGTACTCTAACTCCAGGAATCCACATTATTTGGAAAGCCAAAGGAAAATTAATATTCTCAATGGAATTCTCCTCCCCAGCCTATTTAAAAGCCCTTTTTCTTCACTTTATTGTACAGCCCAGAGGTTCTACAGAATTCCATACATATTTGGCAAGGCTGCTATTGCAACTAATGAGTGTCCTACCATGGAAGATGCAAACCACACGACAAAATAAAAATGTAAAAAAGAAAAAAAGATCAAGGCAACTTGAGGCAACACTTCAGAGAGATGACTAATCACAAGACCAGAGCTTTTAGGAGGAAGCTGCTTCTACAATCGCTAACCTCCTTATAGGCTAGGAAGTTAGTTTCCCAAAGAACACTTTCCTGTTGTATTAATCCTACCTAAATTGAATTTTCCCCTCTTTTCCATACTCAGTGATATTTTGTTTACATTCTATGTTGTCTCCAAGTGGCATATAGCTCTAATTGCTACTTCTACTAGGTTACAAATGCAACCCAAGTTTTTTGGCTATATTTACAGTAGGCTAACATCCTCGAAATAAGACATGATTTTTCCTGCCCTTTAAAGGTAACTTTTGTGAAGATATAGAGAAGAAAAAACTCACTGTAAGTAGTTTCACATCCAGTATAATTACAAACACATCACAGATGTATGCTAGACAGGGCTCTCAGCTCAGGGGAATAAATATCTATAGGAAGAAAAAGCAGTTCATTTTTTTTTGTTCTGGGAATGTGTGCAGAAGAGGACCTATGTACTGAGAGAAAGCTGAAAATTCTTGCTGCCAACATGATTCTGAGATGCTTGTACCTCATCAAATTTCCATTTCATCAGCTTTACTACTAGATTCAAATGGCTGTGAAATAGAATAGCATTTGATTTTACTCCTCCTACTTTTCTCATAAAACTGTTAAAGCTGGTTTTTGTTTTAGTGACTCAGCCAACTATGAAATTAAAAGTAGTGGCTAGACTCTTCTTCACACATGTAATTTTGTCTGTCTGTGTAGTTAGTTAACTACTTACTGTAGTTACTTAGCTAGTTCTTACAATGCAGTTGGTAAAAACACTAAACTTTACAAAGTAGTAGTATTAACTACTATATTTATGTATTTACTACAGTAGTAGTATTAAAAAATAGTGTATTCTTCCAAGCAGCGGATTAAAAAACTAAGTTTCAGAGAAAAGAAATGCTATGCTCAGAAATTAAGTATTTATCAATACACAAACTTTTCCATGCAGAATAAAGCTTTTTCCTGTTTAGCCATTTTTTTTTACAGCTATCCAAATATGTTTTCACAACAACTGGCAAGAAGAAAGAAGGCTGGCTTAAGTTCCAAAACTCTGTTTCCATAACGGAGTCCTGCCATGTCCTACCATTCAGTTACCAGGACTGAGAATCTGTGTGCCTCTGCATAATTCCAAGTATTGGAACTGTCAACACATGAAGCAGCAGCGCTTGGGCTTCAGCCATCACTTCACTTAGGAAGGAAGAGAACCAGTTAATAGCAGTGATGCACCAGTTCCAGCAGAAAAAATGAAGCATGTCCAAAAGAAACTTGGCGAGTTCCAAGTGAGCCAAAGGAGGGACACCACATTAGCAACTTAACAGGGAACACAGCAACAGGCTCAAAGGACCCACTGTGAACAGCACACTTGTGTGCTCAGATGAAGCAACGACCACCTAAGGAGGTGCCTCTGTGGTCTTAATCAGCCACCTCCTTAAACGGTCAAGAAATCTCATTTCAGTCCATTAGGCAAGAGAACTTTTCCATTCTTTTAAACAGCAGTTCCTGAAGAATCTAAAGGAGCACAGTCCATCCCTCAGGAAGAGTCAGCTGTGGATTTGGGTAGACAGGAGATCATTTGCAGAATAAGCTATATCGGAGAGTGAAACCTGCAAACATCAGAAGTTCCTATCTTTTAGTATCCTATAAGCTCTTTGTTCAAATAAAGTGAAAGAAATAACCTTTGGGAAGACTGAGAAAGTTGAAAAAAGACCCAAAAAATCCTTGCAAGGAGTTTTATAGAACCTCCTTCAGACTATTCTGCTCCAGATTAAAACACTAAAAATTAATCAATGCCAGGTAGTAAGAAAGTTGTATGCAATTAAAGACAACTAAACACTCAAACCAAGCTATAAAGAATATGTAGAAAAGGAAGAAAAGTAAATCCAGAAAAGCAAATGCTTGGTGCATCAAGAATCAGTATTCACAATGCTCAAATACAGATTTTTATACTGCCTTTCCAAATTTCCTGTTTGGATAACTTGAGCAGCACAAACACATTGGACAACGTCAGTGGGTTGTGCCCCATTGCTGAAGGGAGCAGATGATGCCAAATGAACCATGCATGATGCAACCCAAACTTCATTTGGCAGAATGACTCTCCAGCCAGCTCATGAAATGTCTCAGTGACTGGTCCAGTTTGATAATCTTTAGAATTGGGTGTCTGGATTATCATTTCCCCATACAGTGAAAAAGGAACCCTTTTATTTGATTCTACTGAGAAACCAACACAGTATCCTCTAAGATGTACATAGTTGATTCAGGCAGAATTTCAATATTACAACAGGAATAAAGTTAGGAACAGTAGAAATTTAATCCATGGAATGGTAAAAAGGGAAAGTCAGCTTTATGAATGCCCTCATAGTCTGTCTTTGAAATCTGCTGAAGTCAGATGAACAAATAAGAGGACAACAACTGAAGTCTTAGACATGATGGGGAGCCTCTGGTGAGTAAGTGTGCACGTGAGCCTACTGTCGAATGGAGGAAATGGGGTACAATGGCACACACTGGGAAATACCAAGAGCTTTAAGACACAGATTCACAGGAAAAGCAGCTCTTTCAAAAGCACCAAGTGATGAAGAATTCCACATAATGATGCCTACAAAAGGGTCAAGGTTGTGCTCAACTGCCCACATACAAAACTCCTGACAGATGAAGTCATGGATGGTCCGGACACGTGTGGAGGGGCCCCTGTCCGTGGTACTTAAACAACCACCATGCTGCCCATCACACACACTCCCACCTCTGCATCTGCTCACAGCACTTGCACAGTCAGGTACATCCAGCCTGACAGACAAATAAACAACGTGCCAAACGCTCAACCTCTGTAAAAGTGTCAGCCAGAACTGTCTGACTCAATTGCAATTTCAGAAAATATTGTCTGCTTAACTCTGGGTGGCAGGAAAAAAAAGCAAAGGGAAAGAAAAAAAAATTACAACAGTCTGAATACTCCATTCTCTAGAATGTGGCTGAAAACAGCTCTTCATTCTAGAAAATTTACCTGCAGAAACCATCAGGAATTTGTCACAGACTGTTTACTAGGAAAGTCTCTCTGGAAGAAAGAAACACTGCTTTCCCATTTGCTGTGCCATATGCACTTTTTAAAAGGTATGTTCTATGAAGAACAACAGACAGGCAGCTCAACATTTATTTCAAAAATACATACCTCAAGATGTTATATATTCCTTCAGAAAAGGATAAAAATGTTGAAGAATCTTGGACAGTTTTACTTTTCAGAAACACATTTTTAAGCCCTATTGTTAAGTGAGGTCATTTAAACTTTCACATACACTTTATGCTGGACACCTCCATAAATTAAAACTCGTTAGAGAAGGATTGCTGTGTATGCTTTAAGTGGCAACCACTTATCCACTGGAACTTCAGAAAAAAATTAAAAACCTCCTCCCTGTCCCTTTGAAAAGCAGATCAAATCAGCAAATACAGAATGATAATGCAGTCAAAAATTAAGTTTCCTATGTGCAAGTATGGAATTAAGGCCTAAAACTCCAAACAAACCTTCTACCCACAGCAGGAAGCTATCTAAGTTTAGTTTGGTATCAGCTAAAAGAGATTCCATCTTAACAGAAATCTGTTGCTCCAAAAAGAGTACTATCTCCAACTGAAATCAGCTGTAACAGCTGTGAAATTTTGGATCTCTGATATAAAGAAAAATGGGTTTCATAACTCATTTAAGAAGCAGTCAAGAGTGGAGGAAGAGAAGGCAAATACATCCTAAGTGTAGTAGTATTCTCCTGCAGGGACCTAATCTCACTGCACAGCTCTCACAATCCACAGGAATGACATACCTTTGCAAGGGTGCTGTCACTCAGAATATTCCTGGTGTCAAGGAAAATCCTTCAGACCTACAGGGACCTGGCTCCAGTGTGAACTGTTACTTCCCCTGAGCTGGGCAAACAGCACAATGAAGATGAAAAAGCTACCAAAAAAATTACTGTGCTTAAGCTCCAGAGTGGTGACCTAGCTACAGTATCAAAAAACAAGCAATGCACACAAAATCTGGGTTTTTTGCCTCAGTTTGCCTGTTTCAAGTACCTAAGTCAGGTAAAGTTCTAGTTGCAAACATACTGGAACACACTGGAAATCTGGCCTTGAAAACGAATGGCAGAAAATCTATGGTTTGCTGCAAGTCTTTTCAAAATTTCAACATTCTGAAAGAAGAATGAGGGACTTTTTTAGTAATTTTTTTAACCAGGGCACTCAAATGATCAGCAGCTTTGAGTTTTATAGACACAGATGTGAGAAATGAACGAGTGCATTTAAAAAACCAATAACCAACAAAAAATTACTACAAAATATATAGCCAACACTGCTCTCTGCACATTTAGAAAGAAGTGCAAATCTCATTTAGTGGAAACAAATGTTTTATACCTTTAGGGAAGTACTTCAAATCGAAGTTTATCTCACAGCAATGTTTCTTCATTTTATGGACAAGCAAGTAACCAAGGAGGAGGCCCCATGGGCACAAGGGAACTGTGTGAGGGATACTTCTAAGAAGGAATCTGGCAGATGATGACCAACTGACACAAGTAACTGTTGGAGTGCTTTGCCAAACCCTCAGTAACTTTTACCTGAACTTTGAAGAAAAAAAAAAATCGTCAAAGAAGACAAAAGCCTCTACAACTTCCCATGTTCATTCAAACAAACAGTACCATGTGCATTCAAATGGTTTTAGTCTTAACACAAAATACAAAACAGTGATAAGAGTATCAAATAAAACCCTTCTGGTTAAGTATGTAGGCTAAGGTTTTATAACAACAGAAACAGGGCACACAGTTCTTAAAAATTACTTACAACAATACATTACAAGCACTTTTATTTAAGTTTGTATCTTGGTCATAAATTTGAATTCTCACACTCCAAGCACTGAAAATATTTCCCTGCACTGAAATTTTAAAATCTTAGTTCCTCCCTTCAGAGTAGCACCCACCTGAAGTAAAGACATCAGTAAAGACATCATCTCCTACAACTTCCAGGTGAGTCAGGCTGCTCTCAGGGAAGAGAACAGACAGCTACACAAAGAACAGAAACAGACTGAACTGGGGTAATGGAACATTCTGCTGCAAAGAACTCTGAACATATATTTTAAAAACCATTCTGAAGCTCAGGTGAATTTGCATTACAAATGGAACTGCTGACTGAAGAATGGGACAAAGCAGCTGCCTTTTATGAAAAGTAACAGAACAGGCTGAACTTGATGATCTTAGAGGTATTTTCCAACTTAAATGGTTCTACGGCTAACACCACAGAATCTTCCAAGAAAGGGAATATAGACAGAATTTTCTATGAGGAAGAAATGAGTGCTTTGAACAACGGCCTTACACAAGAAGACCTTTAGGCAAGCAGAATGAGCACATTAAATCCTAGAAGATAGCAAAGCATAAAGGAAGAAGTCCTGTGAATTTTTTTCAAACTAGAACTGCTACATACAAGCAGGAACAATATAAATGTATTCTATGGCTGCACTGCACAAATTGATTGCAAATGGAAGTTAAGGCTGGAAAACATTTCTGGGAGATAACTAATTTTACAAAGGGGAAGAAGTTTGCAAATTCAATGAAAACTGTATTGCAGATGTCTGCAGTTCCCATTTCTCCTAACATACATAATGGAATGATACTATGTTTGTGTGAAAGTGCAAAAAAAACCCAGGTCATAATTTACCTTCAAAATTGTTTAGCCATATCCAGGAAATATGTCTAGACATAGCTACAGTTAAATTATACAAAGAAGGTATTTGAAAAAAAAAATTATGCAAGGAATATTAAAGATTTAAGTGTCTGAAAACTGGCCACAGTGAGTTAATTCTATATCAAACCATCTCAAATAACTTAGCGGCAGTAACCTAGTGACCATAATTCATGCCATGCACTTTCCATCCCAGAGAATGCAGAAAATAAATATGGGAAATGAACAAACATATTTTTTTAAAAGGAACTATAATGATATTTTAAAAATAATCCATAGTAGTAGTAACATCCAGCAGCTAGTTCTCAAGCATTCTTTACAGGTGAGAAGAAGAAAGTACATCAAAACCAAAAATAATCCCTCATTCCCCTCACTGAGAAGGGATATTACTACACATTGAAGAGAACTAGACCTCTGATCTTCTACCAGAGGACAGGCCCACAAAACTGTGGGGCTCTAATTCTTTAACTTGTACATAAGACTGTAGTTCCTGGGCAACTTTATTTGTCAGGAAAAGACTGGAACAAATTCTACTTCAGTGCTACCAAATTAAAAAAAAAACCCTACTCTTTCTTCATCAGCAAGAGGACAAGTTGTTGCTTTAAGACACAAAAAGCACTGGGGTTAAGGAAAAACATTTCTCCTGGTTTCACAGGAGTAGCTTGTTTCTGAGAATTACAGAGGGTTGCCTCTCCCAGAAATCAAGGAATTTAAAGACCCTAAACCTCTGCAAATAATCCCCAAATCCTGCAGAAGTACAGTATGCAAACATTTCTGAGTCTGGATAAGGACTCCACGGATGCTCAGTAAAGGCGAGTGGGGTAAAATCTGATAAACTTCAAGATTACTCAAGTGTGTTGTAGCACACAATAAGCAAATGCAGAGCAGCATTTCACAGGACCCAGAATATAATGCTCAATTCAAGGAGTATTTACTCATTGGAAACAAATGTGCAAGACTGTTGTGAAAACTATTTGTGCAAATTTAAAATGCAATGCAGAGTCTCATCTCAGAAAGATCCCAAATTCATAAACATGTCTCACTGGAGATATATTTTCATACGAATGAACTTTAAAAGAGAAGAAATATATCTGTCAGAGGTTCAGCTGGCTAGTTTTATGTGAGCCAGAATACACTTCCATAAATTTGCAAAGCTGGAATCAGAACTGTTGCCCAATGGAAGCATTTAATTTTACATCTAAACAGAATTTCTTTAATGTACTAGAACAAATGCAGTAGAGATTTTCCTATTGCTTGTGCTTTCTTACAAATCAGTAAGAAAATGTGTCTGAAAAAAGCGCAAGGTTTTTGTGGTGGTTTTTATTGTTTGTTTTTCTGGGGATTTTTGGGTTTTGTTTTGGGGTTTTTTTTGGTTTTTTTTTTTTTTTCTTTTGTGGAGATCAGACTCCACACTCTGCTTCTTTCAATCTATGTTAATTCTATTTCTTGACTTCTTTCTGGGAGACAAAGTCCCTCAAGTCACATTCATTCAAAAAATGTACAGTTTAAAAAGGTATTCAGTGGTGCTGTACACTGCTGGACTAATGACTTCCTCACTGCAACAGCATTCCTGCTACAAACAGCATCCGGAATAGCCTTGGTGCTACACCCTGCAGACCAAGAACATGAGCTCTTCACCATGGACTGTATAAGAATCAAAATAAAATTACATCCAAAGTATACTCCTGAAAAATGAGGGGGCAGTGGAAAACAAAGCATGAGAATGAGATAATTAGAAACTTGTTTACCAGCAGGCCTGCTATGTCCTGAAGTCTAGAGCTACTGTGGGGTGTCATCTTACTGCTTAGCAAAGTGCAGTCAACAACAAGCAGATGGAATTGGATTGCAAATTTATGTGATTTACTGTATATCTACAAGTCCTGTGGCTACATATGCTCCTCTGCTTAATTTATTTCTTCTATGCAAGTAAATCTTTAACTCCTCGTGACAGTATAAAGAAATAGAAGAAAGTCAAGCAATTCCACAATAGAAGTTCCTACCCCAGCAGTGCAGGATTTACCAAAAGCTGATCTATGAAAACCTCTGTTACATATGGTGACCATCATAATCACAGCAGAGACCTGGTCAAGGAGAGGAAAACCTACTTCAAAATTTTACTAAAACACTTCTCCTGATACTGAATTGCAACTCTTTTTGAAACAAAGAAAAACACGGTTTGATTTTTACCTTATTGATTATGCTCAGCAACATCATCCTACTAGGAAGCAAAAATTAAACTCAACTAAGAAAAATAAATTAGGTGGTTTTGCATTTGCTAGTAGAAACAATCAAAATAATCCCTCATACCTGAAGTTGAACTTGATCTCTGATAGACACAGAGGGGGAAAAAAAAAATTTTAAAAGAAGTATATATGGGGCTAGGCCACATGATTCACTCAAAAACTGTGTCTGAGAACAGCATTCCTAAAAAGCTTCAATAAAAACTGTATTTGCTAACATTCCTTTAACATGAGACATAAAACACTCCAGAACTCATTCCGAAATAAAAAAGGACTGTTAGATAAACCCACTTTAGGAATTGGATAAAGGCAGCTAGAGAGCACAGGCCCTCAAGCCAGACACATATGCTACAATATTATTCTCACTCCACCCTCTCCTGTGTGCTCACACAGAAAATGGAAAAAGCCTGGGAAAGGTTTTTCCGATTTGAACACATGATCTCGGTTATCTTCTGACAGATTAAGACAGAGAACAGCTCTCAAAAAGAAATAAATTTATACTTCATATCTATAGAAACATTTCCATGCACTACTTGAGATAAGGAACAGGATAACACCACATTCAATCCCTTCCCACCCAATAAAACTTAGCAAAGAATTGAATTTAAACCCTGTGTAGCAGTGTTCTCATCAAAGATACACGCAGACTGGTTGATCCCTGACCAAAAAAACATTTCAGAAATCATGAGAGCAAGACCTCCCTCTGGAAAGAGCTGCCATGGTGGTAGCTCTGAAGCAACTGAGTCTCTTCCTCCAGAACCCTGGATTTGCTCTAGATCTCTACCACATGCCAGGTAGCATTTTCTTCTGAACACTGAGGATTGCTTTAATTTACCACATCAACAGAATTCCTTTCCAGAACTAGTTTCCTAGTGACACTGTGAATGCTAGCCAGAAGGAAAAAGGAAAAAGGAAAAAGGAACTGATTGTAATTATAAAAGCCCCCATATACCTACATTAAATATACTTGTTCCTATATTTCTACCTGAATTAATGGAATTTTTTTTCAGACTTCACAAAGCATGGCACATCACATCCAGTGCATTTAATTTATTTCTTTGGGTTTTTTTTGTTTGTTTTTTTTTTTTAAATCCTAATTAATAGCAACACCTGATACTTTGTCACAAGGCAATATGTTCTACAAATAGCCAAGTACGACTGCATTTGCACAGATCCAAACAAAGGTATTATAATATGGAAGCCACACACAACGAGAATAAGTGGTGGGCAAATTGGCTCCTAATTTCTTCTAAATTGGGGCCACTTCCTCCCTCCACTCTGCTGCCAAACTGTTGGTTTGGCAAAGGGTGGTGAACAGAGTCACAGGAGGTTTCCAGCTGCTGGTGCCTACAAGTTGTTCAAGTGAAACAGAAAATGAGGTGTGTGCTGTGCCAGCTGACCAGCACCAGTTGAGATGACAGCATAAAACTTTCTAAGGTACCCAAGAAAATTTCTATTCCTTTCGTATTTTTTCTTATGCTTAAACCAATTAAATGCTGACTGCTGGCTTTACTCTTTGGAGGATTTTAATATTATGCTAGTAGCAGCACCCAGAGGTACCAGAATCAGTCTTGGATTTGACCTTGCTGCATGTATTTAACACATCTTAATGTTTGAAAATACCTAGTGCTCCCTCCCAGGATTACTCTCCACAGTTAACTCTATGAAGGCAACCAGGTAAATCAAAGATGATTGTTTATAATTCACTGACTTCATCCTCCCATGATCCTATTTCACAGTGTAGAAAAAGTAGCTTAAAGGCAAGAAGTTTCCCAATGGTGAGCAACCTCTCCAGAAAAAAGAAAGCAGGAGTGAGCGAGCAGCATCGTACTGTCAGCTTTGACATAACTGTTTTACATCCTCCAAGCAAAAGATGGTGGTGTGACTCCCACAGTGTTTTCACTTTTGGAATCCAAAACCAGAGGAGATAATTTTAGATTACTCAGGCCTAGGGAACTTAGAGGATGGGAAAGAACATGACTATACAATGTGGTAGGGTAGAAGAAGAAAAAGGAGATAGAGAAATAGCTCTTTTTTAACAATTTCCATGCAGTATGCAGGGCCCTTTACTACACTAAAATATAACTTTCCTTCCAAACACAAGTCTGCTGTACTTTTCCAAGATCTTCTTCCTCATGTGCTGCTTTCTTGAGACCAAAGAAGTGTTCCTGGTTCCAGGCAGTTTCTTCAATGGTACCCACCTCCTTGCCCTCCTAAATAACTGCAAGGTCAGGTGTCTAGAGTCCACTTCCCCAAAAGCAAATAAATGATGCAGCCAACCAACAAAGACAACAAAGATTTTCATTTTCCCTAGTTCAAACCGCGAAGCCTTATGTGACCAGGAACTCCTTCGAACACCTGAGTAAAAAGCTGCATTTCACACTTTGCCTACCAGGGTCTTCATCCTTCTGTCCAAGTGCAGAGAGATCAAACACAAGAGATAAAGGAGATGCTGCTACATGCCCCAGTTTGCAAGTACACAGTATCACATGTTTTGCAAACCACAGTTCAAGTGAATTCTGATCAACTGAGGGGGTTCACCTGACTGAGCACCATAAAGAGGCTCTAGATGAGCATCATACTGACACCCACCATAAGCTGTAATGCTGCAGGCATTTGGATGTTTTAAAATGTCAACTAGATACCACACTTGCCTTAAAAAATGGGGGGGAAGGAAGGGAAGGGGTTAAATATTGAAGTAGGGAAACCAAGTATGTGAGTGTCTTCTGTCATGCTTTCACCTCCCCCTCCATCCACCCACCTTATCCCTCACTCTCCTGTTCAGCCTTCAAGAGAATGCTTAAAGGAAGGGAAGAGCCCCGAGATCTTTTTTGTTACAGTTTTTATGTTGCCAAGTTCCTGCTTGCTTCCCTTACTTCTGAAACATTCATGATTATCTGCAAGCAGTATCTAGTGAGCCTACACTGGTAAACTGTAATTAGAAATCCCTACAAACTTTGAAAAACCATTGACCAACAAGTATCCCAGTGCACTCTCCAAACATAGAACCTTTATTCCAACAGGAACTTCCAGTAAAAAATGATGTGTGAACAGCAGACACTGATGTTCACACAAGCTTACTGCATACAACCCAGCAGGCGATTTTTCTGGTTTTTTTGGATTATGCCCCGGAGGTGCTGGCACAATGGAATTTCAATACCATAACTGCTTATTTCTCTGTGTGCCAGCCTCTGAAATAACAGGTAAAAAGAAAGAAAAATACATGTAAAACAAACATTCTCTTTTTTAAAATTACAGGAATCACAAAATGAAATGTTTTTGATTCTCTAGTTCAAACGATGTAATTTATAATCATGACACAAATAGAGAAGAAGCACAAAAGAAGGGAAAATACAGAAATAACATAACGTTCCCAAGGTTCAGTTTACAAGGACCTCACACAAAGTTTTTTTTTTTTTTTTGCAACTCTTACTAGAAACAGTATTATTTGCTAAAAATGCAGTAGCTGCCAAAAGCTATGATCCATCTAAAGCAAACATGTTTAAGATGGAAATAGAGTGTTAATGCTGAAGAAAGACAGAATTGAGTATACAAGTTTTCTTTTTAAAGTGTGGAAGCAACTGCAGTACAGAGTTAAGTTTGTTTTTAATCTTTCTGGTCCAAAATTGATTGCATTTGCAGATAAGCACCTAAATTAGAGAGAAGTGCATTAAGACAATAACAGAAGTAATCAAATTTCAAACTTTCTAATTAAACCTCTTTTTCCTGCAGAAGGTTATTGGGAATTCAACACTAGCCTTGGTTCACATGATAGAACAATGGGAAAATTTTCCGAATGGTTGAACGCTAACCCTGACAAGTGTGGAGAGCCAACTACAATACATTATATGGTAGCATAACCTGCCACCCACGTTGCTGAGAGAACAGCTTTCAAACACATGCACCAAGCTGTAAAACCACAAAATCCCTTATTACACATTGTCCCTTACTTAAGGTGAAATACACTATTCCCCCCCCACCTTCTTTTACAAATCTTGGTGGTTTTTTTAAAACCTTCATCTCTGAAGTTTATTTAGCAGCTAACTAGACCATTTTTCAGATTTTATTTTCCAAATGCCACTTTTCCTGTTTTGTTTTCTAACCAAAATAAAATCATGTTTTTATAGTACACAGTGAAGCCTGTTGTGTCTTTCACTGTTGCTTTTTTTTTTTAACACTACTTCCACCTGTGTGACATTATCCAAATTTTTAAAAGGAAATGATATATGACTAATTCACTTGTGAAGACTTATTTCTGGAGTGAAATATTTTCCTTTTTTATGGGAAGATACATGACTCATTACTGGGTAAACTAAAAAACTGGTTCCATCATGCTTCTGATTGGAAGACCAGATATTCTAATATTTACTGTGATTCTTTCCCATTGTTACGCAATCCAAATATATTCAAAAAGATAAACTGCGACAGCCTGTGTGGTTATAGACACTGGCATTCATGGAAGTCAACCATTGCTGCAGAATGACAAACACACTCCACCCTCATTACAACATGCTGTGGTTACCAGCCAAACACCTTTGCCTTTTCTGAAAAGGCTACATTATAATAAAAGCCGACCAACAAAACAAATCATACAGGGGGACGCAAGGGATGGTGAAAGCAGTAACAACTGGTAGAAAACATAACTCTGAATATGGAAAGTGAACTACTTAATGAGTTGAGGAATGCATACAGCCTCACGCTGCAAAAGGAGCCCACTGAAAACTGCTGGTACATACAACTTTCTTGGTTAATGATTCCCCCCTCCTGCCCCCTCCCGCTGCACATGTCTGCTGCCTGAATCACTGCATTCCAAGATAGTTAGAGGATATACACAGTTTCTTCAGGGGTTTTCAGTTGCAACTTTGCTGGCAATGGGAATTTTATTTGCAAGTGTTTCTATTCTACTGACAAGGTCAATTAGTCCAACGAACTATTGGTTGTTCTGTCTGATAGCTCTGTGTATTTATTCAAGCAAGCACTTTTATAACCCACAATTGAATGCAGACAGTTACCCTTGTAAACACGACTGTCCACTGGGATTTTCACTACATTTTGAGCATGTAAAAGAAAAACATGCTTTCCTTCCCTCAGCCTGATAGCACGTAAGTTTGATTACAACTTGAAATTTCAGACAGTGAAGGGCATGGGGGCTACTGTTTTAAATAGATATGATCTACTGTACATCAATATATGTATCTGGACCAATTCCTGTGAGATAAAGAACACAGAAATTTGACTGATCACTGTAAGAGCTCTAAAAATTTGGTAATGCTATCAAAGGGAGACAGATCAGCATCTCTGCTCTATCCAGGCATTAAAAAGAAAAAAAGCCATGGTTTAAAAGAAACAAAGCTATCCATAGAACTAAGGGCTAAAGGCTACATAAAATGCTTGCACAAAAGCCAGAAGTGCCATATGTGTGCCTGTGTGTGTGTAAATCGGCTGCAGAAGTTGTTAGGATTAAAATATAATTAGGAAAAAAAAAGACCATTCCACAGCTCTAGCTAGAATGAACAGCATTTTTTTTGCACATGAACACATTGAACACAATTTTTGCACATGAACGGCATAGCCATTCCACTGGTAAAATGTGCAAAGAAGAAAAATGACAGACCCTACTTTCACAGAACTTTTATTAACACATGCATGCGCTCCCTTCACCATACAGGAGCTCCCTTCATAACAATATCTTCTTGTGAAGAAAAGATCCTTCATTTATACTAATCAGGAATGGTAAAGGGGCTGGTTTATTGGTACACACATCTCCATTTCTGAACACTTCCCTGAATAAATCTTTCAGGGATATACAGAAGGTAAGAAACTATCAAGGAAAACCAGCAGCTTTTTCCCTAACTAATATGATTACTACTCTATGACAGTAGTATTATCCTACACACTTCAAGATAATGCTAGAGAATATGCTCATCAAAATTTGCACTTGGTTTTCAACATAAAAAGTCCGAGCATTTGGCTCCTGCCCCTCACACACAGAGCACTATGTGCAACATGTTCATGTCTACCAAATTTGTTTAAAGTACTGTAATTAGAACACAATAGTGAAAACTTGCATTAAAGCCAATGGAAAATTCCCCCATCATGCTGGAGAATAGTTTACCTGCACTGATAATACACTGTTTTAAAAAAATGATTTTTTTAAGCCACTAGTGCCAGAAAACTTTTCTTTAGTAAAGTAAAATATTTTAAAAGCCAAGGATTTGAGGGAAATCTTTTCAAATCCTCCTACTAGAACTTCATGCATAGAAAAGAGATTAAACAGTGTAATCAAACACTTGCTACAGGAAGAGAAGGTGGTGGTGTGACCTAATTGTGGCCTTCCAGTACCTAAGGGAGATAAGAAAAAAGAGGAACAGAGACATTTTACAAGGGCATGTAATGACAGGACCAGGGGGGACAGCCTTAGACTAAGGTTTAGATTAAATATTAGCAAGAAATTATTTACTGTGAGGGTGGTGATTTTCCAATTTCTTTTCCATAGTGGAACTTAGATGAATAACTATGAAAAAGGTTGTAAGTGCAGGAGGGGCTTTCACACATATGTAACACTCAGTGCTTCCATCAGTTCCTAGGCTCCCTGTACTTGAGTTCCCTGGAGGAAAGCTCTGTACTTCATCAACTTCCTGCCTTCCATAGAGCTGTTGCCACATTGTTTCACATGGCTTTTCCTCTGCTTCAGAAAGTAAAGCCAGACTGACAGAATTAAAAATACAGGGCCTCTTTTAAGGTACCCTTGCCTAATTGAGCCCTTCTGTGGCAAGAAAAGGTTCCTTCATCGTTCTGAATGCTCAGATACAAAAGAAGAAGTATCTTTTACATGCAACATGTACCACAGCATAAAAAACATGTTGCATTTTCCTCTGCAGAAGAGATGCTTATTTATCTTAAAATACTATTTCATAGCAAGATAATATAAGAATGCTTAACAATTTTATAGTGTGTGGGCTAAAATAATTTTCCACTCTTCCACTAGCTCTAATGTGGACCTCCCTATCTGTATACACACAACTCATATGCATAAAAGGCTATTTCAATAACTGCATTTTTCATGACTGCACAGTAAACTCTGCTCTGATGTCTTACAGCAAGAAAATTGTCATCCTTTTCATAATTTCCACAGTTTGAAGCATATATTAGTTATTTCCATAAACACATGAATGATGAAAAGGTCATATCACCTACAGTGATGATGATATTGGCAGAGAACAGTGATGTTACATCATTTAATTTGCCTTCTTTTTGTTAAGATGAGTTCATGTGAACATCCCAGTTAGGGGTTCACAAAATATCCTCTGCTGGAAGGTGGAAATTTGTACGGAGTACAAATGGAAATAACCTTGCTTCTGAAATTTGATTCCTACCCTTGACGTTAATCACAAGGCTTAATAACTAACCAATACCAGTGGAGCATTCTACTCCCGTTTTTTGCAGATTTCCAGCACCACTAAACTTCAGATGTAAGGAACAGGTCTGGTGTGGATCCTGATTTAAAAAATCCATACTCAGCCAGCATTAACAGTGAAGTAACAATCAAAATGGACAACTGGTGTCATGATTGTGTCTATGGAACACCCTAGAGACAGCTAGAATTGAAATCCTATAAAACTAAAGTTTACTCAGTCTTTCCTTAGCATGAAGAGCAGGCTGCAGAAAGCAGGCTATTTTTAATTGACATTCTGAACCCAAGGAATAATTAGTGGTCAGAAACGCCTCTTTTCTTGAATGGAAGAAAGAATGCAGAGGAATGGTTTCTAACCAATGTACTTGAATCCTAGTCAGGAATCTAAAGGAGTAACAACTTGGTACTCCACCTTCAGTGAAAAGCAGTTTAAAATGCACCTTAGAGATGTATGATTAGAGACTCACAAGAATAAGTCTTGATAGATTATCTTGCAACAGCCTTATGACAAGCTACCACGTCCTTGCTCATCAGAATGAAGTTTACTCCATGTACAGAAAACAGGTGAATGCCCACTGATGGATTTTAGAAAATGTCTGGCTACATCCAACCTCCTCACTACAGTCACCGCACAACACAGGAGCAAAGGCATTTCAGAAGGTAACTACCTCTTGGAAAAGCTCCCCAGCTTGGGCATTGCTCCAGTTGGTAATTCCCTCTCTAGTGAGAACCTCTTTGAACAGTGAAGAAGGAGCCCTGTCCGTGGTGCTCAGCCACGATCCCATGCCACCACGGAGGCTGCTGCGCTTGCACCTGGTTACAGATCACCAGGCAAGGCACACTGTTGCCATAAAGTGTAGTAAGATTAGAGGGATTTCACCTGAATCTGTGTAAAGACCCTACATTATAGGCTGACAGCAGAAACCGCTGTAACTACAAGGTGTGTGTATATATGTATTATATATGGATTGAGACTATACCCCGAAATACTACCTGCACTTTGCATCAAAACATTTAATCTCTTTAGAGCAAAATGAACTGCTGAACATCTAAATGTCTTGGAGAGGTAAAAAAAGGCAATAAACAGGTGTGCATCACCTGAAGAGACCAGAGATCTCTCACAGACAGCATTTCACTCATATCTTCTGCAGTAGGTTATTTTCCTATCATGAAAAAGTGTAATAACTTAAATTGTATCCTGAGGAATCTGGATGCTGTTCCAAAAATGCCTCAACAGACTATCTTGTCTATCCAGGCTGTACCACCATGTGAGAAAACTCCATAACTGGAAATGAGAAAATACTTGCTCTCCAAGCTTGACAGCTGTGAAAAAATGGCACTTAAGTCACAGGAGAAGGCTGAGTGCACTCACCTTAACTGCAGTGAGCAAGAAAATAATCCTACCAGATTGTGAGGGCTGTTCTCACCCTTACAATGGGGTAGAAACTAGGGGGAAAAAATCTTTTATTCAGAAAATAAATTTATCTTAGGTTTCAAAAAATATATGCCTACATACTAGAATACAAACTAAAGCTGATCTTATATTTGTGACAAAGTTTAGCCTAACAGCATATTGCATTGTGTTGAAAATTAGACCATTAGGAAAGAAAACACATTCATTAGACACTACAAGTTGGGCAAGCATCCATGGAAAAATATAAAATGCTTTAGCCTGATTTTCCACCCAGTTAATCAGTACTGAAGCCAATGGAATCATTGTATAATTAAGCAGATTTCTGTAAAGAGCTCATAGCAGTTCACACTGCTTTAATAACCTCCCCATGTGTCAGAGAAGCTGAAGAAAGTTTCAAGACTGAAGGAAAATTTAAGAAACAGTCTCAAACAGCTTAGGAAATATGAAAATTGATAGCTACATGTAACATCACGGTGATGACAGTCACAAGCATTTTACAGCATCAGAGTATTGTATCTCATTAATAAGAAGCGTGACCATATTTTCTCCTCAGTTTGGAAGTAAAAAAAGCATACGAGCATGTGGTATGCATAAGAATTACTCTGTCATGCATCATATTATAGTCACATTCATTTACCATATAAACTGCTAGTAGCTTGTTTCATACAGAAGTACCATTTTTAACTACATACATTATGCATTGGATCCCGTGTTTGGCAAGAAAAGAGCTAAAAAAATACTGCCTGAGACACTGGAGAAAACGAATACACTTGTTACACATTTCATTGCTCCACAGATCTTTAATATGTTAGTAACACACATACCCTCAAGAGCAGCACTTTACTACTGCATGAGAAACTTAAGCTAGGCAGCGAGATGCACAGTGCCGGACTAAGCATGACTACAAAAAGGATGGTGATCATTTACTGAAAGGGCAGATAAAAATGCAAAAATCGAAGTGATCATTAAGGACAACAGTGACATCTCGTGGACACTCGGGAAACCGACCCGCAGCCCAACGCTCTCCAGACACTCCCACTGCAGCTCCCATTGCTACGATACTATTAGGAAGATGGAAAGGCAGAATTTGCAGCTGATGAAAGCCAAAATAATGTGGTGATTCATTCATTCCAAAAGAATCATTAATTAATTAAATTAAAGAAAAATAAAACACAACAAGAGCCTTCTATTTAAGACTTAGGACAAAAGTATAGGTCAAAACTCGAGAGAACATCACAAACCATTGCAAGTATGTAGATTATTACATAATGCTAACAGACATCTCTACTACACTTTTTTTTTTTACTCCCACAGCATCTACAACCTTCTATTTACAACTTGCTCTTGGGATTTTGAGTTGTTGGGACTGAAAACCAAGGTGAAAAAAATAAAAATCCCAGAAGAATTCAAGCCACCATTTAGCACCACCCTTTTCTCATCATCCCAACCCTTCTGTTATTGCAATACCTGCCATATGAGGCTAGTAAGTTCAACCTTCCCAAAATACCAGCCAGAAACTTCTCTGAGCTCCAGAGAAGAGGAATTTGAAACATGAGGCTCACTCAGAATGAGCAAAGACACATGCTTATAAGTAACCCAATTAGTTTCCAAGGTAGACTTCTACCAAGATCATGGATTATTTCAAATCTGCTTTTAACCAAAGAGTAAGGAAATATAAGCACTTAAAGCAACTCAAATCTTATCCCAGCTCTGACTAGAAGCATCACCATAAAAATGCTGGATTTGATTATTTTATAAATGAAAACACTAACAAAATGCTACAACTTTGTCTCATTCAAAATCTTACACCAACTGGAAGAACTAAAAATTGGATTTTGCTTCATACTGTTAAAAAACTGCATCCCATCCAAAATTTTTACATCTCAGTGACTGTCCAGCATTAAAAAGAAAAAGACACAAAACAGTACTCTCAAATAAAAATTTAATTCATGAACATATTCAATTATAATGATGTTTGGTAAAAGAGTCTGATAAAAAAAAAGAAACCAGTCTACTAAGTTTACAAAACAAAAACTAAGAGCAAACATCAAAATAAACCCAGACATTTTCCCCCTTCAAGCACAATGCCATATTTTACCTCCAAAACCCACTTTATTACATCAGATGTCCTAACAAGAGAGAACCATTTTAAGACAGAACGCAAAGCATTGTTGACCTACCCGGATTTCCTGAAGATTATGAAAATTATTTCCTACTCTGACAGAGATTTTGCTTGGAGTGTAACTTTCATCAGATTTGTAGTCTGCATAAATACATAACGTCTTCACTGTTGTTTTTCTTCTGCAAGAAGCAACACAAACTATGTAAGCATCGAGGAAAAATATTCAGGATGAGTTTGTTGCTAGCTTGCAATAACTAAGGAGTTAAATGTTTTGAAAATTACTCTAAGGGTGCCTAGTGATTCATAAAAAACTTGCTGTTGATGAGCTAGGTGATTTTTCACATTACATTATGTACACAGTTGATTGTCACCATTCTCCTTTGCCTGCCTTCAGAAATGTTCACATACCAAGAAACAGATGCCAAATAAGCACGTGTACATTATGAAGCTTAAGTTAGGCTTTTTAATATGGGCTGTCTTATTCGACCAAGGCCTTCTCAAGAAAGTAAATAAAAAAGGGGGGCAAACATCTCATCTCATCTCAAGTTTGGTTAAAGAAAAAGCACTGAAAGCATCCTACACATGACAGAATAAAAAAAGGTTTCTCAAACTCATTTTCAGGTTACATAGGAACGACACCCAAAGACACAAAATCAGGACATAAATCACCTTACATAAATGTGATGCTGTCACAACTGACATACCATTAAACATTTATTTTTGTTGCTTTTTTTAGGTATTTAGTGATCATAACATTTGAAAATCTCACTTTTAGAAATGCTATCTGACTTCTTACCAGTTGGGTAACAGAAGTAATCCAGGAGTTCTTGCACTTCCAGAATTCCTATCTTGGTGAATGGTAATGGGTAATGGATATAAAGTTACACAAAGCACCCTCACCCACAGGAAATATATTTTAATACCTAAATTGAATGTTCACCAAATGAGGCTGTGATCCATCTGACTGCCAGTAAGTTTCTAGATTATCATCTCGTAACTGATCCACTCCAAACCCTGAGAAAAAGAAAATGTGATAATCTTAAACATCCCATTTCTGTGATGCAAATGTAGCTCTTCTTCAACTGTTACAAATTAATGTCCCCCCGGTTATAACATATTAGGAAATATTCTAGATATCCAAGGGGTACCTATGCTTTTCCCCTGAAAAAGGGGAATTGGCAGAATTCAGTACTGTTGAGGTCTGTGGGGTGCAAATTCATGTCAACATGTCCTGGAATTTCAAGTGGTTAAGTAGTAATTCAAGTTGGTTGCCAGAGCAATAATTATTAGTTACTTTTTCACCTCCTCTGTAATTTAACTGCTGAACTAAAGAAAAATCATTAGCAGAGACCGACCATTCATTATAAAATTTTAGCCAAATGTAACATTTTCTTTTCAAGTCATGTCCTGAAATATTTTTGCTTTTCCAAGTATTAGCTAGAACAGGCAACAGATGGCAAAAAAGTATTCCTAAAGGTTAATGCCGTCACATTTGAAGAAGTAACTACAGCTTTGTATTTTCTATTCCCTCATAATCTATCCTTTTACTAATCACATCCTTTCATTGATTTGCCACACTAGTTGCAAATCTAATATAGCAGCTGAAGTTTAATCTGCAATAAAGAATTTCCTTCAGCCTGGTTAAGCAACAAAACCACGAGACTTTTTTCCTCCAGTATTCCAGGATTTCAGACCAAAGTCATTCATCATGAGCACAATATTGTGACATAAAGGGATCACTGACCCTAGGCTGCAGTAAGACGGCTGATCAATTCCCAGCAGATATTTCTGAAATAGTAACTCAACCACCCCAAAGGGAAAGAATACAGATTTTCAGATATTTTGAGCAGGTATCACTAACTGCACTTCAGAACTACAGGTTCATTAATTGCAGGGTTTTAGGGCCACCTTGTAATGGCTGAGTCCACACAGAAGTTACAAAGATCAGGCAGAACATATAGGTCACCCAGCTGCATGGTCATCCTCAGTTAAAAATGCAAGACACCCAGACAAAATGCCAAAGCACAGAAACAATTTCACTGTGCTGGGTGTGATTCTGCTCACATGGCTTAGTTTGTTCACTGTGTAAATTACAAAAAAATTTCAAAAAAGTAAGAGTTCTGTTTAGTTCATATGAGACAGTTCCTCACAGCAGGATTTCTGATACAGTTATAACTTTCATATCCATAATCACATACAGAGAAGGCCAACGTTATTTGTAGTGACTACAGCCTACACTACAGCAGTTTTACTGCTGTGGATATCTTCCTCCCAAAACATAAATGTACATTCAACCTCTTACATTGTTACGATTTACCTGGCTTACAGGATGAAAGGGACCAAACTGCTTGGGAGCCTATTTCTCTAACAGTACCAGTCCTCTCTAACTGCTTTGGATCAGCACCAGGTGGGGTCTTGTTTGGGGTAGTCATTTCTAGTGAGAGAAAACACGTGAGTTAGTTGATTTTTTTTAAATATATATTTTTGTTCGATGGGAAAACAAAAGGATTTTGTTTGTTCACATAGTCACTTTAATTCTTCAGCCTCACACTTCTATAACAGCCTACAGAACATATGGTTTATACATATACACACATACAACAGACATTTACATGTCTGTAAATGTTTTATTTATATGTATAAAGTATTATGCATAAATATATAGAATATGTATGTGTAATATATCTAAGAGGTTCCACATACTTGTAAATTTTGTGTCCTTAAGAATTCAATACATACTTGAAACATTCATACTGCATATTTTACTTGTATCATTCTAATTTATGCATACAGTTAGTCAGGGTTTCAGCATTTGATTTTTACAGTTCTGTTTAAGAAATTAAAATTTAAAATGTTGATTGAAAGGCTAGAAGTACAACTTCATTCTCTCCCACAGACACACTTAAAAGTTCTCTTACTGCACAAATTCAGAAACTAGAGCAAGAGATACTTCTCCAATAAAACAGGAAATGGGCGTTTAAACAAATTGTCAAATTTGCAGCAAATGGTTATAGCCATATTTATTCACAGACCACTTCCCTAACTTTACAGCTTCATCTGGAATCATTAATTTGTGATTGATTGTTCAAGTAATCACATTCAGTCTCAACACCCAGACTATCACCACATATACAGCAACTTAATTAAGTTGGGTTTTGCATAGTACAGAGCACTCTACTATTTCCCAGGAAGTAGCTTAAAATATATATATATTTTTAATCCAAATAAACATAAGTCCCACAAAAAGAACTACATTAAAACTTAAAATTAAAGACAGAGAACTAAAGAGTCAGGGAATTAGAGCTGACCTCTTGCTCGCATGCATGACATCACTGCGTGTCATGCTCTGCTAAACTTGGAAAAAGTCTTCCAGTGCCTTTCCCAAACAGCAAATAAGGGACTGAGTTAGGCTGGGACCCACAGGATCCAGGCCTTACCCACTACAGAACTGACACCAGGCAGAGACAACGTTTTCAACTTTCTACCAGTGACTCTGCAGCTAAAAATTCTCTGTGGGACACAGGAAATCTGAATTCTGTAGTGCACCAAACACTTTCTATTGACCCTCGAGTATTTTCTTTTAATTTTGCAAACAAGACTTCCCACAGATATTTTACCTGCTTTCTCATATACGAGACTGCAGTCCTAACTGCCAGAAACAAAATCTGAATAAATAATTGCATGTGTAGAAAAATCTAAATACTAACAGCGAGTGCCACAAAAGGCTTCAGACAAAATCCTTGTCCAAACACCATTCTCTCAGAAGAGAAGTTGGACACTACACAGCTAATCCTAAATATATCATATACATATTCACATATGTACATGCCATAATGTCATCCAAATAGAAAAATCTTGGAAAAAAAA
>VWZN01020875.1:248396-292821 GCA_013396955.1 Regulus satrapa | reverse complement strand
GTGGGCACGGCCCGGGCCGGCGCTGCCTGCACACGCGGCGCGTCACCCCCCGCGGCCCGGGTTCCGTGCCAGCCGGGGGCAGAGAGCGCCGTCCCTGCCGCCGCTCCCGGCCGCGGGAATGGCTTCCCTGGGCATGCAGCGCGGGATCCTCGCCTGCTGGCGGTGGCGGCGGTGGCCTGGCTCCGGGAATGGGAATGGGAACGCCGGCATTTTGCTCCTGGGGAAACGGGGAACTTCCTCCTCGGGCTGGGGGAAGGCCGTGTTTTGCCTTCTTTTGGGGGAAGCCGATGCCCACGTGGGCGCTTGTGGGGAGGTCGAGCCTTCTTGCAGGTGCGATAAGATAGCGGGCTAAGGGCGTTTTCTACGAGCCATGAGTAAAAACAGCAACAAAAAGAAGTCAGCAGGGCTTTTCTCAAGGACCACGGGGGTGTCTCCTGCCTGGAATGCACTTGGATACTTCACCTGCAAGTTCCTGTGGCAGTTTTCACGCCCTCATTTAAGTTTCCCTGCTGTGGTTCCTTCCATAAACTGCAGTCCTAAACCAGTGGTCATGAAATACTTCCATTCCTTACATTAGATTGCTAATTTATGGGTTCGTTCTCACACATTTCACTTCATGTTAAGGGGAAATGTTGAAGATTGAGTGATAATTAATACTGCTCGGTACAAGCTAAACACACCCACTGGTTGTGCAGCGTCAGTGTATTTGACCACACGCTTTCATGTTAACGTACTTTCTTATTCCTGTCGTGTCTTATGAGTAACATAATGATTTAATACAGTTAGGGAAAGCTGGGGCATGTCTAAACTTCTTTTTTTATATTGCCTCGGTTTCTAAAACAAATGTCAAAACCCTCAGCGTAGACTAGTTCTTGTATCACTATTGTTTCTACTTTGATACTTACAGATGTAGTGATCTCCCATATGCAGTTTGAAAATCTGTTTTATCTTTAATTTCCGTTTTCTTTGGCTATTCTGGTTCTTGCTTTCTTGTTGGTGTTATGGTGTGACTGTATGTAGTCCATCAGCCATGGGATTGAGAGGCAGTTCTTGAGCTTGTTTTCAATGGCAGCTGGAAACGCTGCTCATCCTCACTTCTTTCCACAGCATTTCTCTCTGACGCCTGATGCAGTGTAATTTTATAAAATGTTCACTGGTTTTATGCAAAGTAACTAAAGCACGGCACAGTTCTGAGCCCAGACCTTGTCTTCACATCTTTCACTGAATAGTCTCTGCTTCTGTTTCAGTCTTCATTTACTTTTAGTGTTTTAATTTTTCTTTGTTTAAGTCTGAATGATTCAGTGCAATTACAAGTCCTTCTCAGTCATAATTGCCTGGATTTAGTACATTATAATTTCACTCTAATGCCTGTGAAGGAAACAAATATTATTAATGCAAGCACACTGCACTTGTTCTACAGACTGTTCCTGTTGCCTTCTATAACAGATAGCAAAGTCTGGTTTTGTTGGGTTTTTTTTGTAATCTGGTGTGTCAGGGTGTGCAGCAGCTGTGTCAGACAGCCTAAGAATGCTGGCTTAGAATGCTTGTGATAACATGTTTCGTGTCTTATTTTTAGACATGTTTGGCTTTTTTGTATTAAATGACATAATTGAGCACAATGGGCAGCTTTTGGCTTCAATAAATGATACTGGCAGGGTTTTCAGAACATTTTCTTTTTTCTCTAGCCAGCAGTTTTTAGTCATTCTCTCCTTGCTTCACCTGTGTTTTCAGTCCATTATGGGCAGAGTCTCTGCTGCCACATCATCATCATCATTCACCAATTCAAAACAGCTCTCTACCCTAGTAGTTAGCAAATTAATATTTTCATACTCTGTTTTTTATTCTGTTCTTCTTGATATGGAAAGGAGAAGCACAGTCATGAAGCCAAATGCTTCTGAGTACCAGTTTCTCCTGCCCCTAAAGTGCTGACTGCCCTGCTCAGTTACTGCTGTGTTGTACTGTAACATTGCTGCTCTGTGTTCAGTGTCCTGAGAGGTCTACATCTGCTCCTTGGCATCAGACCGTCCTATTCCATATGTTTCTTTAAATGCCACCCAGCTAACTGGACGTAAATATGGAACTTGAGTTCGGCCTGGTTTTGGACTGTCTCTTTCTGAATTCTAAGAAGAGGTTATTACTTTCTTTTGTAGACTGTTGTCATTGTAGTCATCAGCACAGTCCTGGAAATATTGCAGAAGTTACTGGAGTCACAAATATTATTTTTGTTTCTGAAAATGGTTAAGACCATTGGAGAGTTTCGGATAAACTGACACTTCTGTCACGTAGATGGGAGCAGACTGGGAGAAGTGTGTGTCTTTGTGTTGCTTCATTGCTTCTATTCCCCCCACCACGTACTCTAATAAATGCTTAGTGTAATTTTGTCACCCCTTCGAAACTATTCACAGCAGATGGGCATTTTCCCCTGTAAGTTAGAATCAGAAAAAATCCCAAACTTGAGCCGTTTCAGTGCTTACCAAGCACAATCTGATTCAGCAGTGAGTGTAAACTTCAGTCTGGTTATCCCGCCAAGACTGTGGAAAGCTTGCTGAGGAAGTTGGCAGGAATTGCTTTTGTTTCAAGCCGTATTTGCCTCGGTGTTTGAGAGCGGCCCCGTCCCACACTCCTGCTTTGGAGCTTGAGGCTGTCTGCTCAGGCCTTGGAGAAAGGACTGACCCGCATTAGGCACTTCCCTTGGGAAAACAGAGGGAATGATTCACCCCCAAATACTCTTCACACTGTAAACTGCAGGATTTTAGTGAAAAACACTGGAATGTCTTCCCTAAGAATGTCTCTTTATTGGAAGCAATGACAACATCCAGTATCTGTCCCCAAGAAAATTGCCCTGACTCAACTTTATATTCTTCCAAAATTCAGTTTGTTGTTCTCTGATGTATTGAAGTGAGAACTGCAGACTCGTTATGCCATGCATGTTGGCCTGGTCTATGGATGCAATTTCAGTGTTCAGCCCTACTTTGTCAGTCTGATCTGACAATACGGAGCTGTTGAGTCAGTTTTGGTTTTTTGGTTTTTTTAATATTCAGTCATTTATTTGAAAACATCAGCTGTGTTAATAGGACTTTCTGGCTTAGAAAATTTAAAATATTTTTTAATAAAACCAAAACCACATATAAGTAGAAACTGACACAGTATGATTGGCAGTGTGACTAATAGTTACATTCATTTCTGGTGATGAAGAATATCTTTTGACATTAGTTTAAAAATACTTTGGAAACTGAATAGAATAAGACTACGACGTTTAAACGGAACCACTTAAAATATTTGTGCCTATGGTGCTAATGGATTTAAGGTTACAGTAACATCTGCTTTTCTGACCTTTGCTGTTGGGTGTCCATCTTCCAGATACTGCAGTAGTATCTGGAGGATTCCTTCCAACTGGAGTTTATAGAAGGGTAGAGTTTAACATGATGAATGTACCATACATCTATTTTATTCTTGCTTCCTTCAGGAGTTTGCAAGTCAGAACCTTTCTTCATCCATATGAAACATAGTTAATATAGTCTGTAAATCACTGCAGGATGCTTTGGTTTGGTGAAGCAAAGGTGAGCAAGCTGGACATCCAACAGAAAAAACTTTCTTTAATTAGAAATGTTGGAATCCTTTGGATGCAACGGCACCTTTGCACTGTGTGGAAACCTGAAGTATTTCTAGACTCCTTCCCAGTTATGTAATTGAACCACTGATACTGCACTGAAATGATTTTGAACGTGCATCACTTGCAGAGCTGCCATCCCTTTATTTAGTGAGATGGAAATGGTTTGTGCTTTATGGCATTTTTTTTTACAAAGAAAAAAAAAAGTTTGTCATCTGTAGTATCTTAAAATTTTCCAAGAGCCTCATAATTCATTCATCTTTGTTTTTCTGGAGCTGGAGGGAGTTGTCCTTAGGTGTGCCTTGTTCATAGGAAGATAAAAGTCATTATTATTGTTATTTTCAGTATTATGAGTTAATATAGTAAAGGAAATAAAAATGTACTTTAAAACACATTCCACCTTTTTTATCTCTCAAGAACCTAAATTTAAAATTCTCCTCCCTTCCCTCCATTTGCTGCAGCTGTACAAAGTCCCACTACAGTCCAGTACTTGTAAATGTATGTTGCAAAGAGCTAAGCAGAGAAAGAGGGGCTTATAGAGAGGAATACAAGTTATAATTTCACTTCTTTGCATGCATTTATTTGCAATTTCAGGAATATTTGATCATCCTGTACTCCACAGAATTACAGAGCTTTTTAGGTTGGAAAACACCTCCGAGATTATTGAGTCCAGCCATTAACCCAGTGCTGGCCCCTAGCCTGTTTCTGAGGGCCACAACCACATGTCTGTTAAATACCTCCGGGGATGGTGGTGACTCCACCACTTCCCTGAGCTCCCTCTTGCAATGCTTGTCCACCTTTCAGCAAANATAGTAAAGGAAATAAAAATGTACTTTAAAACACATTCCACCTTTTTTATCTCTCAAGAACCTAAATTTAAAATTCTCCTCCCTTCCCTCCATTTGCTGCAGCTGTACAAAGTCCCACTACAGTCCAGTACTTGTAAATGTATGTTGCAAAGAGCTAAGCAGAGAAAGAGGGGCTTATAGAGAGGAATACAAGTTATAATTTCACTTCTTTGCATGCATTTATTTGCAATTTCAGGAATATTTGATCATCCTGTACTCCACAGAATTACAGAGCTTTTTAGGTTGGAAAACACCTCCGAGATTATTGAGTCCAGCCATTAACCCAGTGCTGGCCCCTAGCCTGTTTCTGAGGGCCACAACCACATGTCTGTTAAATACCTCCGGGGATGGTGGGTGACTCCACCACTTCCCTGAGCTCCCTCTTGCAATGCTTGTCCACCTTTCAGCAAAGATGGTTTTCCTAATATCCAGTCCAAACTTCCCCTGGTGAAATCTGAGGCTGTCTCTTATTGTCCCATCTCTTGATATTTTGGAGTAGAGCCCGATCCCCCGCCTTGCTGTACCTGTCTCTGTTCAGACAGTTGTAGAGAGTGATAAGGGCTCTCTTAAGCCTCCCTTTCTGGACTAAACACCTGCAGCAGCTCCCTCAGCTGTTCCTCAGACCTGTGCTGCAGACCTTGCCCCAGCTGCGCTGCCCCTCTCTGGGCCCCAGCACCTCAGTGCCTTTCTTCAGCGAGGGCCCAGAGCTGGACACAGCACTCGAGGCGTGCCCTCAGCAGTGCTGAGTACGGGGGACAATCCCTGCCCTGCTCCTGCTGCCACACAGCAGCTGATCCAGGCCAGGATGCCACTGGCCTTCTTGGCCACCTGGGCACTGCTGGCTCGTGTTCAGTCACTGTCACCAGCAGCCCCAGGTCCTTTTCCACAGGCAGTTTTCCTTACACTCTGCCCCAGCCTGCGGCACCGCCTGGGGTGGTTGTGACCCAAGGGCAGGACCCAGCATTTGGCCTTACTGATCCTCAGCCCATGCATCCAGCTTGGCCAGATCCCTTTGCAGAACCTTTCTTTGTTCTTTATAAAGAATTTTACTTACTTTTATTGAAATCTATTGTAGGTATTGATACCATAGTAGGAAATGCAGAATGTAACTGTAGTTATTCAACTACTAATGAAACTCGAGATTAAAGTATCAAACATCATCATGAATGTCTGCTCACATTGCCTGGTTTACTTTTTATATGCAATTACAAATTTTCACTTTGAAAATTGGTTTATATTTTACACGGTTTTAATCCTTTTATACAGAATATTAGCATACAGTTTGTAAATGTATATTCTAATCATATCCTTGGAGTAATAGTTGTCACAATTTGACACTGTGAACAAGGGTGCTTTATACAAGGCAACTTGTAAAACTAAAATTTGGAGCTGTATAGACTCTTGTGTTCTTACTACAACATGCTTGTTTTGGAAACAAATCCATTTTCAGATAAATGACAATTTTATTTTTACACTGGAAAAATAGTAATGGGATGGAAAGTTGATGTTAAAAATTTGTGCAGTTATCTACACATCAGTACCTTTGTTGTTTGTATCTCTGACTTTGCTCTGTTTGCCACATTGCTTAAAGAAGGAAAAAATCAATTAATTTTCCATTTTTCATCTCTGAACTCCACTAGCAATAACCCATGATACGTCTGTTCTCTGTGCTGTCAGTAATGTGGTCTCTTATGGGGTTTTTTGTTTTGTTTTGTTTTCTCTTTAAGATCTGGAAGACTCCCACTACTCCTTCTTATAATTGGTGTATGTGTTTAACCCTAATTTGTGCATTATGGCAGACAAACTAACAAGAATTGCTATAGTCAACCATGACAAGTGTAAGCCAAAGAAATGTCGGCAGGAATGCAAGAAGAGTTGTCCTGTGGTTCGAATGGGTAAGAGATACAATATAACAAAGTCTTGAAGCAGGTGGAGATGTTTTAAATATGTTCTACCAGAAGGAATGAGCTTTTTATAACTGATAGATTTTTGTGTACCATTCAAGCTCTTTTTTTTGTTTTTCTTTTGTAAAGCCTTTAGAAATATCACTAGAAGTATGAACAATTCTTAATAATAATGACGCTTTAAAAGCCTTTGTATGATCTGAAGCTTCAGTGAGCCTTCATCAGCTACATGTTCCTCTTTGGAATTTAGTAGGCAGAAATTCTGATTCACCAGAAACTTTAGTGACCTCATCTTGATTTTTTTCAACAGGAAAACTTTGCATAGAAGTCACATCACAGAGCAAAATAGCATGGATTTCAGAAACACTTTGTATTGGTTGTGGTATTTGCATCAAGGTAAAAATTGAACTGCTCTCTTTAAAGCAGTAATTTTCCTTATTTTGCTATTTTACTTAGCAATGCATACTGTAACTTCAAAAAGCTATTTTCTTGCCTCGACTAATCAGACCAAGTTAACTCACTGTTTATAGAAAGTGAAGAAATGTGTCACTTGACTGAACTGGTTGGGTTGTAAGGTGTGAGTTTCGTTTGTAGCTTTAGTTTTGTGTGGATTTTTTGTTTGTATCTGTAGACACCTAGCAGCAGAAGGATTTTTGTTTTTTTTAATGGTGGAGAATATATGCAATGTGCCCTATTTGTATTGTAGACTGATAGTCTGAATTGCAGACTATTCATTTGAAAAATGTGGTCTAGGACTTCCTTGGCAGGTTCACCATGTAAAGGAAATTTGGTAGAAGTCTATTTAAAAAATGTAAATGCACAGCTGGATGCAGTACAAAACAGACTTTTGTTAATAAATTGTGTGTACTAATAATTGGTAATTTATTTCAATTCCAGAAATGTCCTTTTGGAGCCTTGTCAATTGTTAACTTACCTAGCAACCTGGAAAAAGAAACAACACATAGATATTGTGCCAATGCCTTCAAACTTCACAGGTATTTTACTTTTCAAATATCAGAGACAGAAAATCCAAGTTTTTGATACTGTAAACATAGGGCACATCAAAATGTTCTTTGTTCTTACCCCAGCAGCTTCCTTTTAGAATGTTAATTGCATTTTTCTTATTAAAAGGTATTATAATGAAATGAAGCTCTAGAGATTATTTTACAGAGCCACTATTTAAAAACACACTGCCCATAGATGTGTCTTATGATCTTCTATTTTTTAGGAATTTTATATAATTTGGATTAGATACTTGCAAGTTAACAAAGGCTGTAATAATCAGAAAGTCTGAAAATGGGTTGTAACATTTACTTGACCACTACCTGTTGGTGTGTGATAGCATAAATATAACACAACCGTATCGATGTTTTATACAGGTTGCCTATCCCTCGTCCAGGTGAAGTACTGGGATTGGTTGGAACCAATGGTATTGGAAAATCAACTGCCTTGAAAATTTTAGCAGGAAAACAGAAGCCAAATCTTGGAAAATATGATGTATGTATCAGCAATAAAATAGAGTAAGCATTTTAGATAGCTGTGTTTATACTTTTGGGCTGAACATTTGTATCTGAGAATGTGGTAGATTTGTGGGGATGTTGGTACTTTGTCTATCAACAGCCAGTGACCTACTCCACACAGGACCAGTAGCAGTTATAGCTATCAAAGGCTTTCTTGCAAATTGTGTATATCTCTCAAGAAAGATAAGGATACTAATTGTAATTGTAACTCACAGAAGATAAAAATCAGAGGTAGGTTTCTGTCTTGAAGTCACACTTAAGGGCCTGGGGATTTTTTTAATATCAGTCTTTTAAAAATGTCAAGTTTTTTTCTCCCTGCATTATTTACCTGTTCCCATCAGGGATTTCCATAGCCCAAGTATTGGAGTTTCTTCTAAGTTACCTTTCTTTTTATCTGAACAGCTCAAGTGTCTATGAGCACTTACTGTGTATCCTTGGCATCTCTTAAGCATTTTTTGTTCTTTTGAGGAAGATTTCTCATGAAGTATGTTGTTACTGTAAGTTGTGGTTGAAGGTATTTCCCACTGTACACTGGAATACTGAGCTCTGAAAAATCCTTCACGTTTCTTCATGTCGCTAGTTACATAGAAATAACACTTTTTGAGGACCAGACTTGTAATCTGATGGTATGCATGAGAATTCATAATCCATTTTGCTGTGTGTTTACTCCAAGTCAAACTGCAGCCAGTGAGCAAAATATTTTACAAGGGCTTCTTTACATAGCACTACTCCAAAGAGTGAGTACCTTAGAGAAAAGGCATAAATAGTAACTATTAGGACTCGTCTTAGCAGTATTTCAGGTGTTATTTTCTTACCTGCAGATTGCAGGGGGACAACTGAATACTGATGCACACCTTTGGCCTTCAAGAAGCACTTGTCAGAGCAAGTGTGTTCAAACTTTCTTCAGCAGTTTATTTGCCTGAAAGAGTAATGTTTTAATAAACTATTCATTTCATGGCTGCAAAGAAATAATCATTTCCCAGCTACATTTTACATTCTCTTTCAAGTTTGGTTTATATTATTCTGTGGACTTCTTGTTTCAGGTGATAGTATTGCAGAAATAGCAAAACTTTTGACTTTCTGAATGTGTACTTAATTGAATTACCATGCTTCCAAAATCAGACTTTGCTGTGAAGGAGCCATATCAGTATGACCACAGAAACACGTGGTATGAATTGAACCTTCCATGTTGCTTCTNTCCCTCAGAGTAGTACGGTGTGCGGGGGGGGGGGCTTTTTCCAGGTGACTGCTCTGAATGGTTCCTTTTATTTTCAATTTGTCATTTTTCCTTTGTTTTCTCCTTCTGTTTCCTTGGAATTGTTTGCTAGAAGCAGAGAAAATTACCAGATTTGTTGCATCTTCTGTGCGAGTTTGTGCTTTTATCATTCCAGTCCTTTTTCTTTGGATTAGCTCTATCAGATAGCTAATAAGTGTGGTTACACTAATCCATGCTCTCATTTTCCCCATGAAGTTGTTTCATTTCAGTAGTTTCTTAACTGTGCAATTTTTTTTTTTTGAAGGCTAGTGCAACTGGAAAGAAAGGTCTCTAAACTTTGTTTTTAGGATGTTTTTGGGGATTTTTCTGGTGTGTATATCTTACGAGCATATTCTATTTGCCTTATTGATTGGAATTTAAAATTAGGGTTTATTATTATGTTTTGAAATGGTATAAGTAAACCCAGGCTTTAATTTTGTCACAGGATCCACCTGACTGGCAAGAAATTTTGACTTACTTCCGAGGATCTGAACTACAGAATTATTTTACCAAGATCCTGGAGGATGACCTTAAAGCTATCATTAAACCTCAGTATGTGGACCAGATCCCTAAAGCTGCAAAGGTGAAATACTTCATGAGTTAACAGAAAGCTAGGACCTTCTTCTGTAGTTTAAAGGTTTTATTTAGCAAGATAATTTAGAACTGTCTGAAATTTTTAATGTTGGTTGGGGTTTTTTATTATTTATCATGCAGGGAACAGTGGGATCAATTCTGGATAGGAAGGATGAAACTAAGACGCAAACTGTTGTCTGTCAGCAGCTTGGTAAGTAATTTTGTACAGTCAAATTTTGAAGCATTTGAAAAGTTCCTATTTACTGAAAACAGTCGAGTTACTGTCATGTGGTAGAACATGTAAATTGTATCAACTCAAAAGATAGAAAAAGGTGCATGTGTGTAAAGCCCAAGGCATGCTGTGGTATAAACAGCAAAAATAATACCTTCTGGTGGCAAATTAGTTGATATGTGTTAGTTAACAAAATCTAATGCAGTTTCTCTTCCGTAGTAGAAAGTGCTTATTTTTAAATCTGGAAAAGTTCCACTTAGCATCTGCTGCTCAGGAGAACCGCTGCATGTAAAAAATGTTATCCTTATATACCACACTCCCCCTAGAGCTTGTAGAGATCTAATTTTAGTGGGAGTAATACTGACTTCGGAGATTAATACAATTAATAAGAACATCTGCCTAGTCCAGCCCTAGTACTGTTTTGTAGGTGTATTTAGTTGTTACAAAATTTAGTCGTTGCTAAATTCACAGTGGGATTCTCTTTGGTGGAACTGGGTTGGGAAGGTGGAGCTGCCAATGTGGGGCTATCAAGAACCTGGGCTTTGAGTCCCACTTAATTTGTTAGTGACACAAATCTATTCTTGAAATGCAGTGTTAATGTAAACTGCTTAGAAAATACCTGCTTCACCCATCAGCTGTAGGGTTTGAGGAACTTGATTTTCCTGAAAATCAGAACTCTTCAGCCAAGTCTGACAAGAAACACATTCAGAACCGGTATAGTTTCTTTTTAGGGCCAGAAATCTTTACCAAATGTATGGTGGAAGAAGGAATAGAAATGTAATTCTTCTGCATGATAAGAAGCTGCCATGTAACTAATGCTGCAGAGAAGCCATAGCTTGCTGTGACTTAGTATTAGCAATATGATACTGATTCTGTATAAGTGAATGCTTATTCTCTGTTTTCTTTTCCTCTCTGTAGAATGTTTGCTATGTTTATACATTTTTCTGTAGGTAATAAAAATATGGATTGTTGTGTTGGTTATAACATACCTAGAATTAACCACTTGTTTGCAGACTTAACACACCTGAAAGAAAGAAATGTTGAGGACCTTTCAGGAGGAGAACTTCAGAGATTTGCCTGTGCAGTTGTTTGCATTCAGAAGGCTGATATGTATGTTTAATTTACTTCTGTTACACGTTGCTTCTAATAATCTGTTTGAGAATATGGTCCTCAAATTTACACATATTCTTAACAATAATACTTTTGTTTGAAATATTGAAAAATATTTAATAACTTTTAAAAAATGTTGTAAAATTATTAGAAAAAAACCAAACTTCTGCCAACTCATCAGATGAAAGCCATATTTACTTCATGTATAATCTCTGGGTTCTGTGTAATTTTATTTACCTGAATGAAAATAGCTGATTTCGGAAGCCAGTGTTAGATTTCAGCATCACAGCCTCATAACCTCTCCCTAATCCCCTCTGAATGTATCCTGTTGGATAGCACACCTCCCTTTAGCCCCTGTGAGGGAGAAAGGTACAGCAGCTTCCCCACCTCTCGGAACTTGAGTCCACACTCTCCTGTCTTGCAAGCAGGAAATTACTGTCTAATCTTTGTTGTTTCCTGACTCCTTGGGACCAAAAAAGCAAGATCAGAAGAGTTACAGGGTCTTGGGGTTTTTGCTTTTATGAATTTTTGGTTGGTTGGTTTTGTTCTGCTTGGGCTGCTGTTTTTTGGTTGGTTGGTGTAAATTTCAAGTGGGTTTACTTGTTCAGTTGTTCAGTTTCCTCTTTTTGGAAGATGCCTTTCTTCCAGCCTTCTAAAGTATTTTTCAACTTTTCAGTTCATGTTAAATTTAAGGTAACTCAGAGTGAGTGCATGGGGAATGCTAACTGCTGATTCTTATAACTTTGTCAGAACTTTTGGCAAAGTAATACTTAACTCACTTTCACATTACAGTCTACAGAGAATTAAGGCAGGTGTGCACAGTTCTCATTTTTTGTCTCCTTTTCTTAGTATAAATAATGATTTTTTTTTATTATTTCCATGCATTTAATGGTTGAAATGTTAATATTATGTTTGAATAAGTAGAAAGCTTGCATTCACTAAGACTTCACTCTTCCTTTTGGGATCAGCTTCATGTTTGATGAACCCTCCAGCTACTTGGACGTCAAACAACGCTTGAAGGCTGCCATTACTATTCGGTCCCTAATAAACCCTGACAGGTAAATACCAGCTTCAGATGTTTTGCCAGACTGTAATAATGCATGGCTGCTTACAGAGGGAAGAAACATCCAGTCTATGCTCTCAGAAGTGCTCACTTCTCAGTATGGTACACTAACAGATGTTTCTAATACTCTGTTCTTCTGCATTTTGGAAGCTTATTTCCTGTAATTTCTTCTCCTGTTTCAAAATTTTGTAATAAGGATGGGAAAATACTGGTGGTTCCTTTTCACCTAAATATTGCTGTTTCATCCTTTTTTTTTTTTTCTTAAAATGTGCTAAGAATTTTTCACTCAATCAACGTCCTTCCATTTATTGTACATGAAGAAGCTGCCACTTTACACCGAAGATTAAATTTCAGTTTATCATTCTTGAGCTTATTGGACAGTTAAAAAACACTTGTGAGAGATTTGAACTCTCCTTTTTCAGTATAAAGTGAAAAAACCATAGTAATGAAAAATCATGTTGATAGTTCTTGCTTATGCAAGACTAGAGTAAGAAAAAAAGAAAAATGTTTTGCGTTGAAGTAAAAAAGTATCTCTCTGGCTCTGTTTTTCAGGTACATTATTGTTGTAGAGCATGATCTAAGTGTGTTAGATTATCTCTCTGACTTTATCTGCTGCCTGTATGGTGTGCCAAGTGCTTATGGTGTTGTTACCATGCCTTTCAGCGTAAGAGAAGGTAATTCTTGCCATATTTCTTTTTTTAAGCATACCCAGAAAAGACAGCAAAATGCCAGTTGTTTGCTATATAAATGTCCTCTTTCTGTTGCAATTCAGCAATGAAAAAACTTAGATTTTTTTTTTTTTTGCAGAATTTCTGTCACATGGTAGTAAATGTGTAACTCAGCCCAAAAGCCTTCATCATGAAATGCCTTTTATTCTCTTGCTGTGGACATAATTTTGGTAGTTGCAGGTGTTTTGTAAACAGTGGAGTTACACAAAAGACCCTCCCTCTAAGTAGTAGAGAAAGGGCAGGAGATAGATTGCACAGTACAGAGGTACGTGCTGTGCAGTGGGTTCAACCGAATTGACCCTGCTTGTAGTACGGAGTAAAATCTGGCTTTGAGAGACTGGGCCCTACAGCAGGAGTTCCTTTAAACCCCACGCACATCACTAACAGTAGGTTTTCAGGAAGAGCTGCTCCAGACATTCAGTAAAGCTTTTCTTCATTCAGTTTGCATAATGGGCACACCTTAAAAGAGGTGTTGTTGCTTCTTTTAAGATAGCATTTAAAATCCGGCATTCTCATTTACCTGAACGGAATTTGCAGCCAGGAATTTTAATTAATGTTGTTTTAATTTTTTGTAGACCTCTTTTAATGATCTTTTTTCCTCCCATCATAGGCATAAATATTTTCCTAGATGGCTATGTTCCAACAGAAAATCTGAGGTTTCGAGATGCTTCTCTGGTATTTAAAGTAGCTGAGACAGCTAACGAAGAAGAGGTTAAAAAGATGTGTATGTACAAATATCCAGGAATGAAAAAAAAGATGGGAGAATTTGAACTGTCCATAGTAGCTGGAGAATTCACCGATTCTGAAATTATGGTGATGTTAGGGGAAAATGGTAAGTGCAATTTTTGTTGAAAACTGCTGCTCCAGCCCTGAATATGCTCCTAAAGCTCTTCTTCACATTGGGAGCCAGGCTTTAAAATTACGGGGTTTGGGTCAGGTTGAGCTGCTTGTTTCCTGGTGAAGATACCACAGCATGAGTCCTCTGACTAGGGAGAATGTGAAGTCACTGAGAGTTAACAGTGCCACCGTGTTTGTCTGTTACCCTGTTTTAAAGACTTAGATGTCTTCCTTAAGATGTCTCTTCCATTTGAAAAAGCAATTAGTAGCAAGTGCTGGAAGTTAATTCTCAAGGCAGTCTAATTTTAAAATGTATTCGTTATTAAATAGTCTTTGGTGTTGTTGTATCAGTGACTTAATTGTTAGAAGTCAAAATTACTAAGAAGTGATGAATGTGTAACTTTTATTTTAGGAACTGGCAAAACAACATTTATCCGAATGCTTGCAGGAAGACTTACACCTGATGAAGGAGGTAATGTGTTATACCCAAGCTGAAACCTATTTTAAGGATACTAGAAATTCTCTTGTTTAATTATTAATTTTGGCTTTTTATAGGTGAGGTCCCAGTCCTAAATGTCAGCTACAAACCACAGAAAATCAGCCCTAAATCTACGGTACATTTCAGCTTTATTTATTATTATGTTTGCTACAAAATGCACAGATAGAAATTCTTTCATGTCTATTTTATATCTATATCTGGTTTAGATTTTTTTTTTAATTCTGTTTCTGCTTCTTTTCTTGTGGTGCATAAAACTGAATAGCAGCATTTTCCTTTTGCTAGGGAAGTGTGCGTCAGCTGCTGCACGAGAAGATCAGAGATGCCTATACTCACCCCCAGTTCGTAACTGACGTGATGAAACCTCTTCAGATAGAAAACATCATTGACCAGGAGGTATTAATTGTTTGAATCAACATCCTCATTATCTTAACTCAACCTGCACCTGAACTAAGCGTGGCCTGGTTTCCCCCACACCACCAGGTTCAGACGCTGTCTGGCGGTGAGCTGCAGCGTGTGGCGTTGGCTCTGTGTCTGGGTAAACCTGCAGATGTTTATCTGATTGATGAGCCCTCCGCGTATCTGGACTCTGAACAGCGTCTGATGGCTGCCAGAGTCATTAAACGGTGAGCACGCATGGTGGGCAAGGAACTGGAATTTGCAGTAGTATTACAGTGAGTTCACATTAGTCTCTTCTTTTTTCCCCTCATTCCAGTTTCATTCTCCATGCTAAAAAAACAGCTTTTGTGGTAGAACATGATTTTATCATGGCTACATATCTTGCTGATCGTGTGATTGTTTTTGATGGCATTCCTTCCAAGAACACGCTGGCAAACAGGTAAGAGATTTGTTGGGATTACTAAGCAAGACTGTCATCCCTATGGAAATTTAAGATGCATCTAAGGCTGAGGTCCTGAGGGTTCTGACTTCTGTTTTGAATCATGGAACAGAAAATGGGATTGATCTTCACTTACAGGCTGCCTAAACCAGAGTTTGGGCAGGATTGGGGAACATAACCAAACCCTCGAGAGCTAGACCAGCCTTAATTAAGCAACTGATGGCTAAATAACAATCAGAAGAGCTCGAGGAATTTAAAAAGTACCAACTGTAAACTACCCTTCTGAAAATAACTTTTCAGATGTATTAAAAGAAAGTACTAATGGTACTTTTATGCAGATGCAGTGAAGATCATGTCTTGACACCAACATGCAGTGTGCATTGTTTTACTCTTTCAGAGCTGTCCCTTTTAATGCCTACTTTTGTTCCTGTAAATAATTTCATGTAGATTACAGAGGCTTTTTGATAAGCAGCCTTACCAGAAACCAGGCTTTTAGAACAGTGAGTACTTGGCACAAGCTGGATGAAGTAAACACATTGGTCTGCCACGTGTCTGCAATCCCCTGCTACCCTGGCTTTGGTGGTATTCCTTCCAAGAAAACACATTCACTGATACCGAGAAAGTTGTTTGTTTATGGTACAAATGTTGGGGCTTTTTTCCTTGAATGTATATAAGTGTGCCAGCACACACGTGTAGATACGAAATAAAGGTCAAAGCTGGAAGCCACAATGAGATACAACTCTCATCTTTCAGCAGCATTTGAGACAGGGTTTGACTAAAAAGGTAGCACATCATGGTATGTCAAATACAGCTCACATTTGCATTTCCAAACCTGAGCTCAGGATGGAGATCAAAGTTGCCTGTAAACTTCTGAAAATGTAGCTGAAATATTTTTCTGTCTCAACAGTCCACAGACTCTTTTGGCTGGAATGAATAAGTTTTTATCTCAGCTTGAAATCACTTTTAGAAGAGACCCCAACAATTACAGACCAAGAATAAACAAACTCAATTCCATCAAGGTAAGAGAGGAGCACCTTTACTTTACTTTACAGGAGCCATGATTGTTTAACATGAAGCCAGATTTTTTAATATGGAACAAAATTAAGAGTGACAGCATAATTCTGCTGTGCTGGAAAAACAGAATGTAACATTAGTAAGAGTAGGGAAGTAGAAAGCAGTATAGATACGTGACTTTTTTTTTTCTTATGTTGTAGTCTGCCAAAGACTACTTCAAGTAACGGTGACCTTTTTTCTCTTCCCAAGGATGTGGAACAAAAGAAGAGTGGAAACTACTTCTTCCTGGATGACTAAATACTGAATCCCAGCATCTTAACTGGCATCTAGACATGCAAATTGGAATCTTAAACAGCTGTGAGGAGATGGCTCAGATCAGGTTTTAGAACAATTAATCTTTTGGAGCTTAAAACCTCTTCCTGCATTTAACATCTGCAATAGTAGCAGTAAACATCCTAGTCTGAGTAAAACTGCCACTTTCTATATTTTGGTGACACAGCCCTATTTTCAGTGTAATAATTTAAAAATAGACCACCTTGAAATTGTGCAAATGGGTCTCCTGATTTTTCAAAATTTAAGGGAGGTTTTCAATTCAATATATCCTATTCATGTACCAAGTACTGACTGAACTTCCTCATTTTAAAATAAATCTTTGAAGCTGTTTTCTGTATAAGAGGGAAGTTTACTAAGAATGTTGTGCTACAGAAATGACTCCTCTTTTAAAAAGGTTGAACCTCTCTGGCTGAGAGTTTCAAAAATAAAATATCCAGCTAACTTACAACTCTTCTCTGACACTGCAGAATTTCTTCAATTACTAATTCAGAAGTGTGTATATATAGTGTCACACCCTCTTCTCTCACACTGAAGCACACACACAAGATGCAGGACAAAGAATGTAAAAGAAGGATGCTACATCTTTTTTTTTATCTTCTGTCCCTGTGCATATTCTCAGACCTAGTGAGATGAAAATAATCAGTTAAATAATCTTAAAGAAATATAAACATCCTTTCCATTTATCCAACTCACTCTTACAGTAAGGTTTTATAAGGCTAGGATGCAGGAATTACTTTTTCCTAAAGTAAAAGCTTTGATTCTTACTATGACAAAAAGAAAGTGAATTTTAAAAACCTTGTTAAAAGCTTATTTCCATATACAGTAAGGTCCTTCAGGGAACCAGAAGGAAAATGTAAAGCTTCCTGCTTACTTAAGCAGACATGTAAAAGACAACTTTCAGCTCTATCTTGAAAGAAAGAAAGGGTATTTTCCATTCAACAGTTTTCTGCCTTCATTGGCGTGTGAAAAACATGAGAAAACATTACTTTGTTCCCTGCTTACGTTTTTGCCTCCAAAGCTACAGAAAGGAGTGAGGATTTTTTGTGGATTTTTTGCTGTTAGTAACATGGTTATCATAACCTTGGCAGTACTGAGCATTATATACACACACTACCTCCCTGTGTCTTGCAACAGCGATGCACCTGTACTACACCAGCAGAGGGACTCCCTGTGGAAGTGCAGGTATTGAATACAGCCTTGCACAACTTCTAAAGGCTGACTGAACTTGTTTTCCTCTGCAGAAAAGTTCTCCTCCTTTGGACTGGAGTAGTTGTGCAGTCTTCTCTTAACCAGTTGTAATAAGGATAAGGTAAAAATGTGGTTCTGCTGTGCTGTCCCATATCTTTATATGCAGAATATTACATATATTAATGGGAGGATCCTGCAATCTAAAACATCTTCCTTCAGTAAGAGAGGAAACCAGACTTACTTGATCAGTATTGGAGAAAATATCTCTACACCTTCCAGTCCTTCACTGTCCTAGAGTAGCAAGGCAGCATAGACCCAGCTCTAAGAAGTTGGTTTTCAAATTCTGAAAGAACATCTGTCCCAGCTACTGCCATGCCTCTCTTCCTTAGTATTTCCCAAAAAAATTTCTGTAGGAAGTGTGTAGGAACTGCCTTCATTCTTGCACTAAAGCTCGTGATGAAGTAGCTGCTCTAGGACAGATTGATTAGTTCAGTGACTGCTGTACAAATCCAGGGTCCAGCTGGAGTTTAGACTTTAAAATTCACCAGTAAACTCAACAAGCAGCCCTCTATGTTTTTGAAAGGAGTTGAAAAATAAACAAGAGAATCAGAGTGGTAACAACATTTAAATCTGTTAGTGCTTGCTCCGTTCAACTTGAAAAGGTGAAGATTGCCTCTTCTGAAATCCTGTGTAGGTTTCTGAATGAAAAATATTTAGATTAAAAAACAAAAAAGCTTCCAGCATGACCCCTATGAACAAAACCTCCAAATTCAGTTTTTGGCTTTTTTGTTTGCTGTTTGCCAATTCTGTTCATCATTCTTCTGCTTACTACAACTGGCTCTGTAAGAACAACACTTCATTTAATGCCCCTGCAACAGGTTTAAATACATAAATATAATTTAGAAAGGAAGTGAAAAGACAAAACATTTATTTTAATTAAGGTTTTATACATAGCATGCATCTGAAAACAAACTCTTTATCATGTAACTAATCACTGGTTTCTGCACCAAGGGTGTACAATCTCAGACACAATGGGTACCATCACCTACACTACTGTATACAGAGATATAAAAATATACACAACAGTTCAATTTTACAGAGCAACAGAGCTGAGTGGATACTGTGCACACTGCACTCTCCGAGCCTGGACAGCTGAACATCCAGGCTGCAAAGGCAACAGGAACACTGCGGAGATCGTAACTGGGCTCAGAAGAAACAGCATCAGAACTCTGACACAGTGTAAAAATATAAGGCAGAAGCCACTTTCTTCTGAATTGTAGGGAAGAGCAGAGCACACTGAGACTCTCCATTCTTGCTTTTAAAAGTAGTTCCAGCAAGGAGCTGTACATGCAAAACATCAACAGTGCAACATCAAAAGAATACTGAACAGTAGCTCAATCGTACAAACTTAAAAAAACGTAACACGTACTTTTTTATGCATCTCCTCACAAAATATCTAGGATTTGTCAGTGCATTAGTGTTAAAGTGGCATTAAAAAAACTTCTGCTATTATAACAGATGCAGAATTATTTTGGAAATGCATAGCATCTACATTTTTATTGTCTTTGTAATTATTCAGTTGGCATAGGCACCATTCTAGTCACACCAGCATTAAGAAGAATTCATGGTGGAAACAGCCATTCTTATCAGTTCATACACAGGTATTCTTGACTGCTTGTCTTGATTTTGATTTCAACAAATAAATGCTTTTTAAAATTCAAAAATATACCCTATGATTATGAAAAGAACTATATACAACATACCTAAGACACAGGGTTAGCTGGCTGCCATACGTGTAACACACAAGAGAAACATTCAAGTTTGACAGATTTTTTTCTTTTTGAGATGAAAGGCCTTTGGGTTGGAAGCATATCAGAGACAACAGTGCAGTAGGCTGAAAATTCCTTTAGCTCAGTTCAGAACTAAGGCATTGTATGATAAAATATACATTTATATTTGGTGCAATGTTATTGTCAATTTTAGAATCTAGATCACATCAAATGCTGTCATTTGTCACTCTAGCAAACGCACATACCCATCTTCTATCACAAATGCAAACTTTTGTGGGGAAAAAAAATTATCAAACACTAAACCTATTTTTTTTTCTTAATTTGACACTGAAGAAAAACTAAGCCAGACAAATTCTAGAATTCCCCCCAAAAACCCTATGGTAGGACTTGACATCCTCCTAATCCTTACTTGTGAAAAATTAGCCAAAACTTAAACATATAATTGAACTTTACTAAAAAGAAATCAAGATTTTAAACTGCTACTTCAAATTACTTTTTGCTTCTTAAATTTTCCAATTATCCACTCATTTTATGCTTGCTGTCCCCTCTGATTATCTCCCAGTGTTGCCCTTCTCCTGTCATTTCTATATGGCTGCCCTCTAAAGTTTCTCTGATACTGGTAGCTGTCATCTCTGCTTCTGCTGGGTGGTCCTTTCCAGGCCTCATCGTTTCTTTGGAACTGGTATCCTCCCCTGCTGGAATAACCCCTGTCAGGTCTGGGCCTTCTGCCTCCTCCATAAGTCTGGTTATAGAACTGCTTGGATCTGCCACTCCTCAGCATGTCGGAAACCTCAGTGTCATCTTCAGAGCTCTCCTCCCTCGTCCTCTGGGCCCTGCTTTCTGTCTGCACGTTCCCAGTGCCCTTGGGCTCTCTCCCCTTAGCAGGCTTCTCCTTCCGGCCCGGAGTGCCGGGTTTCAGTTCGTTTTTGGGAGGTTCTGGCAGCAGCGGCTGCATGCTGGGCGCTGCCGTTGGCCTCTCTGGGCCCTGTATCTGTGGAGGGCGATGCTGCTGCCCAGCTGCTTTCTGCTTAGGAACGGCCGCAGGACAGGTTTGCTCCAGCTGAGGGGCCCTGGCTGAAGTGTCTTTCGGGCTCCCTGCAGCAGCCACTGGCAATGGGACGGTGTTGGAGCTGTTGCCGCTGCTGGTCTTCTGGAGCTGCTCTGCACAGTTCACTCCAGGAGCTGGAGGGCTGCATTCTTTGCCCACGTACATGCTGGCAGAGGCGCCAGGTGCTGCATCTTTGTCCTCGGGTGACAAGACGACATTGGGTCTCGCTACTGAATTCTCAATGAAACCCTGAACCGGGTACCCATACCAGAAGTGAGGAAAGAAAGGAGGTGCTATTGGAACAGCTCCTAGAAAGTGATTGTGTCCAAAGGGCGGCTGTGGGAACATATTTTTCCCTCTCAGGGACTCCTCGTAGTTCACATGAAGAGCTTGTGCTGGATTCTCCGGTTCAACGCAGACCTGTCCTTGACTTTCCGTCACCTGAGCTGAAGGTATGATCAGAGGCAGTGATGGAGATCTGTCGACCTGTGGAATCTGACCATTGGACCTGGCCTCGGTCTGGACAGCAAAGTGCCTGTTTGGTCGTGCAGTTTCATTCTCGCTCTGCGGGGCAGCAGCCTCCTGGAACCAGGGGTTGTGCGGATACACAGGAAGGGACACGTTTGGGTACATTCTACAAGCAGCTAAATAGGCCTGGTGCAGGGGGTACAGGTAAGAATGGGGTGCCCACATGGGACAACTGTATGCCTGCAAAACAGCAGGGGAAAAAAAAGCATTAAAAATCAGTTACTTGGTCTTTTCAAATGGAACGTTCAGAGAGACATAAAAGCACACCTGTCACTTATCACTTTTAAACAGTTAATTATAGCAGATAAAAGTTAATTTTTTTTTACAGTGACTGCCCTCAATTCTAAATCCTACTACTCTAGGATGGTGTTCTTATTTTTTGTTTTCTTTCCAAATGCAGTTGAAATGGGCAATAGTTATGACCACCAGTAAGAAAACTTAGTACCAGTTTCTATATGGTTAAAGACATAAAGCTTGACTTAGTAAGTCAATGTGTTGGAAGAGAAACGTTTCAAACTTATTTTCTAGAATCACACTTACTAATTGGCAATTTCTTCTAATAGACCTCCCTTTGCAAAGGCCACAACACAAGTTGTCCATCTCAGGTGGTGACCTCTTCCCCTTTCTCTACCTCGACATTAATGAGCTGGACCCTGGAGGAACAGTCCCTGGAGCAAACTATCCTGAAAAGCTCCTCTGCAGGAGCCCCTCCCCTCTCAATGTGCAGTGGAAGGGTGTGGGTAGGGCAGGATCTGGAGCAGAGCAGCAGAGAGACAATGCAGAGAGCATTTCCTGGGCCTGCTGTACCCTGTGTCACCAGTGGAGCAGCACAGCCACCAGAATGGGAGCTGGAAGCAGCAGACGGTGCTGAAGCACCAAAACTACAGGCTAGATCCTAAATAATCCACAGCAGCAGTAAGGAGAGTCCCAAGCATGTCAGCTTAGGAAACTCATGCTGTTCAAATGCATTGTTGTGACACTTGCTAATTAATGACTTATGGATCTTCTATTAAGCACAGAGACTTATATTAGGCAGAGGTATCAAATTTACATTGGAAACTGCTGAACAGTCCCTCTTTCCATGCTCAGACACTAAAGAATATCGTTGCTATGGCCAAAGTCCCATGAAATAAACCCAAGAGCTCTCAGCATCTGGCCCCAAAGCTGTGTGCCTAACAGAAGGAGTAAGAAGGTAAAAAAGGAACATTTTTATGTGCAGAATGGAGAAAGAAAACAACTAGTCCTTGCCAAGCAGTGGAAAACGTTGGGATTTGGCTTGACCCTCTTCTTCTCCAACCACACGCACAGATCTGCACCCCATTTACATATACACGCTACTCTAATGATTGAAGAAGTGAAATGCTGTTATCATTCACCTGAGCAGAAAGGACAGACATGCAGCGTACTTAAGGGACACCCAAGGGAAAGATTTGGGGATCTATAGTGCAATGGCTTTGCCAGTACACAGCCAGGGCTGCAGTCTGAGGGCACTGTCTCATTCCCTAGCCTGTCATCCAAAATACTCAACATCACACTCAGGATTTATCTGGGACTTGGTAAAGCACAATTTGCTGGCTGTGCAGCCACAGTTGGAAGCCAGTAGTTCTCACTATGCTGTTGACATGAATTTGATTTCTGCTGACTTGAGCTGCACTGTGGACAACTGCTGGAATCCCAGTTAACAGAACACAAAGTAAAGTACTTCAAACTGAAAGATGTACAGCTGCAGCAATAGAACTTCTGCACTTTAAGTTCCAACCATTATTTACAAGCAATTTTTAAAACAAACATGAAAACATAAGTTTGAAGACTTACCTTCACACCAAGATTGAAGAAAAATCTAAGAATGTTCTTATCTAAAAAAAAAAAAAAAACCACAAAAATATTTATGAAGACCTAAAGCATTTCATCTGATACAAAAACTGCATAAAGTTCCATTTCAGTAGAGAACACCAAGTTACTGCTTTCTTGTCTTCAACTGATTAGTTGGGGTTTTTTTGCCACAATAAGGTATCTAGAACACAACAGCACTTTAAATTTCAGTTTTAACCATTTGTGAGCTTTTAGTTTTTAAAGAAACAATTCATTAAACACCACTATGCAGTCAGACATGAGATGTTCTTTATGGGTATAACTTGCATTCACACTATGCCAAAACCTGTATTTTTCTAGATCAGTAAGGAAATGCTCAACAGCTACAAGCTTTTAAATGACATGAGCTAACCTATTACTCTGACAGAAGTAGTTCTCCTAAGATAAATCTTTCCATGCACAAAACCTCAAGTTATGGTGGGTTAAGGTAAGAATCACAAAATGATCCCACCAGATTCCCAGGTGTGACCACCTGAAACAGTCACAATGTTGGCAATGCAAACTACAGAGTTACAATGCCGTTCAATATTCCTTCCCACATCTTAAGTCATGGATAACAACTACTGGATCTTTCAACAAAGAATGACAACAGGACCAAAATAAGTTGTGTTTATCTACATTTTAAGAAAAGAAGACCTATTAGGAAGAATGGTGTAAAATTCTGACTTCTCACCTTTAGGTAAATCTTCCCCAGTACTGCACAGGGAGTAAGGAGGTGCAACGGCTCTTTCTCCCTTTTCATTAAAAGGGAATCCCGGGTATAGCGGATCCTGGTAGGGATTCAGAGTCTGAGGCAAAGGCATTAAAGGCTGGTTAACTGCTTGTAGCCACACAGGAACTCCAGCAACTGAAGCAGATGTTACCTGAGCCTGTGATACAATAGAGTCAGGTCCCGTTGCTGGTCCTGGCATCAGTGAAGAAGCAGGTATTTGGGTTGGAATACCTAGAGGGAAAAAAAATCCCAATATACATACATACACCTATAAAAACAAAATAGCTATCAATGCATATCTATATATATGCATATATAGATAAATAATCATAAACCAAGACATCAGAAAAGCAAGATTCAAAATGCAGAGAATAGTTTTCAGAAAGAATGAAATAAGTAAGCTAAGCTTTTCAGAAATAGCTAAACTGATCCCATGTTTCTTTTTAAAATTATGAATGCCAGAAGGAAATAGAAAGGAAAAAAATGGGGGAATTGAAACATTTATGTGAATCCTTGCAGTTCTCATTCTAACTAATCATTTAGAGTCAACTCTGAATCTGAGCTTAGATCAACTGGGCTGCACATCTGTCACAGACACAACCATGTGAGAAGGACTGTGACTGTTTCTTGTGAAAAAGCAGGCTGATCTGAAAGCTGGCTCTTGAACACGACCAGCAGTGAGAGAAAAAATGCAGCACCTGATCTAATGAGCACTACTGATTCTAAGCTAACTCCACAAACCACAAGAAATGCACAGCACACAAAAACCCATTACACTGGCTTTGTAGCTCAGGTCCAAATGGACCTCGAATTACAGGCATAGAAGGCCCAAGCTGAATCCTCAGTCAAGCAAGGAGCCTATTATTATTACATGGGACACAGAGCACTAACACTTACCAGGTTTCAACATGCTGACAATACGTTTTACCTCAAGCAGATCCTCACAACTCAATGCTATCCCTCTCAAGAGGAAAAATGGCCAATTAAGTACTCAACCCTCTTATAGCTTCAGGTTGTGAGTCAAGCAAACTGTAGATACAGGCAATCGAAGATCTGTTAGAATTCTCACTAGCTTTCAGCAGTGAGAAACTAGAGTCCTCTGAATGCCTACCTTAGGAATGTGAAATTATACAAGACAGTGTCTCTTGGGGGCATCTTCAACTTAGTAAGAGATATAAAGCATTTTCCAGGGTTAGTAATTTCTGATTAATGTTAATATTTCTGCAAACCTGCTGGTCCATATGTTGCTGGCTCACTTGGCCAAGCTGGCACAATGGCTGATACAGAAGGCACTGCTGGAGGTAAATGCACCTCAGAGAAGACTGGAGAGGGCGTTGGAGTTACGCTCGGCAAGCACTCTGTCAGATTCTGTAAAAACAAGCAAATCTAAATTCCATCATGGCTGGTGATCCTGATGACTCAGTCTTATCCAGACTACACCATCCCCACGGGGAAGTACTACCTAGGAACATACCCAAAGAGACCTCAGCTGCACCACTGTGTGGAGAGCTCTGTCCAGCCATGCCTGTACCACAGAGCCATCAGTGCTGGAACCACCTCCTCAAACTTTATAGTTAAGTATCTCCCACCCAAAAGAAAAGCCACCCTCGCAAGCAATTACCAATAACCGTGGAGAAACCTGAAAAGGAAAAGCTAAAGAATTTAAAGGGAAAAGCACAGTTACCTTGATTGAAAGATACTAAATAACCCCTCTTGCAGAAAAGAATAGATATGCTTTTACAATCTTTATGCTGGACATAACAGATTCCTAACTGTAAGTATGAAATTTTAGCATTATCACCATAAAAATAACTGTGTAATTAAAAGCCAGTATTGTAATACATACGTGGCTGTGATGAAGCTCCCCTTTGTCTGAAGTCTCCTGACTGGAAAGCTTTGAAATCAAACAAACATTTCTTACTTGCTCAGCAAGAATCGGAGAATCTGTTTTCACTTGTTCCAAAGGAGATGAAGCTTTTGGATAACTCTCATCTTGACTATTCTTCTAAAGCAAAGTTAGAAACAACATACACAGCTAGTCTGATAGTAAGATTAACTTTACAAAGACTTACTCACAAACAGTAAACCACACTCCATAAAAAGTGGGCTAAGCACCCATCACATATTATACTAATGTGACATTTTGCTCATTGAAAGGACAGCAAAGGTTAAAAGCCAACTAGAGGCCATGAATCTTCACTGAACTTCAGAGCTCATGGTCTGTTAGCACAATAGCTATTAGCAAACATCAAATCTGCTGTGGTCCCATTATACTGAAAGTACAGACTGTACTAAGCAATTACAAATCCAGATTCGTAAATGCTCTCGAGAGCCCAGGTTTGAGGACTCCGATTGCAGAGAAAGACTAAGTATAGGTTACAGGGCTGAGGAAAGCTGACAGAAATACAAGCCTCCAACCTTAGGAGTATTTCACTAAAAGCTGTAAAGCAGCAGCAGCAATCACAGCTCTAAAGGCAGCTATTGCTCTGCTAATCATGTATCAGAGAAGCAATAACATTAAAAAAAAATTTGGTCTTTTCTTTAAGATTACCTCAGATGAATTTGGCTCAAGCTTCTGACTTAAGTGGATCTGCCTGGAATTTGACTCTGCAACACCAAGACATAACCTAGTAAATGAACCATTACACCACTTATGGCTATCACAACTTAAGCCAGTTAGTTTGTCTTTCCAAAATTAAACTTTCAAAATCAAACCTGTATCTTAGTATATATTACTTCAGAAAGCTTAAATTTTTATTTTTACCAAAGATCAAAGCATCCTAAAACAAACAGTTGTTTGGGCGGTAACAGAACAGCTACTTCAACCTGGGTTCTCCAGGCTCTACAGGAGTTCTTTACTGATGTTTGGAAACCATTTCATTGATGCCTGGGGAAAGCAGGAATGAAATGCAGCTGTCCCTTTAAATATATTCATCCTAAATTGCTCCTAATGAAACAGTTTGTATTTTGCCTAAAGTGAAAGCGCTCTGATTTTTATATTTAAGTGTTAAGACAAAAGAAGCACAAAGTCTTGTCTACTTTTGACTGAGTAAAAACAGTTTAGAATTTGCAGTGGATTAAAAGATCTAAACAAGCTTTCAGACTGCTGCACAAGGTTTCATTTCTCAAGCACCAGCAAACACATCAGTGGGAAAGAGTGTTAAAAGCAGTCGTGACATAGTAAGATCTGAACAAGTTCTTCGTATTCTGGCTTGTGTTCAGGCCTTGCTACCACTGCTTGTCAATCACAATCATGCCCAGATTATCAATAGCAGATATAAACTTTTAAAAAGCTTGTTATATACTCTGTCACAACTACACAGCAGTATAAATGGAAACAGTATTGATTTTGAGAATTACTGCCAAATCCCCGAGCAGCAATAGGAACTCCCAAACACTCAGAAGGAAGTACACTTGACTCCCACAGGGCTCTTAAGCTCGTTTCACAAGAGGCAGTGCAATCCAGAACAACCACAAAAAGCAGAGAAAGCTGGACATGCCATGTCCTTCAGCCAAATCCATCATGACACTTTACATTCTCTCCAGCTTTCTCTATATGAACATTCCTTCAAAAAATGTTCCTTTAAAAATTCCTTTGCAATTAGCAGAAATTTACTACCTCCTCCTGGCACCTACAGTATTCATCTATGACTGCCATGTTCCACTTCCTCACAGAAGAGGAAAAGCTTTAAGTCCAGGAAGAGAAGCTAAAATGTGGTAGCTAACTCGGGAAAGGGAGAAAATCCAAAATTTTGACCATGTGACAGAGCTTTCTACTGTAAACAGGTTAGTTTTTACAGCCCTTTTGTACACTATCTTCTCCCCTTCCTGAACCATGGTATGCTAATTCTTAAACCATGCCACAGTGAACACTTTTACCTGCTTTACTCAAAAATGTCTCCTAAAGCTCCTCCCCACTGGCACCTTCTGCCACACTCTAGAATTTCAAAAGGATCTAATTTAGGGTAGCTCTGATAAGTCTTTTAATTTCTCTCATTCTTCTTCCCATTTACTACAAAAATCCCGGCCAGGAGTTACACTCTCAGCCACATCCACAATGCAGGGAAATGCATTTTCTTCACAAACCACACTCCTGCTACCTCCAGCCCAATTTAATTTGGTACTGCTACTTAATATAACATTCCCCTCATTGCCTAAACAGATGTCCCATCTTGAATAAATTCTGAGACTGATAACAAAAGGAAAAAAAAAAAAAAGAAAAAAAAAAGAAAAAAGCCATTATCTAAACCCATTTCATTTTACCTTTTTCCTTCTGCTCTTCCACCTCTGCTGTCCATTTGCTGTTTCTTCTTTCACTGTTTGAGAACTTTTTCTGGTTTACATTATCCACAGTCTGTGTAGCAGCCTGACAGACTGACTGGTTCTGAAGAAGTTAACAAAAGCAGAAATACCACTTCATGGCATCAGTCCAGTGACACTTTACAATCATCTGCTATGATACTATTATGCATAATATTTATGTATGTGATGGGCAGAAAGGGAAAGGGGAACAGTCTGGCTCAGTATCCTGCAGATTCATCATCCAGTCTTTCCATCCATTGCCACACTTTGCCAAGTGCCCTTTAAGAGCATTTATGTCACTAGCTGACATGACAAAATCTGTTTCACTGAGACAATAAATCACATCTTCCTCCTGCAGGTGAGCAAATACATCAAACTGATACTGCTCAGGGGGACAGAGCAACTTCTGTCCCTTAGGCTTCAGTCTTTCACCTAATCATTCTTCCCAGCCTTGTTCTTGTTTCTGTTTGCCTAGAATTTAAACCCAAAAAGCCCCACACATCTCCAGAACAAATCTATGTGGAGAACAGCAGATCCCAGAGGATCTGCTCACTTCCCTGAATGTACTAAGATTCCCACCCACTTTCATAAAAATTGCATCAATAGAATGATCTCTCCAAAATCATAGTTACAGATGCTTATGTGTCTCCCATATTTACACACCTAAAGCACCGTGTGCTGGATGGATAAACTACTATGTGTATTTTCTTATCTTTAACATATAAAGCACTGTAGGTACCTGTATTTCTAATTACAAAGCGAGTGCAAAATAAATATCCCTCATTTGCAGTGTGATTCAAGGACAGCAAACCAACGGCTAATGCAAGGTTCACAAACAAGTATGGAAGTGTTAATTACAAGGACTACAGCATACATTGCAAAGAGCAGGAAAAGCTTGTTCATCCCGCTGCTGGATCTCATAAAGGGAACGAGACTCCTCTATGGCCTGCTTCTCCCTGCGCTCCTCCGGAGACAGCCCAAAGTAGTTACAGTCCCGGCTGCCATGGCTCAGCTCCTCGCTTCGCTCACGCTCTGCTTTCCTGCACAGGAAAAAAGGAAGCAGGATCACTTGGACTAAGAAATACTGGATCAAACCCAATACAAACTCGTGGGTTAGGAGGAACAAAGAAGATGCAATGATGGAAGTAGAAACTCTGCTGTAGCAGCCCAAGGAATCAAAAAGTCGCTACCAACAAATGCAGGCAAAATGCTCTTCTCATACTCCTTTCAAGTGGTAAGTCAGGACACAAAGCAGTCCCCTACGACAGGTTCAGCAGAAGCTGAGGGAAGATCTTAGCCATGCCCAAGAAGCACGTGCAACATTATTTCAGCCCAAATCAAAAAGAAAAACAACTTGAACAAAATCCATGCTAACATCCACTTTCCAAGAAAAAAATAAGTGGCATTGTAGGCAGTTTCTGCCATACCAGAAAAAAAAACCAAAACATTGTTTTTCCCATGGTTTTTGTGTATTCTTAAAACACTTCCTAAGAATTTAATGGCAATGTATTTCAGAAGAGTATGCTGGAAGGATCTGAAGCAGGCATCTGGGCTTCCAGCAGCTCAGTCAAGAGTTCAAGTCAGGGAAGATGCTGTTTGCAGTTTTACCTTGCAGACTGGGAAGGATTCCTGCCTGGAGCTTTTTGCTCAGTTGAGGTCTGATGAGGTTGGGGCCCAGAACACAGGAACTGGTGCTGCCTGGTTCCCACAGTATGCTGAAGTCGAGGAGGTAGTGCTGACTGGGGTTTGATTGACTTGCTCTGATTCTTTGGCCCTCTGCACTCTGCATCTGTGGTAACAACGTGAAAACAGGTTAAGACTTGTTTTAATCATTTTTTTTAAAGCTTTTCGGGACAAAACATCTGACAAAGAAGATTCTGCCACACAAAGACAGGTATAGTCCTACCAGGCTGAGCATTCTGCCCCCATGTTGGGTAAAACTTTTTTATCTTCTTCCCTGGCACAGTGTTCCAGCCCTCCATAGGAGAGGTCTGTGGAAGAGGTTTAAGGCTCTTCAGTGAGACAGCATGCCTACAAAACAAGGAATTATGGAGGGAATATCTTAAAAGACCAAACTGGGGCTTGCATAAATTATTATCACATGTTCACTAATACTACTAGATCATTCCATTTTTTGAGAATGTTGCATTCAAATGATTACACTCAAGCAATATGCAGAACAGCAAACCCTTTTTTTCCCCCTTTTTACATCAAACTGGTAAGTTGACACAAACTTATCCAGTAAAGAATGATCAGCCATTTGTGAAGTGCCTATTGTAATGTTTTCAGGGCAGACAGAAAAAGACAATGATCCCAAAAAGCAATACACTTAGATAAAAGCAACACTTAGATAAATTTATGCTGCAATAGGTGCCAAGATTGAAAGACGTTACATCAATGACATACCTCCCCAGACCAATTATTGCCTTTTTAACTGAGGATGCTGGAGGATGGTCCAAGCAAGTGTTAACATTATTTGAAAGGCAAACATTCAAATAGATTAAATTCCAATTTTAAAAGGGTTTAAACTGCAAGATAATTTTCAGATCTTTTTTTTTTAATGGTGATCAAATTAGATAAATCGTTATCTTTCTCGTTTACCTTGATTGAAAGTGTTTCCTCTTGCCAAACTACATTCAGTGTGGGGCTTTTTGACCCAGAAGTCACAGGACTTCGAGCAGAGTTTGGGATGTCTCAAACTGCTCTCTCCCTGTCCCCTCCCCATCAAAACACCCCAACAAATCAAAAACCCCACACAATCAAAACCATCAAATCCACAACCCACAACCACTTTAAACACCTTTCTGTCCCAGGTAGGGCAAAGATGATGCTGACTTAAACAGCAACTTGGCACTCGCTGTAGGAAATCAGGCAGAGCTACTTAACCACCAGAGGAGCTGGGTGCTTTAATGGACCTTTCAATACAAAAAGCTTGTCACAAATCTAGCATCTAATTATTAAGTACAGCAACACCTTATTAGCCTGGAGTCAACCTGTTTAGGACTGAATCTTGTTCACAAAACATAAAATTAAAATACTATTAGTTACTGTTCTAACAGTCAAGTAACACCCAGACTACTTGGCACTACGCAAAGAAGTATGAAGTAATAATCAATTTTTCCTTTTTTTAGTAGTATGGTGTTTTCTTAACGAATTTGTAGTAGTACTGTTCCAAGTAGAGAAACAGATACATTTCAGGGGCTGAAGTTAACTCTGAACCAAAGTAATGCTTTGTCCAGTTTGGTGTTCCCTTCCAAAAGAGATTAAGCACTCACTTTGCTCCAAGCTCTTCTACAAATACGACAACTGGCCCATTCTCTGAAAAAACTTCTTGAATATGGGCATTATAAAATTTCCCATTATGCTCTAAGCGCACCTGTAAAGAACAAGAGGAAGAAAAAAAAGTGGATGAGCTCCAAAGATAACTGTGAGAGGAGGTAACTCTTTGAAATACCAACAATGTTAGAAACAGAACTTTCCATCTGGGCAACAGAAGACCTGAGAAATACACGTCACAGTTCAGTACATGAATCAAAAGCCAATCTTCAATCCCTATTGCTTCTTCACAAAGGAGTAAAGATACATAACACTAACCAAACAGCCCACAAACAAACAGCTTCTAGGGAGCACTACTTAATGAAATATGCCTTTCAAAACCACACGAGAAAGGTAAAAGCAATCAGTGCAGCCAGGCTTTTCAGCCTTACTGAGAACACACTCTCTCACAATAAAAACTCAAAGCTTTCCCCTATTAAAATCCACTTCACTTCAGTGAAATGTAGTCTAATTAGGAACATAATGAACACTAATTACTTCAGGAGTTATTCTTCAGAAGGCTTTTTTAATAACAACCAAAAAATGTTTTTTAGACATGATCATAGTGTTACTTGTCTGATATTCTATGTTCTTAAACTTCTCTGTTGAATAAAAAATAAATTTCTTTATATTTCACAACAGTATTTGGCTTTACAGTTATATTAATTTTGTCAACTCTAATTTTCACTATTCACTTCATGTTTTCTTCCCAAGTTTTTATACTATGTATTTACTGTCTTGCCTCATACATATAAAATTTGACAGTGTTTTCTCCTAATAATATTTGTACCCTTCAATAAATACTACACAAGACAGCCTTAGGGTCTTAAATGCAAATTTTAAGCTTCTGCTATTAAGCAATAAATAATCAACTCGTCATTAGGTCGGTTTGACTTGAGGGTCAGGGAGTTGAGGGCTTGTGCCTTAATGGGGTATTTTGTGGTTGGGGTATTTTTTTTTTAGGTTTGGAGATATGTTTTCCCCACAGTTTAGTCACTGTGGTTGATTCCATTATGCAAATAAAAAAGTATAAACTGAAAGAGCCCCTGTGCTGCATGACTACCCCAAATGAATATTTTGTCATGAATATTAACAGATGGTAAAATGTCCTAGAAAGAAACACATTTAGCCAAGTACCACCAGTTTAATTAACACACTTAAGGAGACTAATCTACAAATTTAATGGCAAACCTTGCTTCTTTTTAAGCAGCAATACTTAATACAAATCTTAATAGAATCTGAAGACCAATTGTGTAACACACTTGCAACACCCTGACAGGAAGAATTGCCCAAGACTTCAGGATCTGCAGTAACTAAAGCACACTGTACTTCATTTCTTGGAAGTACTGAGATTTTGTCAAAGCCAATATACAGAGTCATCACTATCTCCAGTGTCAAACATAAATACATGGATCTACAGTTCCATGCTTAACACTGAGGCTCCCAGTTATCTTATTACAGACACTCCTGGAGTTATCCTCATGGCTTTTTAATGGAGCAAAAAGCTGCACTGATCTGTTGGATGCATGCTGTAAGTCATGAATACTGCCAACAATTAAAGAACAAGTATATCCTCAGCCAAAGACATAAGCCAAGAGTATTCAGAAAGTAGCAATATCAAAATAGTTAACAAACAGGGAAAATGCACATCTTGAGCAAAATGCTAATATATGTCTATAAACTATGATTCAGTATTACTTACTTTACATTTATCTCCAATGGAGTATTGCATGCCAGCAGCAATAGAGAAATCTTGTTTTTGCTGATCTGTAAGTACAGAAGCAGTAACATACTGTTAGTTTATATATAAAGGATTATTTTCTTGATGCAATAAAAATGCAAAACACGTGTTCAGTCCCTAAGCCTGCCTACTGACCCATGTGAGGAAAACCAAACTAAACCCAAACTAAACCCCAACTGCCACCTGCATCAGTTTTTTAGGGTGGCTTCACTTGACACAGCTTGCAAGAGCTGCAGCTTTGAAGTAATTCTGTTACTCACCCCATCTGGACCGGAGCCAAACATCGTACTCAACGTTTCTGTAAACCAAGGGATCAAGTGATTTCAGAACCTTTTTAGGCAACACCAACGAGGTGGGATTCCCATTGCTCTCAAGGTGCTGCATGGAACAGAACAAAGTGCTAAATGGTCAACTTCAGACATGTCCAGCTTTGCATTTTTTAATCACAGTGCTCAAACCTTGTACTGAAATATAGAATGCTGAAAATACATAGAGCATAAAGAACTTTGGGGGGAAAAAAAAATGAAATGGTCTTCTTTTACCCATGCAGAACAAATCTAAGAACTAAGCAGCACTAAAAAGGACACTATCCACCTCTGAGCACATCAAAAATATACATTACTTTCCAAAGAAACAGGTAGTTTTTAGGATATTACATGTTAAAAAAGGTATTAACAGAGGAGTCTCTTATGAATACTAATAAATATAGCCAAGTACAAGTTATTAGAAAGAAAAATAAATTTCAATGGATAAATACCTTGTTGCCAGAAAGAGACTTCATTCCATTCATATCACTAACTGTTGTAGCTTTACTTCTGTAATAGACAGAGGCAAGTTATATTTTCAAAATGAATTACAGCATTACTAAGGCCTGAAAATCAGGTAATCCCCTTTTTATCCAAAAGGGGATAAAAATAGTGGCAATACGATTCTCTATGTTTTCCTGACAATAAGCGTAGCAGAGCATATCTCCATCTCCTGAAGTGAAAAAGCTGTCTAAAATAAAACCTGTATTTTTAACTTTTTAAAATACAAGATTCTGGATTCAAGTACAAGTTTTAGGAAGTCTATCTTATGTGTGCCTTGTCACTTAAAAGAAAAAAAACCAAGGAGTGTAAGACCAAGAAAACAAAAGTCTTCTTAACTATTTTTCAACTACATGAGGAAAACATTGCAACTACATTGCAAAGTAGGCATTAAAAACCTCCTCAAAATCAAAACCTACTTCTTTAGTTAACTTGCATTGGGAACTCCAATTTACTCTTATTTTCTACACCTGACATCACTGGAAAAATACTTTCCACAGACAAAGTCCCAAGTATTTTTCCTACAACAGTTCTAGGCAACTTTCAGCATTAACTTCTCCCAAAACTATTGCACTTAATAAGAACATAGTTGAAAAGTTAATATTTATAAAACGAAATAATCTTCTGGAAAACTAGCTGATGAAACATGCTGAAGTCACATTTGAGACAAGTAAAAGATTTAGGACTTCATAAACTCAGCAAAGTGTCTAATTTGTGTTAACTGGGTCAAGAGTCACATACACACACACCAATTCCTGCGTTACAGGACATATGGTTTAAATCAGAAACATTGAGTTCCACAGTCTCCAGTGAGCATATGACCCTATTTCCAAAGGTGCTAAGGAGGTTAGCAGGATATTTTCTTAGGAATCCCAAAGATACAGGGTAAGGCTACTGCATTTGAATCCCAGGAAAGCTCCAAGAACAAAAAGGAATAAAGGAGATTTCCATTAGATGACATTTAGCTATAATAGTTTCCTGAGGCAGAAATAGTTTCTATTTTAATTGGCAACATTCCCTAGTATTTTTTTTCTAAACACCAAAATAAGCTAATCCCTTTCCCAGAACTTTTTTTTTTTTCCCTGTGATGATTTCCATCATCTTCCTTTCTGTTGTTTTCAACCTGTGGGAGAAACCAGCTCCCAACAGCTCAAAGAACTTCTGCCACATGCCACACAGCAGAGCCCTAGAAAAGGATTGTAACAGTCAATGGGAAGAAGGGAAATGATCCACTGATGCAGCATCATCTCCAGTTTCAGTGGAATTTCATACAAGCCAGAGTTAAGAGCCCTATTAAACAGAAGAAAACCTGCCAATGTGTAAGTGCAAAAATGGCACCGTGAGTGACAGGCTGTGCAAAAGGAGTCAGGTCAAAAACTCAAAGCTTGCTAGAGCATCCAGCAAAAAGAATATAAACCCACTTCTTTATGATCAAGATCAAAATGGAGCAAGCTATATCTGTATGTCTCCATTAGCTTCACCTCAAGTAGGTACTCCAGGCTCCAGATGTGGAAGCCACACAGGTTGGATCAGATTCCTGTAACTCTACTCAGCTGCAGAGTAAGCCATTCTCACAGAGCTTACCATGCCAGACTGGCACACTGACAGCTCTTCCAGGGAATTCTGCTACTCTAAACAGGAAGAGGCACATGTTGCAATGGCAATAATCCATTAGGTAAAGAGATTCAATCTGCAGGAAGAGCAGAGGAAGGCCAGAGGCCAGTCCTTAGGTAAGTGAAGATTACACACTGCATTCTTTCACACTTCTAACCCTACCTCTTTGTGCTTCTTCTCTTAGTAATTTCTACATGTTTTCAACCCTGACTGCTGGATTCTAGTACCCAGCAGAAATTCAGAAAACTCATTTCACCTGTGTTCACAGGCAACTTTTCAATTTCATTTACCTGTAGCTGTCATCTTCCGAATCTGAAGCAGACACCTCACTGCTCCCATTACTTCCCTCTGTCACACCAACAGCACTAAGCTCGGCCATGATTTTCTTTACATCCACATCAAACACTTTCTCATAGAGCAATTCATACAGCAGAGCTGGGGAAGAGGAGGAAAAAGTGGAAGAGGAAAATTAATTACCAGTTACATCAGTTTTTATTCCACCATTTCAGACAGTAATCACACAGTCAACGACAACTCAGACTGAAAGCCAAGCTACTGAAAATGAAATAATAAGCTTCCATACAGACCCTCTTCCTGAAACTTAATACTGATAGTTTTAAGATTTTTAATAAAAATATGTTTTTAACTAACAGCTTAATACTTACACTGGCACAGAGCAGCCTTCTCTGCATACTCTATGGGGTACACAATATCATAGTGGTTACCATTTGAGAAGCATAGCAATACCTATAAAAAAATCACACAGATATTTTAGGCTTTTTAATTCACTTATTTTTCCCAAGCACTATCTTCACATTCAATTTAAGTCACCCATGTGCTTTGTTATCTCTCAGGATCTCAATGTATCAATAAAACAATCAAAATATTTGGTAGATGTCCTTTAAACCAAACAGAATTTGAACTAAAGCCAAAAAAAAAAAAAAAATTAAGACAGAGGTTAGGACCTAAAAAGTGATTTTTACAGAACTTTGTATTAATAGGGAGGTATGTCACATCCTGAATACATCCCATCTATTTCAAAAGAAGTGTTACATGTATTAGCAGCAGAGCTGCCTTAAACATGTACAAAATAAACTGCCAAAACTGAATTCCCAGAACATTTCATGGTGTTGAATAATGAAAGTCACATGCAACTACTTGCTGTTTATAAAGCAGTCTTACTTCAGCCTGTCACCATAGCCATAATTTTTTTTTTTTACCTTATCAGGAAAGCCATTTTCAGTTACACGTGAAGGAGAAGCATTTGGCTCCTGATATATTATGAAATCTCTCCTGAAAAAGAAAAAAAGTAGCAGTTAATAATTTATTTTAAAAGTAGTATCAATAAAAATTTGAGCATTGAAGTCAAATTCAAGGAAGAGAGATAAATAATTACCACAGAAAACACCTAGTTGTTTCTCTGCTATAATCAATCTCTATCATGATTTTCAACTTAAATATTTTCTCTCTCTCCTTTTTTTATCCATAATGTTCTCTTAAAAGTTCTTTGCTTAACAACCTTCACTTTCTTCAACTTCTTTCTCACATAGGCAAAAGTGTTATTAGTCTTGCAATATAATTGAGTATATTCACAGTTTCTGGATTTAAAAAATAAACCCACCAAACAACTACTTACAACTACTCAGAAAAAGTAATTCTGAGAGGTAAACAAGACCCACCCACTTCAGGCAGCAAAGAAAAATTTACTAGATAATCAACCCATATTTGTGAAAGGCCTGAGGAATGAAAGTGAAATCAAACCTATTGTACTGGATTTCTATCCCATGCCTGGAAAGTCTGAACGTCACTTTCCTGCCAGTATGCAGGAAAGAAAGCTACACTTTGCCCTTACCTCTACCACTATTCTTACTTTCCCTGAGACTCTAAGCTGCCCTTTCAGTAGAAGGCTGTCTTCCCAAAACAAGTATGGCAGCAACTAGCCTTGTGTGTTCACCTCTGCCTGAAATACCTCATAAAAGCTGCATCTGTGCCACAAAACCTTCATGGATGCTTACAGTGAGAATTTTAGAGACCCATTATTAACAACCAGGATTTGTCTCTATTCATTTATCAGCTGTGGCCCTGGATACCAGTGTGGCATGATTGTAAAATAAACTACTCTTATTTATGAGAATACATTTCACATGGACAGAAATACAACAGATCATGACCATCCAGTTCCTGGTGTGATTAAGCATCCAATTCTGCTGACTTAAAATTGAGTTATATCCCCCTACAACCTGGCGCAGTGTAACCATCAGACCTTCTCACCAAGCCTCTTGAGCCGAGCTTTGCTCTGCCTTTCAGCTCAGTCCTCCCTCATCCATGCAGGACAAGCAACTCTGAGCTGGCCCATTCACTGACTTCACAAAATGCAGACAGAATTCCATGCAATTTCCCACACGTAGCACTCTAAGTGCCCAAAGGTAATATTTAACTAGTTTGATTCTTTCCTCTTATCAGCTGTCTCATCAATAGACAAAGCCATTAATTTACAGGAAACTTCTGAATTTTTAATGGGTTTAGAAGCAGCAGACAGTGAAGATGCTGTAGATTACTCACTCCCCCGCACAATAATTAGAAAGCAGTTATAAATATTCAGCACATTGTTTCTCAGTAGTTTGTGAAGAAAGATTTAGTATCTAGGAAATGGGTACAGCTCACATACAAGCAACAGGGTTAGTACTAAAGCCTTGGTGAGAAACAGAAAAGCAGTTTTAACAAGAAAAACTAGGATATTAAAATTAACAAAATACAAACTGTAGGAGATTACCCACAACTGGCTGTGCAGGTGAGATACATGGCATTACTGCAACCCTGTATTCACATCCCAGATTAAATGTCATTTTCTAAACTCACTTTCCTATTTTTATTTAATCCCTTGACAGCTGTAGTTTTCAAATATATTTGTAATTTTACAGAGGACTAGGGCATGGTATAACATAATTCTATCTTTGTTATTCCAACTGATTTACTAACAAAACAGAGATTATCTCAGTAAAACATACTGAAAGGTTTTCTTACTTGTACATAAGAGAAAGGGCACTTATTTCTACTTGTCCAACCCATTCCTGTATTGAAAACAAAAGAAAGTCAAGTTCAAACATAACACACAATGATACCTCCTCAGAGGCAGATCAAGAGATGCAAAAAATCATTGCTGAAAATGAATATATGAACACTGAATCTGGAGTTCAGCAAGACATAAAAACACAATTACCCAAAGTATTTTACAGTAGAGTACATACATAGAACTATATATTCACAAGACCTCCTAAACTCAATCAAAAACACTACTTCAGAGGAAATAAAAATCCAATTAGCCATCAACTTCAACAAAAGCACTTGCTTTCTATTATAAATCAGGTTTAACATACCTGTGGATTTTCCAAACTTTTTAAATGCTCTTCAAATGGCCCCTCTATGAACTGTATTAAAAAAAATACAAAAGCAGTAATTAGTAATTTTTAATAGGGCAGCATATGGAATCCCTAACCTGTGACCCACTGTACCAATGGGAATGTACCACTGACAATGGAAGTCTCCCCTGCCCTCAAAAAACTTACAACCTAAATATAAAGGGATGTCAGAGATGAAGGAATGAATACTCAAACACACAGGTTTGCCTTGCAGAAAATAACCACATAAATAGCTTTCAAAATCACCACACAGGTCAAAATAAACCAAACAAAACCTCCTCAAAAGAAACTCAGCAGCCAAGTGGGGAACCTGGAAGAAAGCAAAGACGATGTCATGTAGATGCTAATGGGCAATTCATCTCAGGCATGCAGAGATCACTGAAGAAAGGAATTGTGGACAGGAATTCAGGTATCTTGTTAAATAAACAGCAATGGACAATCAGAAACAGGAGTGATATTACCATAGTATGGAAGCAGTGGTAAGATCTAGTACAGCCAACTCATACAGCACTTTCCCCCCCGTTCTGTACCACCTCAAACTGCTTTTATTTTCAGCAAAGGATGCAAACAATCATGCTACACTTCAAATGCCAGGCCAAGAAAGTGATCCTTCAACTGTACTCCCTAATACACGAGGAGGCCAAATTCACATTTGCCAAGAGCAGAGACAGATGCTGCACTAGTTGATGCATCTTAACTTCAAAGTGTTTCAGCCACACTGGCCACAGAGAAGCTGCTTTTAAAAGTTGCTCTTTAGTCACAATCTGATCGATTTACTTGAATTAAAGATCCACAGAGGTGCAAACCACGAAGGAAATCCCTTTATAAACTTGAGCTATGTCTTGGGTTGCAATGCAGGACGTAACCAGGTATGTATTCCATCACCATCTGTTGAAACCAGGTAAGGCAGTGTTCTTCATCTCTTTCACAACCCATCCCTCCTAACTGCAGAGGATATCCCCTCTGTTAATGGGCCAGCTGATAAAATCAGGTGGTACAGATTCTCTTTGTCTCTTCCATGACCCATCCTCTGTCCAGGAAGGCCCATTAATCTTCTGTGAATGGGCCATTGAGTCTCACTGCATGACTGATAAAATTACATCATCCCATTGTGAGATGCTACACCCAGGGGGAGGAGCCAAACATTCCAACTTAGATAAAAATGTGAGATTTGGAACACCAGGGCACAGCCTTTTCCCGCTGGATTCCCAGAGAAAAGACCAGGCCACTCTACCCCACCACTGGACCTCTGGAGGGGGACTGCACTCTTCTATAGGATCAGTGCTTTGACAGATCCACGTTTGTCACTCCAGGAGGACTGCAGCCCCTGTTCAGTCAGGCTGCTACCAACACCTTGACCGACGGGGTGTCAGGTTGTATTCTGAGCCTCTTGGTATTTTCCTACTACTGTACTTTATTTTGATTTTACTATTAAGTTGTATGGGTTTTGGTTTTCTTTTTATATATATAAATATATATGAGTAAATAACGGTTATTCTTATCCTCATATCTTTGCCTGAGAGTCCCTTAATTTCAAAATTATAATAATTCAGAGGGAGGGGGGGTTTACATTTTCCCTTCCAAGAGAGGCTTCTGCCTTCCTTAGGAGACACTTTTATCTTTTCAGACCTGGCCCTAATTTTTAATTTAGATAGAAGCAATCAGGTGCGAAACTAAAAAAGGTGTATCAGCCAAACATGATCACAGACAGAAGTTACTTTTTACATCAAAATTAAATGACCTGAAGATAATGCACTGAGATAAAAAGGAAGGACACCAGGAAGTTCTCACAGGAAACTGAAGAGAATTCATGTAACACAGCAGCAATTCAAGATAACATTTCAAGAAAGGCTGAGGATGGAAATGATGGTAGCTACACTCTTGAAATCTTGGTTATAACAGTATCAGTGGAAAGAAAGACACAAACTCAAGCCCAAATCATTACAATAGACAGAGAGAAGAGGAACTTCAGGAAGCACCACCATGTCAATAGAGCATAACTACTTCTCATAACTACTGAGGAGGCAGCAAATGAACAGCTGAACCAGGAGATCAGGGAAAGAGGCATTTATTGTTTATGCTGTTTGGGTTTTTTAGAGAGAGATAACAGTGGTGTATTCCAGACAGAAAACACAAAGCAGAGTGAGAGGGCAGAGGCAGCAAAGGAAATCAGCAGAGCTGAAGTGAGGTACCCGTGGGAGAAGAATACTGGGAAATGAGAACAAATATGAAACACATACTCTCAAGAGAAACTTTTAAAAAGAAGACTTTTCAAAAGGACGGCAAAAACGGACAAAGCAAAGGTCGTACCTTGGGATAATGTCTGAGGGGAAAAAAAAGAACACTAGGACCATGAATTTGGATGAAAGAGACTAAAACCATACTAAAATCAGCTAGGGCTAACAAAGCAGGGATGGGAAATGACATACACTTAAGAGTCAAAAAGGGCATGGAATTTCAAAACACTACACATTGGAACAAGAGAAAAGGAGTAGAGGAGCAGATATTGGAGTGAGCAGAGTAATTCTGGAAAGAAAGGGATTAAAAAGTCAGCAGTGAAAAAACCGAGAGACATCCAAGAGTTAGAAACAAGCAGAAAGAGTCAAGTCAGAACAGCATTGTCCCAGAGAGATCTGCTGTATTTTATATCATTAATTGCTGATAATTTCCACATTTATGTGATCACTCACATTTGAGCTGAGGGTGGTACTATGTCAGAAATTACAGCGCAAAGGCACACCCTTATTCCTGCTTTCCTTCTCTTCCTTATGCCAGCGCGTACCAGGAAACTGATTTGTATTTTTTTATTTTTTTTTATTGTGGTTCTCAGCAAATTTAGAACAGAAAAAAAAGAGAAACAATCTTCTAGTAGAAAATTCTTATGCATGCTCACTCCCCTTTTGTCTGTCCTGGAAATCAGGTAACAGTATATACACTAGAACCCATACGAACACAAGCACCATTATTGATTAATGCTCTTTTAAAAGGAAGAAAAAAACCTGAATTTGTAACACTGACAGTTTTGACCAAGTATAATGAATATCAAAATATTTTATATCCGTGGCTGATGAAAAGCTTAGTTACAGATGCTTAGGGGAAAAAAAAACTATAGTGCCAATGCATAATAAACTGCAGACCCTGAAAAAATGTTCACTAATATCATCAAAGACCTTATATATATTGGAAAAGCAACTAATTAGCACAACAAGAATATTTTATTACTTTTATTAAAGTATACATTATACTAAACTAAAATCCATATTATAGTAGCTTCACTATAGACTACTGAAGATTAAGTTGGTTTTTCTTTACCAGCAATAAAAACTTGTCCCACACATCACTCCAGTCCAAGCAGTACACAAGTCTCTCCAGGATTATGAAAATTAGTTACTACCACATATGTGCTAATCAATTTAAATAGCACCAGCTGGTATTTAACTATGATGAATATTGCCACAAACATGGGGAGGTGCAGAATATACGAAAGTGGAAGGCATAAAGTAGCTTTTCTTAAATGCTGACAAAGAAAACAAAAATACTTACTGCTTCAAATTTCTCCCTATTTTTCCGAAGATAGTCTACACAAGCCATCCTAACATCAATGTGCCGAGACTGAGAGTGCAACACCTACAAAAGGGAGAAAGAGAACACATGACATTGGATCCCAGGAGTTCTGATGACAGGCCACAAATAATTAATGACTGCTGTCTAAACACAGGCTTGGAAATACTCTAGTTTTATTTTTAACAATATTTAATATGCACACTCATTCAGCCTTTAGATCTTCAGTTACTCAATTACTTAATAAAAACCTCAACTACTTAATAAAAAATTAAGTAACCACAGAATTCACAGGTTTGTCAAATTCAAACCTTTAATTTTATGAGGATTTATGAAGCAAATTAATAGCATTTAGTGTTAATCTTTAACTGCCTCCTTTGTAAAGGACTTCAGTTAATTGAAGGAAGTTACAGCAGGAATGGATGAGGAAGCCACCTACCAACATGCACTCACTCAGACGAAATCCAGCCAAGCCTCACAGCGCATGTTTTACCCTCTCTTCAAAAGGCCCGCTGCCCAAACACTTCTTTTGGTAGCCAGGAATTCAGTTCCTAATATGACACCTGCATTCTACCTCCTGTGCAAATCTCTACTAGAAAACTACTGCTTTCATCACACCTTCCAAGTTCTCTCAATACAACACAGGGATGTTCCACACAATTTAAGTTGCAGTGTCTCTTGCAGTCCTTACACACCACCCTCAAAAGAAATCACTTCCAAATTGAGTTTTTCTGAATGAAGAGTACACAAATTCAGACCAAATTTGCAGATAAGCACTTAATAACTCTGAATTAAAGACCTTACTTTCTTAAGAGGTCATTTCTAGCCTAAATGATTTCATAAGAATGGGACAGTAAAAATGTAATAGCTGAAAAAAAGTTTTATCAACACTGGAGTGTGAGAGAAACTTTTTATATATTAATTAAAAAGTCGGAATAGCAATATGCACTATATATATACTTTTTTCTTTAATGGAAAAAAAAAAATCTATTCCCTTGAGATTAAAAAAACCCCACCCACTTCAAATCAATAGTGTTTACCTGCCTGAAGTTATCAATTCAGTGAGAAAAGGAACTTTTTTTTTTTTTTGGAAAGTGATCTGTGTATAATTAGCTCAGGAATCTGGGTTCCCACAATCAGAAGCACCAGAGCTCCCACTGCTGTTTGCTTGTACTTAAGACAAGATGACGGTGTCGCTTTTTTCCTTTAACACTAACACTGAAATGGGGGAGGGGAATTCAACAGGAAGACCAGAAAATAAATTGCTCACTTTCTCTAATTATTCAGTCAGCTAATTAACAAAGCTAGGAGCGTGGCTTTTCAGCTTTTTCCACTAAATTCCTCTTCCTAGACAACCTCATACCCAGCAGCTGTATTTCGAAGTTGAGATCTTACACTGAAAAAAAGCTCTGAGGAGGCGGTGGAAGGTCAAAACAGATAAGGATTTCTTGGTGGCAGGAGGCAGCTGTACACACATAACTTCTCTCACCTCGCAAGGTGGTTTATTTTAATAAAGTCACGTTTTTCACCGGCACACGACCGCATAACCTTAACCTATACCTGTCTGCGTTTTAACACTAATTACCACCCACTAATGAGATCCACTTCCCATGCTTTCGTGAGAAGGAGCTTTGTTTATGTAACCAGTTACCTGCTCGGCCACAGCCCTGAAAAGGCAGGACCCATCCTTGGCCACTTTCTTCCTGTACAAGCCCTGAGATCGCAGGTAGCGGTCCATGGACGTGTCCCCGGGGGCGTCCCCGCCGCTGCCGGGATGGNCCGGGCGCGCAGCCGGCCTGCGGGCGGAAAACAAAAGGGAAAGGAAGGACACGTGCGGCCCGCCGGGAGGGAGGGAGAGAGAGAGCGGGAGGGAGAGAGGGGAGGGCGCAAACAGGAGCGTAACCTGGCGCTTATTTTCACTTTCAGCCCGGGCGCTGCTGGGAGCCGTAGTCCCGGAGGAGGAGGAGGCGGACGCAGCGCCCGCGGCCGGGCTGTCAGCCTCGCTCCCGGGCACGATCGGCTCACTGCTCTTAGTGTACAACCCGCACGGCGGGGCTGCTTGGTGGAAAGCTCCACGCAACCCGGCGGTGTGCGGTCGCAGCTCACAAAGCCAGACGGATCCTGGGCTGCAGCGCGAGGAGGGGGGAATTCTCTCTCCCTCTACTCCC
>VWZN01020875.1:218411-247770 GCA_013396955.1 Regulus satrapa | reverse complement strand
GCCGCCCCCGCCGCGGCCGGGATGGCTCTGCTCCCCCCCGCCGGCCCTGCCCGCCGCATCCATGTTCGCCGAGGAGAACGCCGCCCCCCTCCTAGTCCCACATGGCGAGGAGAAGCGGCGGCGCAGCTCCGGGGCCGGGCACAGGTGCAGCAGCCGGAGCGAGGGGCAGCGCTGGCCCGCCGGCAGCCGCGGGAGCGGCAACGGGAGCGGCGGCGAGAGCGGCAGCCGGCTTCACGTCGTCCACTCGCATGTGGGGAGCGCGGAGAGAGGAGCGGCAAAGTTTCGTGCGCAGCCNTGGGCTGCAGCCAAAGCAGCGTGGGCAGCAGGGAGAGGAGGGGGGAATTCTCTCTCCCTCTACTCCCCTCCGCTGAGACCCCACCTGGAATATTGCGTCCAGCTCTGGTGCTCTCAGCACGAGGAAGACAAGGAACTGTTGGAGCAAGTCCAGAGGAGGTCAGGAAGTTGCTAATGGGACTGGGGCGCCTCCCCTACAAAGACAGGCTGAGAAAACTTGGGCTGTTCAGCCTGGAGAAGAGAAAGCTGCATGGAAACCTTACAACAAACTTCCAGTATCTAAAGGAGTCCTAAAAGGAAGTAGAAGAGGGGACTCTGAACTGTAGTGATGGGACAAGAAATAGCAGGTTCAAACTCACAAGGCAGAAATTTAGATTAATCTCTCCACGGTGAGAGAGGTGAGACACTGGAGCAGGTTGCCCAGGGAGGCTGTGGATCTCTGGCAGTGTTCAAGGCCAGGCTGGATAAGGCCTTGGGCAACATGGTCTAATGGGAGGCGCCCCTGAACACAGGGAAGTGGAGTTAGGACTAGGTGATCCTTAAGATCCCTTTTAACCCCTTCACATTCTATGATTTTTGTCTGAAACCTAATCCTCAGTATGTGGGGTTTGTGCGTTTAGCTAGGCTTTGTTTGGTTTGGGGTTTCCCCCCCAAGAGATGAGGTTGTAAGATTATTTTTAACTCTATCCACTTGCAGGAAAGAAGATGAAAATAAAACAGAGATAGTAAAAGAGGGCTTAATTAAAAATGGATATTTAAAAGCCACAGCCATTCAATACTTCTCATGTATTACTTTTCTTATATGCCACTCTTAGTGGTAAGAAGCCAAAGCATTTGTAACACAATTCCATGATTAGATTTTGGTTGGCATTGTAAACAGGATTTAGAAGGTTTTGATGAACAAAATGTGACAAGAAAGGGTGTTCTTCAAACTTATAAAGGCAGCTTGAATGGAAGCCCTGATTTTTAAATTCAGCTGACAGTAATAAGCCTAGGGAGGACAGTGACTCGAGATGTCTAGATAATAATAAGTAAGTCATTTAACAAACACAAGTTACAAGCCAGTCCAAGCCTAGTGCTACACCAGCTCTTTACAAGCAGCATCACACCATCTTCCTCCTTAACAGAAGCTCAGGTTTGCCAGAAAGGAACAAGAAACAAATGTCAGTTCCTGGGATCTCTGTAGACAAGGAGAACAGAAAGTGAAAGAAGTGAAAGCAAAGCTCTACCCGCAGGCAAAGCTCCAAGACACAGTGAACCAGCGAGGCAGCACGGGGATGGATGGATGTTTTAGACAAGGAAGAGGATAAAAATACCATGAAGAGGCTGGAGGAAAAGCTCCAGCTTCTCCACAGAAGATGGGAAAGGTCATCTAATAAGACTGAACCACAAACAGCTGCTGCCACTGACTCAGCTATTACATTCACTCAGGGTACCAGAGTCCTGCATGTGAGAGCGGCTCCCTCTGTAGATAAAAGTGATTTGGAAAGATGCTTTTGAGACCTATGAAACTGGTGTCCAGTTACAGACTTTCTTAAGAATATCCTATTTTTTCCTCACTCTATTTGTCATGTTTAGAGGCAGAACTATGCTCTGATATTTATCAAATCTGTCTTCTCATATATTTCAGCCTTTTGTCATTGTGATTCTAAAGGCTGTTGAGGGGAAGGGCAAATGCCTTTCATCACATCTGTTACACTCAAGAATCTCTATACACACCAGGCCTTCCGTATGTGACAAGATGTAAATGTGGTTCTGATAAGTGAATACACAGAAAATTAGAGCATTAAAGCAGTCTAGTTGTCAGCGTTCTAAAATCCTGCTCTTCCTGCAATCAGCCCTGAAGCTGATCAAGTGACGATGACCCACAGAGTTTTTTTCCCAGAGCTGCTATACAAGAATAAATCTGTTTCCAAGAAGGTTTAGCTCTCAATGAAGGTATCTACTCCGTATGGATATTTGCTAAGGCTCAGGGAGAAAACCCACCCAAAGGCACCTGAAACACCTCAGCAATAAAATAAATGCTGCATCAAGAATGACCAAATTATAACTCACGAGTTATTACAGATGTTCTGATTAAGAGTCCCTACAGATGCTCTAATTAGAGTTAATACAGATGTTCTAATTAGCCAGCAGCTTTATTAACACTTTCAACCAGCACTTGTACCACGTGCAGCAGCTCCAGCCACGAGTTTCTCCTCTCACTGCCCATACCCTGAATCAGACCAGGAAGCTGACTCAAGCTGAAAAAATCTTTCTCCGAAAAAAAAAAAAAAATAACGTAAGAATTAAGGCAAATAATCTTGCACTTCAGCTACTTATGNAAAAAAAAAATCGAACTTTATCTTTAAACCAAGACTGGTTTCGTGATCCAGGTCACGGCCTGCCAACACCTGGGCCAGCAACCTTGGGAAGCGCAGCCCGGCGCTCCCCCTCCCCGCGCGCCCTTTCCCGGTTCGCCACGCGCCTTCTCCCACCCGCAGGTCGGGCACGGGCGGCTCGCCGGGGCAGGCCGGCCACAGGCACCCGGGCACGGGCGGCCTCCCGGAGNCGGCCACACCTGCGGCTCGCACCATTCGCCGCGCTGGGGGACGCAGAAGGGGGAAAGCGGCCGATGGGTTGCGCGCCCGGGCGCCGGGGCAGCGAACGGGATGTAGCGCTGGGATGCCGCGCTGCGATCCGGCCTCGGTCGGCTCGGAGTAGCCGGATGGTGCCGAGGCGAGAGGCAGTCGCCTCATGTCGTTCTCACCCACAAGGCCCGCAGTGGTACAGCCGAGGATCCTCTCCTTCCCCTCACCCAGCAGGTCCCAGCGAGGGGCGGGAATTGCCATGTGCCGGCTCTTCCCTCAGCTCCGGCGCGGCCGGAGCGCCCCGCTGCACCTGTGGGGTGCAACGCGAAATATTTCTGAGCGTTTTCCTGACTGATCATTTTTTCTTAGTGAGGAAACAGCCCGGGGGGGAGGTGTGGGATAGGACAGGGGACACCTCGCGTCACGCTGTCCGCAGGGATCGCCACACAGTCTGGGGGATGACCCCGCAGCCACAGATTGAGGCATCACCCCATAGCCACAGGTTGGGGGATCACCCCACAGACACAGGTTGGGGGATGACCCCGCAGACACAGGTTGAGGATCACCCCATAGCCACAGGTTGAGGATCACCCCATAGCCACAGGTTGGGGGATCACCCCACAGACACAGGTTGGGGGATCACCCCATAGCCACAGGTTGAGGATCACCCCACAGACACAGGTTGAGGATCACCCCACAGCCGGCTGTGCTGGCAGAAGGAGAAGTTGCTGAGCTGTGCCCTCGGTATGTGCGTGCTGCCACAGTAATGGTGTGTATTTCTGAAATATAACCGCATACAAAGAGTGTATTCTCATATTCCATTGCTCTTCCTCGGAAATGCACTTGCAGACATGAAGAAATACGTGAAATGTTTGTAAAACAGTAATGGGAAGCTTGTGAGAAGAGTAAGCAAGTGTGTAGCAAATTCAAAATTCCCCCCCCTCCCCGACTAAACCCACCTGCAGCGCTGCATCCAGCCCTGCGGTCCCCAGCATCAAAAGGTGTGGAGCTGCTGGTGCGGGTCCCGAGGAGGCCATGGACATGCTCAGGGCGTTGGGGCACCTCTCCTATGAAGGCAGGCTGAGAGGATTGGGTTTTTTCAGCCTGGAGAAGGTTGTGGGGAGACCTGACTGCAGCCATTCAGTACCTAAAAGGGGCTTCAAGAGAGCTGCAGAGGGATTTTTTACAAGGGCCTGTAGCAATAGAGCAAGGGGACATGGCTTTAAACTGAAAGAGGGGAGCTTTACTTCCTTTATTAGGAAGAAATTCTTTACTCTGGGGGTGGTGAAGCACTGGCACAACTTCCAGAGAAGTTGTAGATGCCCCCTCCCTGGAATTGTTCAAGGCCATGTTTGATGGGACTCTGAGCAACCTGATCTAGTGGAAGGTGTCCTTGCCTGTGGCAGAGGTGTTGGAACTAAAACCCTTTCCAACCCAAACCGTTCCATGATCCTGTGAGTCAGCTGTCCTGGCCATGCTCCCTCCCGGCTTTTTGTGCACTTCCTCACTGGCAGAGCATAAGACACTGAAAAGTCCTGGACTAAGGGTAAGCACTACTTAGCAACAACCAAAACATCAGAGTATTTTTTTCATACTGTATCCAAAACAGAGCACTGTACCAACTACTTAAAAAAAAAAAAAAAATTAACTCTATCCCAGCCAAAGCCAGGACATCATGGCAAAGGTGTTGGAACTACGTGATCTTCAAGGTCACTTTCAACCCAAACCATTCCATGATTCTGTGATTCTCTGATCAACACTCAAACACATGATCAAGCTAAAGAGTTTAGGTGGCATTAATAAATAAGTCAAGCTAGCTAGCATGAATATTAATAGTAGTGACAAAGCCTGATGCTTAAGGGAGCACAATTAAAAAAAAAAAAATAGAGGATAATCTGGTTAGAAAAAAGTATTTTAAGTTGCCTATTTGCTTAATAGTCCGTGGTGAGATTTGTGTCCTGTCAAACAAAGAATGTTAGCGTTTGAGTTGTTCCAACCCCTTCTGAACTGAATCTGGACAGCCTGTTAAAGTTTTAGTTTAATTCCTCCATTATACCATCTTGTTTATGGCTGTCTGTGTGTGGACAAACTTGGACTAGACCCGGATTTCATGTTCCTCATGCAGAATAGAGATGCAGTTATAGCAGAATATAGTAACGGTTGCATTATTCCCATATGCTATTTATGGCTGACTGCATCTTTGTGCTTTATGCATGAGCCAAAGATTGTACATGCCCAGGATCTGCATGCCTTCAGTACATCTCAGGGAACTACAAAAATGCAGGCTGCTTGCCTTTGAAATAACTATTCCTCAAAAATCTAGTAATCATGTAACATGTTGCCTTCTGGAGGGTTCTGGTCAAGGCTAGAATTTTAAAAGATTTAATGCCACATCGGATTCAAGGTGCTCAACGTTCAGGTGGGCAGCACCCAAAAAATGATGGGCTGATGGCACGGGCAGCAGTTTAATATCTCAGCACAACAGAGCAAGCAGAAGAAGGGCTGGTTTGAGTTTGTGGAATGAATTCCTGTGGGAGCAACTAATTAACGCTGTCCCACATAGAATGAAAAAGGATAAAAAGGCTGCATGTGGCACGATGGCCACACTTCTTAGTTACACCAGAAGTATTTTTTATGTTGCTGTGGAAGGTGTATCTTCAGATTCTAGGCAGAATATCCCATTGCAGTCTCTAATTTGGGGGAAAAATATTTTCCTTGGTTGGATTTCTTTTTAGACAAATGGTTACCATTCAGTATAACAGAAATGACAAAACGCATGTTGAGGTAGAAACTGTTCTTCCACAACACTTCATAATCTTGATAGTCTTGAAGATGTTGGTCTGAGGATTTGTAAAGCCAAGAACTGCTGAGAGTTGAGGCAAGAAGGTATTTGAGATAAATCGAGGCTTTAAGAAGCTTTCAGAACTCATGAATGGTTGTACTCATAGAAGGAACACGGCAGGACCTATCCATTTAAAACAGCGCTTTTAGATTTTAGTGGTGTAAAGATAGAACATGAGTAACTGGCTGTGAATGGAGGGCTATCACTTTAGGTAATGTGAACGGGTAGGTACCTTGTACTAAAAAAGTACCCTTTTCACAGTTTCTTTATGCTACCAGAGCTTTGTATGGGATTTGTGTGGCAAGGTTTTGGCAGAGCAGGCCCACAGGGGTGGCTCCTGCGAGAAGCTGCCAGAAGCTTCCCACACGTCCAAGGGAACCAATGCCATAATCCTGTTTACAGAAGTAACTGTGTGACTGCAGCTAGAAAAAGCCAGGAGTCTGGCAGCAGTGTTTGAAGAAAAAATATTTCCTGTAGCTTGGAATGAGTAAACAGTAACACTTTGGAGGAGTGCTTTAAAAATCAATCGTCATGAAAATTAGTCTTAAGCCACTGAACAGAGAAGTTTGATTTGCGTGATTGTTAATATCAAATTACAGTTGTATTGTGTCTTAAAGACTGATTTTTCACTGTTTGGTAACCATTAAAATGTGCTGATTAGGGTCTTCATGCATAATTTACCATTTCTTTTTGCTAGCAAAGAGGATGTGGTATAGTTACATACATCTGAGATATTTCAGACTTTAACATAACATCTTGATTTGTACATACATTTCACTATTTATGAAGATGAGGACTGTTTAATTTATTTTTTTCTTTTTTTTCTAGGTAGTTATTGCACTTCTGCTTTCACACCAAACTCCTAGTGGATAAATATGGGAATTGAAAAAAAATAATAATGAGGAAAAAGACCCTCATTCTAGTCGCTTTTAATTTAATAAAATTACTCCAAACGTATTTGGTCCTTCTTAAGGAGACTGTCTAAATATGTTTTGCATTGAAAAAATATTAAAAACATGGAAGTACGCCTGCAGGAAGAGAACATGATTGGTTGGATCACTCAGTCGTTCTAGTGTGCAGAGCTAGTAGAGATCATCCTGTAATCTCCACCTCTTTTTTATTTATGGATGGAAATAGTGAAAAAAAAATCAGCGAAGGTAATCGATTTGAGTGAGCTGGTTGAGTGAACAGAAATGAAGGAAATACTGCCACCTTGCTTGCAGAAAAAGATGCTTGTCAGAAACTGGTCCAACAGCAAACCAAGATTAATCCTTCAGTAGCTTGAACAGAAAGTCCATACTGCTTAATAGTGCTACTTCTGTAGTGTTTATTATTATTATTATTGTGTTTTGCAAAGCAAACGTTTAAAATTAAATGTTAAATCAACCAACCTTGATTGATTTCATTTATATTATTTTATTTTAGAGACCCAGAGAAGTTACCAGAGAAGAATAAATTTTTTGCCTTGCATTTAAATCAGGCACAAAGACAGAATCTTCCAGAAACCAGGTACTTTTCTTCATGTGTAAGGAGGTTGTATGTGATTGAAGGAGCTTGTCTTTTAACAAGGCAGGAAAAAAATATCATTCTAATATTTCTGCAGAATATTTATTCTTTGAAGTGTTTTGGAAGGAGCACTATCACTTTTGTTTAGAGTAAGTGCAAGTGCATGAAATTATATTCATTCATAAAATCGGGGTAAATTATGTTACTACTAGTGGTAAACAGAAATATAATAGTGGTAAATAGAAAAAAATACGAAGAGATGGACTTTGCAGGAACCACTTTTGCTGAGTAATAAGAATTTTTTTGGTGTTTTGGCATCCCAGCTCTAGCCTTCTGCTGCCTCCGCTGTTTTGAGCCCCAGAACAAGTGAAAATCTGTGGCGTTTAAGGGCAGTGGTTTTCCTCCGGCTGATAAGGCCGGGGGCCGTGGATTGTAGTTCAGTTTTTGGTCGTTAGATGCCGGTAGCTGCCCGGGCATGTTGGGCTCTGGGTTTTTTGACGTGTTCAAGCGTGAGCTGAGGGCACAGCAGGGACTTCGGACTGGTGTTTTGGTAGAGGAACACAGGCAGTGCACTCCATGGATGCTGTCCGACTCAAAAAAAAAAAAACCCCAAACGCAATCTCCTTTGCCCCAAAAAACCCCAACAGAACAAACCAAAACCACACCACAACAGAAAAAGAGATTTTTTTTTTTTCCACTGCAAATGAAAGATGCAGCCCAGAACACAGGGCTAAATAATGTCCATTTCTCTGAGCTCAGTCAGTCCCCAGCCATTGCACTACAACAGCTCTGAGGTGTAAATAAAGCACCAGGGGATTGTCAGGTCGTTCTCCCATTTATTCTGCCTCTGCTAGCTGAGCACAGGCACAGAAATGCACGGTTTTGTTGGCCCGATGCCACGAGAGGCTCTTTGTGTGCATTAGTGGCTCCCTGTGCTGCGGCACGGGTCGGCTCCTACTGTCGATGCGTGCGGGGACAGAGCTGCAGCATCTGCTCGTGATTGAGATGATGCAAAGGGCAGAGCACACCGCTTCGCTGAAAACACCGCCGTGCTCCTAGGTGTTGTCGGGGACTGCGAGTAATGCTCTTTGAAACGATAGATTTCCCACATGCCGTGCTGCGTTTCAGTGGGATACGGGCCTTCTGCACGTTTTCAAGTGCATTTTTTGTAAGTGCTAGTGTTAATTCAGCTGATGATGACACTTCGGGGCATTTCAACTGTGTATGCCTCCACTGCAGAATGTTTTCAGTGATAAAACAGATTAATGAGAAGGAAAACAAGTAAGGCTGCCGTAGTTAACGATGTACAGCTCCTCCTTAACTACAGACCTTTTAAGCTTTTTTCATCCCAGTCTCAAAGCGCAGAATCTCTTGAACAAGAGCTTCCCTATCCATTTTGTAGATGAGGAAACTGGAACAACAAAATCTGATGAGATTGTACATGATCATGCAGGAAGTGTCTGATACATCTGGAAATGAAGTCTGGGTGGGTTCCTGATCTCTATTCTCATGCCTTTGCTGCCACATTAAGTTTTCCATTTGCTGTACAGCTTTATATGGTAATAGTGGTGTTGCTGTTTTTCACAAGACAGTCTGAGCTGGTGTCCAGATTAGAACAATGGCCATGACAACTGTTTTCTCTTTGTTAAAGTATCATAAAAATGCACAGTGCTTTCAAGCAAGCACATGTGTCAACAAAGAATGCAATGTTCCTTAACTTAAAAGTTTCTTTTGTGAGCACAGAGTTCAGACTTCACCGGATGCTGCTCCGTGGACTTTCACTGGTTTTTTCTGAATCAGTTAGGCTGCAGCCTAAAACTGAAGCCTGAATTTTCCCTTCTAGTTTCAAAGTAAGCATTAAATGATCAAATAGACATGAGAGTGTATTTTGTGCTGGCTTTTAACTCAATGATATGCAGCACTGCAATTGAGAAGGCTTTCATTGCAGCTATGTCTCAGCTTGACTTGTAAGGTTGCTAAAGGAATGTCTTGTTCCTGTGCCATATTTGTCTTGTTCTTTTTCTTTGTAATTTATTTGCTTTAGAAAACAGAACCAGACGTAAGCATCTGTTTCTCAATGAAGTTGGGTATTTTTTGGGGGAATGTGGGGGTGTTTTCACCCAGTGTTACAGATGGTTTCACTAAAGAACATAACTGAGTAGCCCAAGGTGATTCAGTGAACTGATCAACCTCGCTGAAGATGTTAAACTCTTCTGGCTCCTTGTCTTTGAAACTTGTCTAGCCACTAAATCATATTGGCTCCCAAATGAAATGAAACTTTGGGAACTGGAAGTCACTTTTCATACTGTCTAATTGCCATTCTTATGTGGGAAAATTAGTATAAAAATCCTGCCTGGGAATGCTACCAAAGTTGTTTTAATATTGTTAAACAAACCCTTTGCAGCAAATAATTTATTATCTGTTGACAGTAATTCACACAGAGTAGACATAGGAAAAGTTGAGCACGTTTTACTGAACCCACCAGGAGCGTATGAGGTGATGTTATATTGACCTGCCCAGCAGAAAACAGATGCTGTTTAAGAAGAAAACTGTTTCTGCCAATGTAAAAGCAAAGGGGAAGAATTCTCTCAGAAAAACATATTTTCTTGTATAATAATTTTTTTTTTAAACAAATATTTCCAGTTACTCAAAATTTTTCTTCGTAACTATTATTCAAAAGTTTTCTTCTCTCTATGCTTTTCCCTTTCCCATTCTTTCTGTTCCATTTTGGACAGTGTTATGATGACCGTGACAATTTGAGGCAGTAAGTGAGGAGAGGTTTGTGAGGAGGATCTGTTATTAGACTGATAGAGGGGTAAAAAATGACCATATTTTAAGGCACGGGTGTGATCCGAGGAAAGATTTGTTTGTTCAGTACCTTATCCGTGTTTGTTACTGTGTCACCTGGTGTAACAAAAACAAACAAAAAAACCCCACAAAAAACCTTGACTTTTATTTTCCCTTTGTCTGTCCAATTTCTCTGTCCATCCTCTGTTTTCAACTCCGAAAACAAATGGTAAAAACAAATGGAGACAAAATATGGAGAAAGGTGAATAGAAAGGGAATGCTAAATCTTTTTTCTTACTTATCCATGGAAGGGGGGTTTGTTTGCTTTTGGGAAAGGGAGAATACTTCTAATAGCAAAACATTACTTAAAAACAAATGAGAAAATGCTACTGCATAAATAAATTTTGCATATAAATTTATGTAACACAAACCCCATTAACTCTGTTTAAAGTTGAGCTTGCATCTTTGTGTCTTTTGAAAAATGTTATTTTATTTTGCATACCAACTTTTAAAACAAATTATGCATCTTTCAGCTTATGGTATAGTATTAGTTACTGATATAAAGGTATTTTACCCACATTTCTTTATATTCCTTTTCACTTTTTAAAATACAAGCTGTTATATGTAAATTATTCTCTAAATAAAAAGCATTCTTGGTTAACTAATAAAGAGAAGATAAAGATAGATGCTCCAAGATGGACCCACATAGCTGTTGCATAATCAACAAGGATAAAAATTCTTGCTTAGATAGGCTTTTCAAGAGGAAAAATTTGGTTTACTCCAAAATAATACACATTTTCCAAAATAAAATTACTTTTCAGTGATTAGGTTCATGTGTGCTGAAATAAAATACCTACCTGAGATTAGGTGGTTCAGCCAAATAACTCCTCTGTAACAAATATTTATGTTCCTTTTTCTGGAGCAGCTCAGGTAAGATGTTGGCATCCCAAGATTTTCAAACAAGGGGGAATTACATAAGTTTGGACTGAAACAAGTACCTACCTGGCTCATTGTATAATTCTTAACTCACTGAGACATGCAGGATGGAATTTTAGAGGAACAATAATGGGGAGATATTTCTCTACAACAAAATGTCATGGTTCAGGTAGAGCTGGCTTGACTTCTTGTTCAGTAACATTCACATTCCATTCTCTTCAACATTATCCTATTTACTGTAGCAACAAACTCAGCTAATGTGTTTGGCTGGCACTGTTCACTTCTGCTCAGAGTCTTGGCCACTGGAATTTTTAACATTTCCAAAGGGGTTTCCAGGGGGTTACAGACCCCGAGCCCTTCCTGCTGACCAGCAGACCGTCATCTCATCCAGGTATTAGTTCAATGCTCAGACAGCGAATGGTGACCAAGGGACACAGATAGTCCCTTCTCCTGCTAGATTAATCACGTAATTGTCTGTCAAATTGCTCAACTTTCCTCTGCTGGCACTGGAACTGAGACTGTCTCTATTCCTGCCAAAGAGTATTCCCCTATCTTTGGCTGTATTTTAAGCTTTTCCAACTTGTGCAGGCTATCTCTGCCTATTATTTTTCTGACATCATACATTTTGCTGTCAGTAATCCTGCAACACACAAATAATTTGTTTTTTATGTCTGTAATTTATGCTCTAGAGTTGAGTAAATTGCTGCACTTCAGACCCAATCCAAAGTCTAATTAAGTCATTGGAAACATTCCAGTTGACTTCACTAGGCTTTACATCAGGCCCATAAGTAGTACTTGCCTGCCACTGAGTCAGAACTTATAAAAGACAAACAAAGCAGAGCACTTTTTTACCATTCTTAGTCAGAAAATGCCAAGGTAAGAAAAAAAGAGTGAAAAAAAAAATCAGACTGTAGTTTAAATTGCAACTCTTTTGGCTGCTAGTCCTAATAATCCTTCATGCCATTAAAAACAAAAAACCAAAACCAAAAAACAACAACAACAATAACAGTTTAAGCATCACTACATTAAAGGATGGATGAAGAAGTTTCTTTTTTTTATTTCTATGTTTTTTCCTGCATTTTAATTGCCTATTTAGTGGATTCTACATCAGGCTAACATGAGTAAAGCTGTTGCGATTGCTAAATGTTACTTTTATTTTCAAAGTCTCGTATTATATGTTATGGGCAGCAAGATGCTGGAGCTTACACCAAAAGTGTGACTCACTTGATGAACAAGAAAAATTTAAAAGATAAGAGAAAAAGGCCAGTATTTATTATTTCTTCTATAGAATCCAGGTAGCAGTGTGAAGAACAGGGACTCTTGCTCCTCCTAGTATTGGTAACAATCGAGCAAATTGTTAAAACCTCTCTTGAAAATACTGAACTTGAAATGTTTAAAAGAAAAAACGCACCACACTGATTTTTTTTTTTCCCCCCCCAGGGTGCAGCAGATTCTGTAAGGTAAACAAGCTGTAGCACTGTGCTGTGGGTGCAGGTGGCTAATTAGTGCTCATCCCTATCTTTAATCCCAGGGGAAGGGAGAAAACCTTTTAAATCCCTCTATCAAAAATGGATGTAGTCAAGCTTGAAAGGAGGCCATGACAAGCTGAGTGTAGAAGATGTGTGAACAGTTAATTCAATTAGATCTTTAATGCAAATATCTTTGGAATACAGTTGCATTTGCATATCCCTCAGCTAGGACTTAAGTCAACATTTTTCGTACATTTTTCAGCATCCACTGAAATTAAATCAGTGAAATATTTGTGAAATGTAACTTCAGCATCTAGAAAAGAACAGATTAAAATATCATTTATGGACTAAATGAAAAAGAAGGTTAACTGAGTTTTAGGGTGCCAGGGAAGAATTTGAAGAACCTGCCAGAATCCAAAGAGCTGTATTCTCACAATTCTAAACTGGTCATACAAGGTCAGATTCACAGATATAATTAGGTATCTAATTTCCTTTGGGCTTCCAGTGCAGGTCTTGGTCCTGTGGCTGTTTCTCTCAGCAGCATGTCCTTAAAAATATTTTTAAAAAAGGGAAGAGGAGGAGGAGAGCTTTGGATTAGTTCTCTGCTCTGGTTTATTATTCAGCTCCACAGACAATCGCAGTAGAACAAACAGGGCGTGGGCACAGGCGTGGAAGTGACCAGGGATGAGGGAAGGGGGTTGGAAGCACTTAGCTCTGCCCGTGTGAGAAGTGACCTTGGAACCAGAGAGCCTCATTTCCTCAGGCCTCATCTACACCACAGAGATTTCCAAGCAAAGTTGCCTTGTGTTCCCACACGAGTTTGTGAGGTGGCAAAACAAAACCCTTGCTCTGGGTGAAACTTCCCATAGCACAGCAGCCCTCAGCCACCAACCTCTCTGCTCGTGACACAGCAGCAGTGACATCCAGGAGCTCCTGCCCCAGCTCATAGCAAACAGTTTTTAAACAGTCTTTTTTTAATATAGGAGTGCATATCTAACAGGTCTTCTGAGAGGTGATGGCAAAGTGTTCTGGTTATATGGATAATACCTGCTGCTGTTTTGTTCCATTTTTCTATGGAAGTGAGCCCTTTGCAGTCAGGCTGTTACTGGGACTACACTGTAGTAATGGTTAAATGGTTTGTGTCAGGAAAATCTTCCATTTAAAGACAGCTTGTAAATCATAGTTATCAAGTATGAAATACCCAAGTTTAAAGAAAAACATTTGCTATTTCCTTCACATGTGGGAATGAGAGGAATGAGAGAAAAAAAGGAATTTTCTCTCCGTGAGCAAGTTTCCAGAATTCAATTTAATTGCATTTGAGAGACTTATCCATTGGTGTTGTAGCACTTACACTGCATGGTGACTGATAACTGCATTGCTTGGTAACGGTTTGGACAGGAAAAACAATATAGTACAGAAGCAGAAACACCTGCAGTAAACCAGCTTGGTGCACACAACAGCAGGAAATCCTTGTGAGTGCAACAAGTGCACAAGCTAGATACCATAGCAAAGAAGCCAAAACCAGGGTAAATATTTTGTGCTGATGTCCTTACGCAAGATACTTGGATCAGTTGCACTCTCTTGTGTTTAAGCCAACAACATGTTTCTTTTCTGTGAACACTGACAGTGGCAAGTGGTTATGCAAAGAGGTCCTCACCAGGGAAAGCAGCGGAACTGGATGAAAAGCCTGTTCCTGTTTTTTACCTCAATGTTCAATCAAATACACTAAATGGAGAGAATGGGTTTGTTTTTAAAACTTTATTAGTCGTCTGAAGAATTTCTGCAGAACAAATAGGACAACTGTTTGCATTTTGAAACTGGGATTTTTTTTTTGCTACATCGGTTCAGTTCTAGAAATGCTCGATTAGATTTGTGCAGGAGCATTCTAAGTCCTCACAATGTCTTTATTTGGTGGGAACTTGAAAAACTGGACCATGACATACAGATGCATACGTCTGTTCTAATATATGCTAGGCTAAGGCTTTCACAAACTTTTGATTGTCATTCTCATTCTGATGGCAGCTGCTGAGAACTTTCAGTCGATTTGGAAAAATAAGACCAAAATATGCATAATTTCAAAATTAGGAAGGCTTCTGCTCTTCATTTACATTATTACCCTTCTTTATGCAGTAGTGTCACTATCGTGATACTTTTGATCTCAGTCATAATGAATGTGGCTCTCTCCTCATCCTTGACTATAGCTATCTAAACCATTATTACCAAAAGCACACAAAAAACTATAAAATCTTTTCATATTTCTTCACTGACTCCGTCTTCATCAAAATATGTTATTGCTGTAATCTAAACATAATTTTCCTTGAGGTCATAATTTCTGGCAGTTGTTAGTTTAATATTAAGACCTCTTTTGCACACTGATCAGACTGGCCCTTTATTTCAACTAAAAGCCCTCATTCTGTGATTCTGTGATGTAGATTTAAAAACCTTTTTCTTAAAAAAAAATCTAAAAATCCTTTACAAATTACAATAGCTACCGTTGATAGATATGGGATGTAGCATCATGGAATAACTATTTTATATGAAGAAAAGAGAAATAATGAACAAGCAATTCAACCCTGACACACTAGCCCTTCTTTACTATCAAACAAACCTTTATATATACTTTCAAACACCACTTCTATCTAGAGTCTGCAAAATTGAAAATAATGTAACTTCAGACTGAGAAATGTTGTCCCTGTCAGCTGTAGTGAGAATAATGTACAGGAAAAGGTGATGTAATGATCATATCACTTACATTATTCTCTCCCTAATGAATAATCTTCAACACTAAGGATGAGCTCACTTACTATTATTGGAGCCACATCTGTAGGCCACAGGACGCTGCTGAATGCGGCAGAGTTTGGATGCTGTATCATCTGCCTGTAGCTAACACTTTGCATTAGAATTGCAAAACCATTATATGGACTACAGATGGAGTACATTTTTCTCATGAGGAATGGTACAGAATCAAAGAAAGAAATCTTTTATTCGCAGCAGTTGTACTTGGGATTCACACACTTCCTAAGCACAGCTATGTCTTTCTTTAGAAACTGGTCCCAGACTAATATTAGTTTGAAACCTCAAAAACATGTGATGGGTGATTTCTGTTCTTATTTCAGCCAGAGCTCACATGATTAGTACAGTAGTCTCAGTTGGATTTTAAACTAAGGATAGAAGATCTTCTCTATTTCCATTGCTATTCCTATTTGTACCTTCAGTGCAGACAGTCTGTGTGCTCAGTTGTGCAACTGTGTAACTGACTTATGTAATGTGCTTTCTGTAAATGATGAATCATATTGTTATTTATACCTGGTAATATGAGTACGGCTGGGAGTCAGTTTGGAACTCAAGAAATAACATCATTAGAGTCACTGAGTAATGTAATTCAGTACTACAAATGCCATGAATACACAAGCTTTTATTAATATTAATGAAGCAGGAATGGACAAGGAAGAATACTATGTGTGTGGAAAGTCTAAAATAAATAGTCTGTCCCACAGAATAGGCACATTCCCTTATGCTGTTCTCCTCATGCATCAAATCCAGTAATTGTACTGGGCTGGAAGGAATACTGGGAACACTTTCAGCTCCAATTCAGGAAAGGGTTAAGCATGTGCTTAAAATGACACGTGTTTCTATGTGTTTTGCTGAGTGCAGTACTAGGAGCAGACCAGATTCCCTTTCTGTGCTGGCAGTGTGTTGTCTGTGGGAGCAGGGTTTCTATGGGTAACTATACATTTCTCATGTAAGTAGGAATAAAGTTTTCTCATTTCAGCGTTTTGACTCTGCACTCATAAAATCAGTTAGAAAAGTCAATTTTCATAAAATTTTTTGAACTAAAAATATATTAAGGATTGCAAAGGAAACCTGAAAACCATTCCTCTTCCAAATATGGTCCTAACACTGGGATCTTCCCCCCTTAGGTAAACCACCTGCCATCACAAATCCCAAACTTATGTGTGTGTGCCCCCGTGTACACCAGCAAACCCTTGCATAAGCAGTAGTTACACCATTTCAGATTTGAGCTGTTTACCCCCGGAGTAGTGGTGACCCCCTCAGGCTCCCCCTCACTGACACTGATGTCCCCATCCTCACAATAACTGACCAGCTGCCAGCCCACCTCAACTCCTCCACAGCACTCTGGCTCCCCGTGTCCCCTTGCAGAATGAGCCCGTGCTGTCCCTGTGTGTGCAGGTGAAGTGGGTGAATTGCTGGCCCCATCTGTGTCCTAGATATGGGGCTCTGTGGAGACTTCTTCTCAGGTGACTCTTGCTGGAAGCTGGAGCAGCTTGTCACGTTTGTGCTGAAGTCTGTCTGCACCAGCCTCAGGATTTGCCCAGCTGGACCGGAACAGAAAAGTTCCCAGTTTGCATTCAGCCTAGGAGGTGCCAGAGCTCTTTGAGGATTGCCTGTCATCTATCCCTGGGGTTATCTGTGGGAATGAAGCACCAACAACTGCCATTAGTGGAAGCTGGGCCACTCACTGTGCGAAAGACATTGAGGGACTGGAGTGAGTCCAGAGAAGGGCAACGGAGCTGATGAAGGGTCTGGAGCACAGGTCTGATGAGGAACAGCTGAGGGAGCTGAGGATGTTTAGCCTGGAGAAAAGGAGGCTCAGACAGGATCTTTTCACTCTCTACAAGTGCCTGAGAGGAGTTTGGAGCCAGGTGGGGGCCAGGTGTTATTTGGCCTCTTCTCCCAAGTAACAAGCAACAAGACAGCCTCAGGTTGTGCCAGAGGAGGCTGTGATTGGATATTAGGAAAAATTTCTTCCCCAAAAGGGAAGTGGTTCCAGGCAGTGGAACAGGCTGCCCAAGGAAGTAGTGGAAGTGTCTCTGGAAGTGTTCAAGAAACATATGTGTCACTTAGAGTCATGGTTTAGGGGTGGACTTGGCAGACTTAACAGTGGGACTCAATGATCTTAGAGGCCTTTTCCAGCATCATTAATTTTGTGATTTTGTAATTCTATGTGTAGAAATTCTCATGAGCTTACTGAAATTTGAACTGGACTGATTGCAATGCAGTGACATTTTGTCTTCCTCTCTTATGCTTAACTGCACATCTTTCTTCTACCCCTTTCATCACAAAACATTTTAAACTTTAATTTTTGGGATATGGATGTTCCTTCTAGGTTTACTAACTGGAGCCCACAATGCTTGCCTGGGCACATTTTATAAACATTTTTTATGTTCTGTTTCTATTAGCTCTCTTTCTCCTAGCTGTCTCCTCACCATTTCCTCTGAGAGGCATCAAGATTGTTCCTCTGCCCTATTTCAAGACCTGAATAATTCTACTAAATTAATGCATGATGTCAAGTATGGGTAGAAATAAGCCATTATGTCCCTCATCACTATATTAGTCATTGATTTATTCAGCTCACTCTCAACCTTCATACAAATATATCACATCTTATAAAATTTCTGTCTGTTACTATTTTTAGTGGATAAACATCAGCCAACTAAATAAACATTTCCATTCCATAGTATGAGATAGAATGGAGGAAAATATATTTGGTTCCTCCTATTAATTTCAGTTGTCCAAGTTTGGGGTTTTTTTTTTTGTTTTTTCTCAGCATTTGTGTCTAGTCTTTGCCTGTGTAGACATATTTCTATAAATTTTAGAACAGGTCAGTTTTATTCTGTGCAGTGCAACAGGAAGTGAAAGCATCAGCCCCTACACTGAAAAGCCAGTGAGTAATTTTCCTCTCTCTTAGCCTGCAAAATAGTCCAAAATATAGATGTATATGTGTGCATTATTTGACTACAATATATTTTTTCAGGGCATGTGAAATTTCTATAATTGCAGCAATGGGCACAGTAAAACAAGAGTACAGATGATTACAGTTTGCACAAAGTGAATGGAAGTTTGTTTTCCCCTAGTGTAGCAGGTAAGGAAAACACATACAATCTCTTTGTTGAAAAGGGATGATATTTCCACATCTTTTACAACAAGGCACTTGTTTCATAGATTTTCTTAGCTCCACTAAAAAAATCAGGCCCAAGAAGGGTGAATTGAATCCAATATAGAAATAAAACTCTTTACTGTAAAGGAAACAGTAAGGGGGTAGAAGCAGAGTATTCTGAGACACTGCTCAGGCTGCATTTGTACTCTTCACTCCTGCTTCAGCATTTACAGCCATGCCTCATTTCCTCTCTCAAAGGTGCAGCAATCCTTGAAAGGGATGTTTTTTCTCTTTGATTTGAATTTTTTTAGTCAATGCTTAATAAACTGGTGAACAACTTGCAAGAGTCATGTGATGAGAACGTGCTTCTTTAGGAGCATCTGACATTGAAGTACCTCCTATGCAACCTGGAGTTATTTGTCTGTTTAGGAGATTGCTTACTGCTTCTTATGCTATATAGTAAAAGACAGTCCAAAAAAGAAGATAAGTCATTGGAATTCTGGTGTTGCTATGAAAAGAGGAGAAGTTCTTTCAAGCATAAGAATTATGAGTTCAGTTTCCCCCCCCCAAAAAAATAAAAAAAAGAATCCAGATTAAATTAGGTCTGAAGTAAATCTAAACTGTTTCATTTGAAAATCAGATTGAAAACCTCAACATCTTGCATCACTTAAGTGCTTTCTTGTTTAATTTAGGTTTGACATACCACAGGAGTCAGCCACTTTTGTGTTCATGTTTCAGTGAGCACAGTACTCAGGATAAATCAGTATTCACACATGAAGTGTCTTCACAGTTAATGCTAAAAGGCAGCTACTTCTGGACTTAATCATGGTTACTGGTTATCAGTGCAGAGCAAAACCATGGGACAGCTAGGAAAGAAGTGAGGTTCAGCTCAGTGGAATACAGTTAGGCAGGCCAGATTTTCCTGATTCATCTTCCATTGCAATCACAGAGTGCTACAAGGTGTCTCTTTTCCTGGTATGGAACCAGCTGTATCCTGCTTATGTACATGGAATCCACTGGGCTAAGACACAAGGGATACAGTATCCAGCTCAATCATGAAGTGGTATTTGCCATAAGAAAATTAAAACTCATCACAGAAACAGAACTTTCTCAACCATCTCTCTAGGGCACCTTTAAGAACCATTGCAAATTGTCCCACCATGTTTTCTCTTATCCAAAAGGGACTTCTTGACCCAATGTCACTATTATGAATATACAAGAAGTATACAAGAATGTATACAAGAATATACATTCTAAGGAGCAAAATAGTAAACACCTTGTGAGATATTTCACAACCACCAGACAACACACTACCTACCATTCTACAAGGTAAAAATTATCACATTTTTAATTTCAATATTATTTTAAAATTGTGCAGTACTACTGAGGTAGATTTAATTTTCAAATGAATTAGTTTATTAGAATAGCTGGTTTCGCATGCAAAAGCTGTGAGTGAATATTAGCTTTGAGTTCTACTTTTTCCAGTGCTTTAAGATTCATGACTAATGTATTAATTGTAGAGAGGATGTTTTATAGATTTTATTTTGCTTAATGTAAAACTTCGTGCTTGATTCTTAGGTTCACTACTGGTAGACATCCATTTGCCATCTTTGAGAACAAATGTTTCAAGTATCAGAAAACTAGCTGTAATTTTAGCTGTATGATACACAGCTAAACCCAATACACCAAAAATACAAATATTGTAGCTACTGTTAGAATTCCCTGCATTACAGATAAGTAATCTGGTGTGCTTTTCTATTTATACAATATATTCTGGCAATTGGAAACTTAAATATATATGTTTCAGTCATTTTTTTCATTTCACATTCCCCTTGTTGTAACTCTAGCTAAGCCTGAGAAAGAATTTTTGAACCAACGGCACTGAAATCCATGCAGCTACTGAAAATGTTCACCTCTCTCCAAAGCTTGCTGCCCAATGCCAGAGAATTAATAAATCATTTAAAAGGGACAGTTAAGGAACAACTTGACAGCTTAGGAAGCACTGTCAGCCCCTCTGCCCATGGGTTCCCTGTTGATGTCTACTCCAGTGGCACAGCTCAGGGCTCTCACCAGATGTGATCCGCCAGATTTCCCACTCGAGGCAGTGGGGACACAGAGAACCCGTTCATCCCTCTGCACCGTACATGGGCAGCTCGCACACGCCCAGGCAGATCCCCAGGCAGCTCAGAGCCCCATCTGGTAGCCATTCGGATCGTGTGAACCCAAATATTATTTGAAACTACTTCTTTCACTAGTTCCCATGGCTGTGATGAGACATCACAGCTGATGTGAAGCCCAGAACTGATTGCATATTACACCATTAGCAGCAAACGGTATTGTAAACTTCTTCCAGCCTGCTCAAAAGCTTGTAGGACGCTTGAATGTGGAAGCTGCCAAATTTCATCAAAAGTTTAGATAAATGGGTAGATTTAAGTACCTGTAAGATAATATATTTCACAAACATCTAGGAAAGGAACTGGGTAAGTATTAACCACTTTGGTTACCAACGTCAAATGTAGCTAGCTGTGAAAGACATCTAAATTTTAGTTTATATATAGTAGTTCTATCCTGATGTTTGATGGGTTTTACCAGAATAAGAACAGAAGAAATATTTCCATCCCTGGGCAGCAGTATCTTCCACCTCTCATTTTACAAGCTGGCACTGTATTATAGATTACAATAAATGGGAGGAGCTAAGCAGATTTTCCAGATACTTCTCTGTCACTATCAGTAAGTCATTGTACATTATGTAGTATTTAAACTTATTTATGTAATACCAATATCCAAATTTTAAACTATTTGTCAATGAGATTGCTGTAGAAATAGATCTGAAAACAGGAAAAAGTATGATATAACCAGAAGAGAAATGAGTCATATGTGCTGCCCTGAGGTCTAGGTTGACCTATTGACACCATACACTCAAAGAGCTTAATTAGTGGGTCAATTGTAAAATGCATCTCTTAGTACATATGGAGTCTTCATCTGTGCACAAAAGAAGGGATTACATCAGCCTGATTTGGTTATGAAATCAAAGGTTAGGATTTTTAAGTAAGAATTTTAACTAAAGGTTGACTTGGATTTTTAAAACAAGACTTTGTAAATAGAGAGATGATTATAGAAATCTTATGTGAAGTATAAGAAAAAAATATGCCTTTTTTTTAAAAAAAAAGGTGAAGTGAGAACTAGAAATTGAGGTTTCCCAGTTCAGAATTTATCTACCTTAGATCTTGCATCTAAACACAGGAAATTCTTCAGCTCTCCAAGTTCACTACAGGTAATAGTAGTCTTCTTACAGACAAGGAAAGCTTGGTCTACTTGCATAAATGCCAAGAAAAAGTCCTCAAATGTGTAAGTTGAAAAAAGAGCTGTCACCAAGTTTCTTCAGAGAAACACCTGACTTTAATTCATTCCCTGAATACAAGTTCTACAAGTCTGGTTTTTACTGAGGCAGATCTTGAACTAGAAATATCTTGTTATCAGATGCAGCTCAATGCAATAGAAAGCTGGTAAAAATGCACAGGGTTTGCATCAAAGGTAATGCAAAAGCTCTTAGGATGGTATTCCAATGTAGCCAAGTCTCCATCTCAATTTTTATGTCAAATTTCATTAATTCCACCCTATCCTAATCCTAAAGTGTACATGCTTTCCCATGGTGCCTCGGTATATGACACAGTCATATTAAGGACTTTAAAGGCAGGATTAAGAACTGCTTGGCTCTTAGACCTTTAAATATCCAAGAGTGTTTCAGAGCACTCTGCTGAACTGCTGTGAAACTTCAGGCACAACTAAAACCCTGTTACATTTTACTGCTGCTGGTGCACTTATTAATAAGCCATCAGAATCCTCAAGTGTGGTACCAGGATCACTTGCACTAACCTAAACTCAGGGGTGGTGCCAAAAGGAGAGGTCCTACTCTGCCCCAAGGTGTGCAGCTCCACAATCTCCCTCAGGCTTGACATAGGCATTAGAGCAGCCAGGAAACAGGCCAGATCACAAAATGGATATGGCTTAAAACTGTCTCACTAGGAGAGAAGAATCCATCACAAAAAATATTGAGCTGGAGTAGAATCCTTTCTGTATCATATAATGATCAAGTGGGCTTTTTAAAATACAGCCTGGAAATCTTCCTGGCCCAAAAGGACCTAGGGGTGCCCAACAGCCCCATCCATGTACCAGCAGTGCCCAGGTGGCCAAGAAGGCCAGTGGCATCCTGGCCTGGATCAGCTGCTGTGTGGCCAGCAGGAGCAGGGCAGGGATTGTCCCCCGTACTCAGCACTGCTGAGGGCACGCCTCGAGTGCTGTGTCCAGCTCTGGGCCCTCGCTGAAGAAAGGCACTGAGGTGCTGGGGCCCAGAGAGGGGCAGCGCAGCTGGGGCAGGGTCTGCAGCACAGGTCTGATAAGGAGGGAAGTCATAGAAGTCCCCTAACTGTGTGGAACAATGAGCAATGGCATGTGAATAGATTCTTATTTTGAGAATGTTCTTGCAACATAAGTTTGTTTTAAAAGGCACTGTAAATAAAATATTATGCAGAGGCCTATAAAAGCATAATTCACAGGACAAATGTTTCAATTGGGTTAGTATAAAAAGTTCTTAGAACTTAGTTCAGTTAATATAAAAAATTCAATCAAGTTAATATAAAAAACAATATGCAATATTATATTAAATATATAATATTTATATTATCTATATTATTATTATTTCATATTTAATTTCATTATTATTATATATTGTTTTCATTTATAAATATCTACATATTATATATCTATAATATATAGATATTTAAAAATGAAAACAAATATCTAGAGACTTTACTCCCAACACCAGAATATGAGACACTTCAGCAGAGGCCTATGCAAAGAATAATCTCTCCTCCAAAGGCTCAGGATAATGATAGTGGGAATCCTACAAGCCAACAGTGGGAACAGTCTCATCAGTGTTTGTGTGGACATGCACAAAGTCTGTCTCTGCTAAGCTTGCCTGAAGTCACTGCTATGAGTCACTCACAAATTTAAACAAAAAGTGTTGCAGAAGATTAAACAGAGACTGAATAAGGAGTTCACAGTCTTCACCATGTGTATTTAAGATCTTGTTCATTTTACTACAAATTGACAACATGAACAAAACAAGGGAGCATTTAACAAGTGTTGAAGACAGTGTTCCAAGTTTTGCCTCATTCTCCCTTCTATCCTTGCTGCAAACTGAAGGCATTTAAAATAATTAGTTTAAAATAAGTGTTTTCTCATCAAAAACTCTCTTCACATTTCAGTATGGCTAGCTGTTTTGGTGTAGTAGAGAACAAAATGTAAGATGTGTTGTTTGGAATGCTTATTGGCAAATATTATGAAAATTTAGCTCTCTTGCCATCTTTCCTCCTTACTGAAGAAAGCAGAAGGTTGAGAAGGGACATCTTCAGGTTTCTAGGTGAAAGACAGTAAGATGGGCATTTCTGTCAGCTTCATATAAACCAAAGAGGTAGAAAGCAATAGAAAATGATACAATAGCTGTGTTATTTTGTTACTTTACGAGTAAATGCTAGTAGTTTCAGAAGGATGCAGAAAAAAAAGGGATTGATTCTTCACCTTTTCTATTCTGGTTTTAGAGGTCTCTGATGTTCAAGGCCTGGAATTTTTTTTTTTTTTTTAAATAAATTGAGGCTTTCTAGGTATCTAGAATAGATAAAAAATAAATACAGTGTAATATAGTAGAAAAAGGATCTTACCTTCTTTGCCTTTTCGGTGACTGTCTAGTTAAGTTTGTACTTACACTGTGAATGTTTATCAGCTGCCCCTCTGGAAGTAACAAATGCAGGAGGTCGTTCCATTATCTTGTAAATTAAATTACATTCTAGTTAGCTGAGATGTGACACCACCAGTGTACTGCAGCACATAATTAAATCTGATTTCATTTTTCTCATCTTTGTGTGCCACTTGTAAAATCCAGATGTATTGCCAAACTCTTCAAACACATTTCCAGCAGCAACATGAGCTGAACAAGAGCCTCTCATTCCTTGACAGACTCCTTAGGCAGCTGCGTGGGTGGCTTTGGAGTTTCTTTGTGGTCTTTCATGTGGTTGAGTTGCTGATGGGCTGTTTTGTCTGCTTTGCCCTCCTGGGTATCAGTTCCCTTTGATTTTGAGGAATTTACACATCTTTATCCATCTGAGAATAGAGTTCTGTGTAAAATTCTTCTAAATTATGCAGAATCTACTTCTTTGTTAGAAAAGTGTATCTTCTAAATCCATGACCTGGATTACAATGGGATTGCATTAAGCCTCGAAATCAGATATTGAACATTAGATTTAAATTGTTTATTTATCTACTTATAACTAACAGCATCCTTAAAAAGCACAACCTGATTATAGTTTATGAAATATCAACAGAGAAACAGGAAATAGAAATTAAATGTTTTCATGCAAAAAGTTTCTCAAGCTAAATTTTGTGACTGCTGTATCCAAACAAATCATATGTTTAAGAGATGCTCTTGTGTAGAAACGGAATGGCACTGAATTGTGATTTTAAACAAAATGTCAACATTTCGAGTACTCTTGTTCTTCTTTTTTTTTTCTCTCTATTTTTTTTTTTTTTTTCTTTTTTGACTGGCTGCGCTTCCTGTCTGTGATCCCAAGAATTTAGAGGCACTGTACTCCTCTACCTGGCTGCAAAATAGTACCATATGTAATCACATTCCCTCTTACATTTGCTATTTCCCTACACAGAATAGATAACGCATAGTTAAACTGCATGGTTAATATGCCAATAAAGATTTTTAAAAATAGTTAAGATTAGTCCTGGGCTCCTGAAGATCTTTGCTTTGAACTGCTGAAGTGTGACAAACTGTGAGATGTAAAATCTGGGAGTGTTTGTCACCACCTGATAGCCTGTTACCACTTGTTACTGAGCTGGGCCCTGGTTTTCTCCCTGAGGGTGGCTGTTTGTCGGGCAAGTTTTATCACAGCAGGGTTCCTGACACAACAATGTTTACCGTGTAGCAGGAACAAATAAGTGCTCCTGGCATCTGCAGATAAATATGGAGAATGTGAACAGCGATGACAGAAGGAGAATGTATTTATGATAGCTCAGCTAATTAGTATGATTAAATTAGAAACAGATGGGATAAACTGCAGCATACAGTCTAGTGTTTTTTCTTGACTCAGAGTTATTTTAGTTCACATGATATTCTGAGTGAAATGGAAGAAGCCTCTAGACTGAACAAAGCACACTTGTAGTAAGTAGGATGACATACTAAATCTTTTTACCACTAACTCCTTAGTTATAAAGACTTAGAACAATATAGTCTAAGTCTTTATAATCGAAGGATATTGTTCTAAATTCTTTATAATCTAGGCATACAGGAAGCTCTCTGACAATAAAAATTGTAGCAGTGAGCATGAGAATATGTTTATTTCTCCCTGATAGGCTTGCTCTTTTCCATTGGCAAAACTTTATTTTGGAGCTCTGTTAAAAGTATGATTCCATAAAGTGGTTTATATTCCAAGCATAAATTTTCAATATACTGTTTTTTAAAAAGAAAAATGCACTGTCAAATAAGAAGTCCTACAGAACTGATATTCTAAATGACCACATAACACAGAGCTGGTGACAGAGCTGGTTCTGTCCATCCATTAACTGCATAAACTGGAATTTATTGAAAGGGCTGTAGCAAAAAAGGTGGGTTGCAGGTCTGCTTTGAGGCACCAGTGAAGTCAAGGCTTATCCCTCTCCATTTCACAGCATGGAAAAATTTGGTTAAGGTGAGTGCAGGTGAGAGCTACCTAGAGATAAATCTGAGGAAATGTGGGCCCCTGGGAAGCAGGCAAAGCTAAGGTGAGAGTTCTGTCTGTTTCTGTCACAGATGATACAGATCTTCCACCTTTGTTCTCCATCTGAGAAGTTTGACCTTTTGACCAAATCTATCAACCAAATCCATAATAAAACCCTGTTGAGCTGAACATGGTTATTATAATTTGCTGCTTGGTAGGCATGGTCTCTTTTCCTTTCATGGAGCAGTGAAGACAGCAGGGAGGAAAAAATGGGATCCATAACTTATTTCTCTGTGCAAAAATGCCTCTTAGTGCTTTGTCTGATAAATAAATCAGTTTGTATTATGCCCATCCGCCTTGCAGGAGAGAAGTGCCTTGAGCCACTTTCTGGGCCTCAAAGAGGTGAGGCATGCATGAGAATTACAGACTCATTAGCTGCTACATCAAAAAATGGAAAGGAATTAGTAGAAATTTTATACTGCAGTGGTTCTGTCTGTATTGGTGATATTTTCACCATCTACCAGATGGACTGTTAAGAGAACACTGTTTATCAGTAATGTTGCAAGGCAATTGGGCTTGGATCTGCCAAATCATGCCTACATGAGATATTTAAACACACCATCTGAGTCTGCATTTTTCAATCTGTTGTGGTTTTTTTTTCAGGAAGATGTTGTAAATTAGCTATAAAAATATTAAAGGCAGGCAAAAAATCCCTTCTGGTAGTTTTGGGCGTGATGTGGAATCCACACAGACTTGCTCACACAGACACTGAAACTGATATGACTCAGCAAAGATCCAGAAGTAGCTTGAAATGATTTTCTGCTACCATTTGCCCACTTCTTGGCTTACAGCCTCAGCCACACATCTTATTAGCTTCCCAGAAATCTGTGAAGTATAGAGCTCTGATGCCTTCCCTCAGCCACAATGAGACGTAAGTGCTTTAACCATTAGTCTCCTTTAGCATACCAAATAAATACAGTCTAGTGAATTTGAATTAGGAGACTTGTCAATATAGTTGTAGCACCTTGGCAGTTATAGTTTAGAAGTAAAATTCCTATGACGGTCATAAAGGAACTTCAAGGAAGCCAAAATTTTGTTCTATTTTTTTAAATAAACTTGTCTATATCACTGGTGAGTTATCAAATGTTGCTTATTGAATGCATAAAATACTGTCTCCAGTTATGGTAAAACACGCACACTGTTTTAATCAATATTGAAAGTTGTTATTGAGAGGATTTTGACTGTATCTGCTGACAGATAAATGTGCATGAATAATGTACGCTGATATGCTTTCACTGTTCTGCCAACTTTCTCTTCTGTAAGCATAGATGCAGCTAATACCAAGTAGCTGTACAGAAAGCAGGTTTTTGCTCCTGTTGTGCTGAACTGCACATTCCAAATCATGGTATTCTACTCAGCAGCTACATCAGTGTGGCCACATTGTTAAGGAACTGAGTTTGAGCTCTGTGATAAAAGCACGAATTTGTTTCCAGCCTGCTACCTGCCGGCACATAAAGTATGTGATAGCTGGTGATAATCTGCTATGAAAAATCAAATCCCCTTCCCCTCTGAATTCACAGCAAATTGCCGAGAGACTTTCCTGATGCTCTCCCTAAAGCAGAAGAGCTACAAGTATTTTAAAAAATACTTACTCTTGAGGGAAAATAGATTCTGAAAAACAGGGAGTCGGTGAGTATAAAGCTGCTATTTGGAAGCACTTTGCCTCACCGTCTGTGTGCGTCCCAGCAGTGTGAGCAGAGGCGGGCTGCTGTGTGTCAGCAGTTTACCTCAGCAGGAACTCAATCCTAGGCTATTTATTGGCCTTACTTTCAGAGCGGTGATCAGGACACGAGTCTCAGCACTTTTTATAGTTTTGGGTGGAAGGACAGAGCTGCTGCTGTGAAGGAAGCCCAGTAAGTATCTCTGAAACAATCTCTTATCTCTATAAAGTGTCTCTTGAAGCTTAAGTTTTAAGGAAGTTGAGCCATTTATACATGAGCACAAGGTAATTTTTTTTTCTCACATCAGGGAACAGATTATGTTAGAGGAGAGATGTAACTGGTGTTTAGGAGAGTGCTAAGTGTTTTTATCTTTATAATTCAGGCCTACTGGATAGGAGAAAGGAGATCATAGTACTGCTTACAAAATATGCCCCCTCAAGGATATCAGTCTAATATTTTTCTTCAAAATTTGCCTTTTGGTTTTTTATTTACGACAGACCTTTCAAGTGTCCTTAACAAAACAGACAATCTCCTTGATTTCCCTTCTTGTGTGATAATTGAGTGAAATTTGAACATAGCTAGAGATTAAGTTTATTTGTGTGTTTGGAGCAGATTATCCTTTGAGAAAATGACAGTATTTAAGATGACTGACAAGTATATTATTGTTGCTTGTAACACACCTGATAAACTAAATATATCAGTGTGGGTTACTACATCCAGGATGAGAGGACACAGTCTCAAGCTGCACCAGGGGAGATTCAGGTTGGATATCAGCAGGAATTTCTTCACAGAAAGGATGATTAAACATTTGCATAAACTGCCCAGTGACGTGGTGCAGCCACCCTCCCTGGAGCTGTTTAAGAAAAGTGCCATAGGCTGGTTGACATGGTGGTGTTCAAAGGTTGGACTTGATGATTTCAGAGGTCTTTTCCAAAGTAATCAATTCTGAAATTCTCTGATTCCTTATTGTAGGCTGCTACTCTGTAAAAAGACTATGAAAATACATCTTGAAGGAATTATGTGATAAAAGGAACTATCTTGCAAGTCAGTCTTGGCTAACAGGAGGAAATCAAGAGCTTACTTTAGTGAGTGAGACAAATAACTGGAATTTATAACAGATGGAGCACTTAGGTTAAGCCAGAATTTGCTGTATATAAGAGTCACTCAGAAAAGATTTTTCCATACACTTCCTTTCTTATAACTGATGTCAAACAGTCTGTTGTGTACTCAAGGAAGTCTACTTAGCCATGAAGGCCTAGCTCAGCCTTTACTACACCTGGAAAGCGGGTGGTCTTCCCATCAGGTTACCTGTGGTAGGTGCCCAGACCCTGTGTGTTGTCACACAGCTCTGAGCTGTTCACTTTGGTGACAGTGTGAGTGCAACCTCTATGTGGTGGGGAGCATTTGCTCAGCCCCCTGCATAACACCACTGCTGCTGTGTCAAGTCTTAGAGAGACCACAAGCCCCACACATTTTGGCTTAGCAATACCACATCTTCCATACAACTAAACCTATTCTGTCTCTCTTTTTTTTTTTTTTTTTTTTTTTTTTTTTTTTTGGTTTTTTTTTTTTTTA
>VWZN01020875.1:185268-217270 GCA_013396955.1 Regulus satrapa | reverse complement strand
TATATATATATATATATGAGTTCTGCATGACACAGCTAAAAGAATTAACAGCTATTTCTGTCTCTAGGTGTGTGTTTCTGATATCACTGCTCACTTTCAATAATTGCACAAATAAGGTTTGGATTATTCTGCACTTTATTCAGCTCAAGTGAAAGGTAAGCTGCAGATAGGATTTGCATCCATGAAGACTGTAGTGTTTATTTCTCTTGCTTTTAAACAAATTCCCTCACTATTAATGATGCCAATTCAGAAAATATTAATCTGAATATAAACTTAAGCATTTTAAATCTAATGTCATTAGCTCCAGTAGATCTCAGACAGGTTTTTTTAATTATTTGTTCAATAGGAGAGTTCTCAACTACATTAGGATTTATATGCTTTTCACTCTGAGCCTTTCTAAGCAGTTAATCCTGTGTAAAATCCACTTTCACACTCCTGATAGTCTTTTTTGCCCCCTTGTTTGTAAGACCTTTTTAAGGTTACTATTAATTAATTCGTGCATCTAGAAATATTGGAATGTCTGGTCGGCTATCAGAGGTTTAACCTTACTGCTGAGGTTTGGTTATGTGCCGCAGGTAATGGAAACAATATAACCATTCTAGTGTTTCAAAGTGAAAGCTTAGCGCCTTTGAAAATGTTCCCAAGTACAGAGGAGTTTATTCATTTGTTCCCGGCTGTGGCATTGGCATCTGCTACTACATTTTCTCTTTATTTCATTTTTTCAAAACCGGTGAATGCAAATATTTGTGAAAGAGAGGAATCTTATTTGATAGTCACAGAAATTCTGGTATCAACACATGTGTGGTTTCTGAGAAGAATATATATAGAGCAACATGAGCATATAGGTTCTTCATGACAGGTATTTTTCTGTTTGTTTTATCTCTTCAACCCTTGACTTACTCATGTGGTTCTTGGACTTGATGTTGTCTATATGGACCTATTGTCTATATTAGAACTTAGAAAGAATAAACCCTGTAGGTCAAAGTTCAACATGTTCACTTTCCTGAATAAGCAGTAAAAAATTTTGTTATGTCCCAGCTAAAACTCATCACTGTAGTAGTGATAAGCTCTTTAACAATACTGATATTTTAATTGATACTGGTAGGATTCAAGGACAACACAAAACAGTGACTTCGCAAACTTCTCCCGATATTTCTGTACATGGACATTTTACAGGCACAGATGGTTCCTCTTTAATTGTTGATAACAGTCTAGATCAGCCTTCCTATTTGCAGAGTCACAAAACATTCTTTATGGTAGCACAGCTATCTGCCCAGCAAACTTTCATTTGCTGGTTTTAATTCCTTATCTCTCCATGACCCTCTGGAAGCCACCCAGAGACATCTTGAATTCCACAAGTTCCTGCAATTTTGTGGCTCAGCAGCTGAAAACTTTTCAAGGTTCTAGGCCTGTTCATAGATCTGCTTAAAAAACTGTCAGAAAGATTAAGTTATCTTGAAAGTCTGTACTCTTTTACACATGCACAGACACAAGCACTTTAATTTTCAGTATAAAGCATTAATGAAAGTTTATCCAAGTTTTATTAATTCTTTAGCTGCTTAAAATATGAAGAGAAAAATCTATTAATGTTTTCCATCTTATATTCTCTTGGTTTTAATCAGTATTTAAAGCTAATGGGTTTTAAGAAGGGCTTTTATGTTTTTAAATCAGTAAAAATAAAACTCTGCTAACATAAATGAAAATGCTTCATATTGCTCTAGCTTGTGTTGGGATGTGAGAGGCTGAAACAATGATTTTCCCACAGACTTTGAAGTGTAAGACAGCAGTAAAAATGTGTATGGCTCTGAAAATCCTGCTTCATGCTTACCTGCCTAGTGTCGTTGGCCAGAATAGCTCTTCAGAATAATTGTGCATATGTGTACTATCATCCAAAAGAAATCAATGATTTTGTGGAATAAAAATGTTGCAGTAGGGAGTCATTCTAGGCTGACACCACCATTCCAGAATAGCCGCACTGTTCGCTTTTCCTGTGCAGTCCTGCAGTGCTGTCCATGCTTTGCCCATGTTTTATTGCCTTGCCTGATTAAAAGGTTCTACTTCTTGCATAAAGTAGGTTTTAAAAGGAAGAAAGATATTAATGGTAATCCCCAATCTCTTTATGCTAGCAACAAATCTTAGCTCAAAACCTAGATCAATTAAAAACAGTGGCATTCTGGAAAGGTGCTTCTCTCCTCACCTCCACCATCACATACACAGTTACACTATTTTTTATCAAGCACATATCAATTATGTGCAGAATGGTTTGGGTAGAAGGGACCCTAAAGATTTTCCTGTTCCACCAACCCCTGTCGTGAGTAGGCCATCCATTAGATTAGGTTTCTCAGGGCCCCTATCCCACACCTGAACACTTCTGGGTATGGGCCATCCACAGTTCTCTGGGCAACCTGTTCCAGTGACACAGCACTCTCGAGTAAAGAATTTCCTCCTACATCCAATCTAAATCTCTCTTCTTTTAGCATAAAAACCATTCCCCCATCCTATCACTATCATGTAAAAAGTTGTTCTCCATCTATTTTATAAGCCCCCTTTTAGATACTGGAAGTCTGCAATGCAGTCACCCTGGAGACATCTCCATGCTGAACAACCCCAGCTCTCTCAGCCTGGAGAGGTGCTCACCACATGAGAGTGCTCCAGCCCTTTGTTCATCTTCATCACCTTCCTCTGGACTCACTACAAGAGGTTAATGTCCTTCTGATATTGGGGGACTCTTATGACACCGACTCTGGACAGTGTTGCTAAAACTAGAGGCTGATGAAGAGCTAAGACGTAATTTAGAATGCAGTTAGAATACCCGAACATAAGAACTGCTCACATGAAGACAGATAAATATATGCAGCCTAACTTCCATTTTGGAGCAGCAGTGGCCAGTCAGAAATGCTTGGGATAAAGACAATAAGCCAGCAGACATTTAATTCTCTGAGCTTGTGTGCCATCACGTTCAGAAGGAGCTGGAAATGCAGGTGACCCTTGCATCAGTGTCGTAGTGCATTCTAAACAGTTCACCCACGTTGCCCCATTCAGATGTTAGGTCAGGGTATAACGTGCCAGAACAAACAGAGTCATAGCATACGGGATTTGGAAATTCTTTCAGACAGCTGGTGTGCCAAGGCCAAACGGAACCTGGTAAGATAAACTTGACTGTTCAAGGTCGAAACCCAGGAAAACAAGGACTCTGTTATTTAGGCCAAGTGCTGGAATGAGATGGGCTGGTCTAGGGATGTATTCAGTTTTCTGGTCGGTTTGCATCTTGTTGTTTGAGACTGTCCAAGAATGTGCAAAGTCTGAGTTTTGTTTTTCTCATAGTCTCAGGACAATATCTGTAAAAGAGGACTCGGTGGATGCCCATATGTTTAATAATTTTATGCTTTTGCCTTTCCCTGATAGGCATACATAGAAAAATATTTTCAAAGTCTTTGCCCTTTGTGCATTCCGTTTCTGCATAAAACTTTGTAGGAATCCAATTGCCTTAAGATCTCTATGCTTTATCAAATCCAGCTGCATGGATGCGAAGGGTATTCAGGTTGAAAGGAAGATGTGCAGAGAGATACTGGGATCATAATGATTTTGTTTCCATGAGGACAAAATGTTATTGGTCATTCTTAAGAAGTTCAGTAATCTTTCAGCTTTCCAGAACTCCTAATGATAAAGGGAAAATCTCATAGGTATTATTGCAACAGGCCAGTCCTTTACCTTCTCCAAAATGGGACTTGTTGCAAAATAATTGCAGCTTACATGAGGAGAGTGCTTCAGCCTGAAACCAGAATTCCATCACTGCGCTAAAACAAAGAGCTCCCATTCTCAGACTGTGCCTTTAGTTTAGCAACCACAGGGAGAGGAGAGATATATTATTGCTGAGGTGGGAGGTATCAGGATTCCAGCAAGCTGCTGCTCATCTGGAGTACGCTCGCCCTGTGTGCATCCCGTTGATTCCTCTGTTGCACTTAAATCCCAAGAGTCACAGGAGGTGTGCAGTTAACAAAGAGGGTGTGTCCATGCTCTGAGCTCTATATAGAGGTGTTGGTGGTGCTCTTCAAGGTGTTACTGCCAGTGGCTATTTATTTAAGAGAAATGGCTGCGTAGCATGACTTTAATTTGTAATTTGGGCAAGAAAAAATACAATCCAGAAGACATCTCTAGAAAGCTGTGAATCCTAGTCTTTTTTTAGTCATATAGGTATCTTTTTTATGTACTATTGATTAGATCATATTGGTCTTCAAACTGGATGTGCTGCCATGGAAGCTTTTCCCATCTGACAGCAAAATCATTGCAACTAACATCACAGCTATTACCTTTGCTAGTAGTCAAAGTAAGAAGATCAAGTATCAGATGGAAATAAAGATTTTTGTAGATTCCCAAAGCCTGTGACTATCTATCCTCTCCAGTTTGTGAGGCCTGGAAGATGAAAGAGATTTTTAAATACTTATGGTCTTCCTCCTTATGAAGAGTGCCTTGAAAACATAGCATGATTTAAAAAACCAAAAAAAAACAACTCAGGTGGAAGACTGGTCACTGATTTTTCAGAGACTTAATAAGTTATTTGTGGTTCTCTGCCAGAAACTTAGATTTGGAGAGAAAAACATAGTTGTATGCCACAGGGTTTGCTGGGAAGGCAATCTGTGATGCTATCAACCAGAGCAAGAGGTTGTGGCAAACTCCCTAATAGGTATCAGGGAGGATAATCTGAGCATAACACAAGGTGCAGTTTGACCAGGTGGAGCAGAGAGCATTGATAGTAACTATGTGGCTGGCCTATGTAATATAGGTCAAACATTCAAAGGACCTAAAATTGCATTATGTGTTGCCTTGTGGTGTTATGGTATCACTACTTACCAGGTTTTCTTGTTCCAAACAGCATTACAGAACAGGAAAGCTAGATCTTCTCCTACTGTGGAAAAAAATATTAAGGTTTCAGAACCTGTTTTATGTATTGGTAAATTCTGTAAGCATTGCACCTTTGCAAGATTTAGGGCAAAAAAGAAAAGTGCTTTTTTCTGACAATAGGGAAAATACTTCCAGTACCAAGCTTTTAGTCTGAAACCAGGTAAAAGCAGACACATTAAGAACAGCTCATCATTTGTGCTGTGAAGGCCCCTTTTTACAGACAGATATCTTTCCCCTGTGTCTGTGCAATTCACCCCTGCAGGGACTCTGACCCGCTCCACTTTGCTGCTCATGCAACTGCAGGCTGCTGATAGCTGACATGCTGACACTAAGCTGTAGGGGATTTTTTTCTGAGCCAGAGTATCTGCAGGCACTACAGGTGTATTGACCAGCATTCTGCTCTGAGGGTCCCTCTTGCCATCAGTGTTGTCGCTGTCACTGTATCTTTGCTTGTCTGGCTGCTTCTACAAAATTAATTAATTGTGGTGGCAACTAAATGCTGGGAATTTGATAGCCAAACACTGAGATGCCAAAACAAAATAGGCTATATTTGAAAATAGAAGGTCCCCGTCCTAATCCCCGACAGTGTCTTAGCATCAGTGTAGTACTGACAGGTTGCGGAAAGCCCTAGACCTTCATTACTGGCCATACTTTGTTTTCTCTTGAATTTCTTTAAAGTGCTGTCCATTGTTTTCTGCCAGTCACTCCTGATGAAGTGTTTTTCTCATTAGCAAGGCAACCCTATGTATAATCCTGCCTGATTTACAAGAGAAGATACACAGCAGCCTGGAGCTGAAACTGCTCCACTCCTGGCATGACTCAAAAGCAACAGCATGAGCGGTACTACCGATGTTAAATCAAAACTGCTGGTAGAGGCAGCACTGAAATTGTTTGAGGCCTGTTTCAAAACAGTTGTGGTCAAATGGCAGGGAGAGGGTAGAGCAGAGAAATTTAGCTTTCACATGTTAAAACTAGAGCTGAAGACAGATACCAGTACCTGCTGTGGAACTGAAAGTACTGAAGGCAGAGGAATGCATTTATGTTGTGGACAACATCAACTATAAATCTTAATTGTCTGTGGCATTTAATAGTCTACATTTCAGCTCAACATGTAGGCAGCATCTCCTCACCTTTCACGGCTGTTAGCTCAGGCCCTGACTTGTTTGGAGAATTGTCATTTGAAAATATTATGTATGCCAGCAATTATGCCAAACTCTTCTGTCAGTGGAGTGGATCAAGCAGTCAAAATGATGCAGCATTTACAAAGTGCTTAGTTTCTCATTTGCTTACTACAGCATATGAATAAACATTAAGCCGTGGTCTACTCCGAAGGAAAACTTTCCCACAAATTCTTAGCACTTCTAACCTATATTTGGGAAAGATATTTACAAATCGCTGGTGGTGTGCAGCTCCAGCTCTGGGGACACACTGCACTTGGAAAGTGTTTATAGGGCTGGATCACTCTTCTCTGTTTCCAGTTCAGGATCCCTATGTGTCTCAGGCTTTGCTAACAAAAAAGTGTTTCCTTCCAACAGCGCTGTGGGAAAAACAAAACTCCATTTGAATATTGTCTGTATGACAGCTTCCTCAGGCTCTACAGCTGACAGCAATCCTGATTAAGGGTTACAGGTTCAAAAAAAGTCTCTGACTAGGCAAGGCCCTGCTGACTTTTATTAAGTTACTCACATGATGACTACAAAATCAACAGTTGTTTTTCCCATATAAAGACCTGTTTGAGAAAAGGGCTTCAGGAAGAATTGTTTAAATACAAACTAGGTATTGGAATTTTTAAAAGAAGCTGCAACGCAATTCACACTAGAACAAAGTTGGAATCATTCATTCAAGGATTTCTTTTTCTTCACTAGAACATTAGGTAGATTAGCAAAACAAAAGTATTCACAGCTCAAGGTCCCTGCTGCCTGTTGTAGCTTTTAAACAATCACATTTCTGAGTTTTCCCTTTGGACCTTTTTCCCTAGACTGATTAGCCAATGTTTGTTGTCTGTAGTTTTGTAATTTCCACTTCTTGGGAGAAATGTAAATTAAGGCAAATTTATTATCTCGGAGCTTTGTATTTCCGTGGAAAAAAAGGCAAAAGGTTTACTGTTAAGGCTATGTGTGAAAAGTCACCTTCTCATATGTAAAGAGTTCAGCCGCCCGTCTTTGTTTTGATGTGGGTGTGGACTAAGCGTTTAACAAAAAATGTTGGTAAAGTTCACACTACGTAAGGCTTTTGTGAAAGCCTGCTTAAATAAATACTTTCAAAAAGAAAGTAATTCAAGGTTTCTCCATAAAGAAACGTATTTTAATTCCTTCTTTAACTCATTGATATTCACCTGGGAGCCTCTGCTCAATTTTAATACTGTCTACATGAGAAAGGCATCCTGTCTTTTATATGTGAAAGCTTGGTTGATTTTCCCATCACTAACACTTGTTCTAATAAAAGACATTACCTCTTCCTGCAAACCTTGATTTATTATATTGCAAAGCATAGCTGAAATATATGGAATTGAAGAGGTTCTTACAGAAATTTTTGAATAAGAGTTTGAAAATATCAGAACTTTTTTAGAGAGGGAACCAAATACCTGGCAGGTGTATTAAAAAAAAAAAAAAAAAAAAAAAAGAAAAAAGGAAAAACCTCTGACCAANAAAAAAAAAAAAAAGCAGAAAGGAAAAAATCCTGATCTGGTTTCATTGCACCAGTTTATAGCCTGGTGACCAGATTGAGGCTTGTGTTAACTATATTTCTATTACACTGAAAATGAAGTTTGTGTTAATTTTATCTTTATATGGTACAGCAATACACAACTTTTTAAATTAAATATAAGGGATTAATAGTTTTACCAGGAAAGTTCTGTGATTTAAAACTCCCCAGAGAAAGGTTTGCTTCCATTTCTTTTGGCATCAGGTTAAAGTCACTTCCTACATAAGCATGGTTATACCATTCATACATGACAAACACGGGCAGGTCATCATGATTTGTAATTAGGACATGTTTTTGGGACCCAGGAAGGTCTTGTTTTCTAACACAAACTCTGCAACTGATTTAATAAATAATTGTGGGCAAATGATTTGGTCTTTCTATTTCAGTTGCTGCATTCATAACATCTCACCTTGGAAATAACATCTCATGAGATTGTGTGTGAGTTTTGATTAATATAAGAATGTTCCTTATGTTAAAAATGGTTACAATTTATCTCACAGATATTACAGGCAAATATACTGCAAACATTTTTGAATGTCAGTAGACTGAGATTTGGGAATACATTCTGAGCTAGAACAGTAAGGGGTTGACAATTTTCCTGTGGGATCTTTTGTCTTTTATAGGAGAGCCAAGCTTGTCATATTCATATTTTAGATATCAATGTGACTGCTGTCTTGTAGGATGGGATTGGTGATTTGCAGGGTAGGAGTTGTGAAGTGTTGCCCTATAAGGGTAACTTTCTGCAGGATGCAAAAGAATTCTGTGATTTCTACCAACACTATGGATAGTTATGGGTGAAAAATATTGTCATAGGACTGGAAAAATAGGGGTATATACTATTCATTTTGACTCAAAAAAAGATTTTTTTTTTAAAGTCAATATCCATTATTTCTAACAAGAAATAATCTTCCACAGTTCTTTGTTCTAAAAATAAATTTCTAGGGAAAACGGGAAGTCTCTTCAGGTTTTCCCAGTTCACCAGGCTAAACCTATCTGTGTAATTGCATTCCACAACATCCAAACTGTAGCCTTGATTAAAAAATAATAATAAAAAAAAAAGCCCCAAACAAACAGCAAACTTCTCTTTGTAACTATCTTATCCTAAAACATTTAAAATGTATCTTTGTAGAGCCTAGTAAAGCAAACACTTCGCCAGGTTGGTAATTATCATGAGTAATTAACTGTTTACAGTGTTCTCAGGAAAAGCCTGACATTTTGTTAATGTTCTACAGGAACATCGAAATAAAACCGAGGGAGAAGTTTGTTGTGAGCATCACGAAGATAGCTGACACAGAAGAACTAGGGGAGATTGTAATGTGGGAGAAAAAGAAGGAGGATTAATTAGTGATATGTTTGCTGGCATTCGCCTTTATGGTTTCAAATCTTGTCATGGCATCTCACCTCCAACCCATGAAGAAATACAGGGGTCCGACTCCTGTAAATTTAGGAAGTTTGTAACAAAGATGTGTTCTGTAGGTAGCATTTCTTATGTTTCTCTTGAATTTTCAGAAGCAATTGCCTTTTCCAGGTGGGTGATTTCCATTTCACTTAACCCAGCACAGAATTACTATTTTGCTGGCTTAGTGAAAACTCTGTAGTAACTGAAAGTAATATACCTGTTTCTGATTCTGAGTGGGACATGTTTTAAAGGATATTCTCCTGCTAATAAAAGGGTTATTATGACAAAGTGATACAAATCTCATAGATATAAGTGCCAAGCCACTGTCTGGCTAAGGGCAACAATGCATATTCCCAGCAGGACACTGATCTTATGTGTATTTTAGTCTTGCACTTATTTTGGGCCAGGGTATCACCTCTCCAGGGAGGCCTGCCTAATATTTGAAGAAGCTTTAAAAAGGGAGATAAAATGATGTGCATATCCTGGGAGAGGAGAGGAGAGGAGAGGAGAGGAGAGGAGAGGAGAGGGAAGAGGGAAAGGCAGATGACTGGAGAGCATATGGCAGTAGATAGTGTAGTAAGTTGAAACTGGAGAATAACTTGGCTCACAGAAAAATCCTTTGCTTTGAAGAGCATCCAAAGCACTGCCTCCTCCTCCTCCTCTGTGCCCTTCCCTCTGCTGGCCCAGGGTGAGCCACGCTGCTGCCACAGCCGCCCGGTGGTTCTTCCTTCCCTGCCGGAGCCCAGGCTCACCGGTTTGGGCACGGCAGCCGTGGAAGGCAGCTCTGAAGGGCAAGGCTGTAGGGCAAGAGGTGGTTGTCTCAGGAGGTGCCTTAGCAAGCAGAAGATGCAGGTATTAGGGAAATGAAGGGAAGGGCCCAGAGGCAGTGCTTTGATGAGGCTCTGAGGAGTGCAGAGAACCAGCTAGGTGCTGGGGGCTCCTGCTGGAACATGGGCAGCAGGATTGCCTGGATGAAGCCTGCACATACACTGCTGTGTATTTTTTCATGCAAAGACTTCGGGTGGGGAGAACAGAAGGTGAGCACTGTTTCACTTGAAGAACTGGAGCACCTGGGTTGGGACAAGCAATAAAGTGAAGATAGGAATAAACAAGAATGGAACAAAGAAGGAGGACAAAAGGACAGAAAATGCGAGCAACATTAAAAAAACCCAAAAAACAAATAGGAGTTTGAAAACTTCCCACAGCTGGGAGGTTACTTAAACACTGTATCAGCTTTGAACACTCTATCAGCTTTGAATGTTTTTTTTTTTTTTCTCTTGTTTAGCAAGGCTTTAGGTAAAGAAACCACCTTAAATGAAAAATGGAACAGCTCTCTGGCTAGCTAGGGATGGAAGAGTTTCCTGTGTCTTTGTTTCTCCAGAAATTATGTTTGGTCATTTTAAGTACTTAGTAATAAAACCTTTCTTATAAACAATATGTCCTGCTGGCCAATATTAGCAAGACTTTGTCTTGATTGAAAGGCTGTCTTTTAGTGATATGAAGTAGTTAGGAAATACACCTCCCTTCTTGTGAGGTAGTTCAGTGAACAGATACAGCTTTTTTGGAATACCTGACAAGATCTTAATTTGTATTACTTAACACAGATCAAATATTCCACCTGCCTCAGTGGCCTACTGTGGTGTGGGAAGAACAGTCAGTGGCAGGAGCAGAGGAAAACTTAATGCTAATGTTTCTGCAAAATCCACATAGTTCTGTGAATCTGTATCATTTAGGATCCTAAATTAATATTCTACAGTGGCTTTGTTAGAATATTTAAAGTTCCTCATAATTCTTCCCTCTTACTGACATTGGCTTGAATTTGCAAATTGCTTTTCTCACCTTCACTGATCACTTTCTAATACTGTGCCTGAGGATGCAAAAGCATGACGCAATGGATTATCACCTGTTTATTGGTAAAGTCAGCATATGAACCTCTAGAACCCCTCACTCTTTAGATGTGCTTGTCTAGACTTGGATAAAATCTTAATTTTTGAGAACCTGTTAGCTAGCTTCAGCCTAATTTTCTAAATCCCATGACCATGCTATTGAAATTTCCCAGTCAGTATCAGAAATTTAGACCGTAGTGGAGTTCACTCAGCAGCAAGCAACAAAATAATAATTCTATTATTGCACCTAAGGCAAAAATTGACTACTTTGGGGCAGGTGATACAAAGAAAAGGGAGACTCCTACATCTTAACAGGCTCTGGATAGTAGAAAGATAATTATTGGAAACTAACTCCACACTTCCATGGCTCTCAAATGTGTGTTGTGCCCTCACTTTTGAACCACTTCTGATATATGCTGCATGCTGTTACACTCTTTGTCTAGACTACTTGCCCAGCAAAATCTAGACACCTTCTTTTTTTTTACCTGGATCCCTTTTCTGCTTGATTGGTGATTTGAACTGACCTAGGAAATGGGTCTGACAAGCTCTGAGGAGAGCAGCTGGTAAGCAGAGTGATCATGCTGCTGTGAGAAGAGTGGGGAGACCAGGTGAGCAGCAGTGGTGAGCTGTGAACTTCATTTCCACCAACTGAACATTTTTGGAAAGTTTAACAAAACAGAGGTGTTCTGACAGCAGCGGAATCCACAAATGAGTTAAGCACTCTCAGACTCTCTCCTAAACTGAACCCTATTCACATGGGTCATGAAAAGGCAGTAGGTTGAGTTGCTGCTTTGCTTCTCTGGGCATCTTGATTTGGCTTGAATATATTTTGAGTTGCATTGAACTGTTTTTCTTCAGAGAGACAGTAATCAAGGTAACTCCAAATATTATTGAACTGGCAGCAAAATGAAACATTGCTCACAGTTAATTGAACAGGTCTGTGACTTTATCCCTTGCCTACTGCTGAAATAGTTAACGGTGTTGACATGTAAATTATCTTTACTGTTCATTTAATAAAGAGCAGAAGAAGTTTTTCCCAAACAGGTACAGTCCACCCAAGGAACCATTACACAAATACCCCAAGACTTGCTCCCAGCTACTTGGTTGCTTAATTATGTGCCCCACCTCTTCCTTATCAGACCAGGAACCCTATTTCATCAGCAGCAAAACTATCACAGACACAACATAGCCAGGAGCGTTCCTCAGATAACTGCAATCCCTTCACCTCACACGCACTGCCAAAACACTGCTGGTCAACTCATTGTCAGGGGACACAGCTCTCACAGTGGACAGACCCATGCTAGGCAGAACCTGCCTGCCACCGTGCAGATTTCACCAGGGCTGGGATATTTGGACATGGCAGAGTTGCCATCGCCAAGGCTCACACACTTTCCAGTCGTATTTGTCAGCTCAGCAACCCTGCTAATCAAAACTGACAATAGCAATGGGAAAGAACCTCTGACACTATTTTACTTCTGTATCCGTCCTAGTCAAGTGAACAACTACCTGCCTTTGGGCTCCTTTGCTGCTTCTGGAGCCAGTTTAACTGGTTTGGATCTGGCATGGTCTGCTCTGCCAAAGCCAATAGTCCCTGGGGCGCCCAGGACAGCCTGTTGTGCTTGTTGGTAGTGCAGTGCAGTGTGCTCTTGCTCAGTAGCTTTTCTATTCCATGCTGGATGATCTTAAGAAGGTTGCTACAGATTTGGAAGACATTGATTGTTTTGTGACTGTTGGGTGAGTTCTGGAACTGTTTTAAACCTTGGCTTGTTTAAAAATACAAAATGCTTGCAAAATAATGAAGCAGGTGGAGAATTTCTGTTTCTTAGAGCTATCTGCTATTATAGACTTTAACACAAAAATCAAATTTCCTGTGTTCTGGCGCAATGCAGGAGGATGCTCAAGGATGGGAATATGCCGGGGGAAGCAAAAAGAACAGTGGGGATTTCTGTAGGGAAAATATCTGCAAATATCTGTTTAACTATGGTCTCAGTCAAGATGAGCGTATCACACTATCTGTGTAGCTTTGCTGTGAAACAGAGAAGGGAATTAAGTGCCTTTAGTTATTTTTCTTTCTTACAGCTTAATTAGGTCCCTTATTCTCATTTCCAGGCACAGCTGTGCACACTGGCACAAGGGAAAGAGTGCTTTAAGTGAAATTTGGGCAGGTATAAACTCTGTGTCTTATGCAGGGGGAAATGATGTTGTTCAGCTACACAACAAGCCAGTACTACTGCTGAAGCTGCAGCCTGAGGCACTACCTCCCCCAAAATAAAGGGTCAGCTAGAATACTTTTATTGTGCCTGACTTTGGATATCCACTTTGCAGCATAGTCCCACAAAGTGGCAAAGCTGAAGGAACAGAATGCAGCAGTTTGAAGTCAGGACAAACAGAAGGAGGATTCTGGGAGTTCCTGCAGCCTCTGTGTCTGCACAGGGAACCACAGCCTTGGGACTTCTGGCAAGCTGATGAAGTAATTTATGTGAAGGCTTGGACAGTAACTCAGCACAAATGAAGTTGTAGGTGTAATGATGTTTTGAATCAAAACAAACTAGTTCAAAATTTAAATCAATAACAAGTGCTTAAAGCTATCATTCAAGAGAGGACTACTACTGGCATAATGGTGCACAGTTTTGAAATGCAGATCAGCAAACCTCTCTGAAGGCCATTTGCTGGGCTTCCTGTGAAAGTATATGTGATTCCTGAGATAGGACTTTAATGCAAAATGTGTATCAGCATATTCTTAACTGTAGGTATGTGAAGTCTTGTTTACCTGCATGGCTGAAATGAGACATAGGATGTTGTTTCACAATACTTTTAGCTGACATAAGCCAGCACTGATGCCCAAAACAGTGCAAGAGTGGAGTTAGAAGATCCAGTTGAGCCAAACTAACAAGTCATTGCTGCTGAAAGGGGGAGGTTCTTCTGCCCTTCTCCTCAGCCTGTCTCCCTGCCTGCTGGCAATGCACTCATTCCACTTCTCTTGCCCTGGCTCTGTATTCCTCTGTTCCTTCAGTGGGATGTTCCAGCTCCAATGCAGTTAAAACACATCAGCAGTTCTCCCATGGTTTAATGAGCTGGCTCACTGCAAGGTCACTTGGACTTTAGGGATGCACAAGCAAGAAGGACCTGGCTCCACAGCTGCAGACAGGTGCAGAGGAGAGAGGGAAGGAGGGTGTGGGACTGACATTTTTTGGCAGCAGCAAGCCAGTAAATTGGTTTGGCTGCCTCTTCTAGCTGCAAGCAGAGCTAACCCTGCTGCAGTCCCACACAGCTCTTGGTTTTATCCCCCCCCTACCTCCCTCCTTGTGCCAGCAGCAGCATTTGCACAGCCAGCGGATGAACTGTGCCAGGCTCCAAAGCCAAAGCAGCCAAACCATTGCTCAGCTCTAACCAAGATCAGCTTCACAGATGAATGGTGAGGGGGCAGGAAGAATGGGGCATGGGAGTGGAGGGAAAAGACTCTGGGGGTTTTATTTCAGCAGCAGAGGCTGCTTAAGTTGTTGGTGAAAGTATATCCCTGCAGGCCTGTTACTGTGGTTATGCCCTAGAAAATGAGACATAACCGAGTTTCTAGAGCAGATTTGCATGAAGCTCAGAGGGTAAAGGCAGTGGATTCCTCTGTTTCACATTTTGTTCCCTGACTTCTTCCAGAGGGTAACTTGACCCAGTTATCCATCTCATGCAACCCCAAATTTCTCCTCCTGTTAAAATAACCCTATGATTTAGTAAGGAGTGTGGAAATGAATCACCTTGTCAAACAAGTGGAAAAAAATACACTGCCTTTCACTTTTTGAACAACATCTTAACTGTTTGTTTGCTAGATATTTGTTTTAAAACATAATTGATGTTATTACTGCTGAGACAAACACAATGCAATGCCAAAAACTAAACTAGATTCGCTGTTGATTTTGCATTTTTAAGTTTCAGTTACCCCGGCTGTCTGTTTTCAGTTCCAAATCATCACAAAACAACCAGTTTTATCTTCTCTAGAAATGTTGGATTTACTTGAAAGAACTTCAGAGATATTAAGAGGGTGTTGGATGTGTTTTAGTGTTGGCTGTAATGGCTGAAGCTTAAAAGCTTGAATTTTAGATTACACAAGTCTAAGGAGGCTAGAGCCAAAAATGGGAAAGCTGGAGTGGTGATGCGAGTGTAGCCCACACACTGATTGTGCTGAATGCACAATCACACTTTTCCTCAAGGATAGCCCTGATAAGCTGCCCCACAGAATGCTCATTATGCGACTGGGCTTGGAGGAGGAATGGTGCAACAGCTGGGCCCCTGAAAGGAACATCTGTGTGGCTGTAACCTGCGGGGATGTGGTGGTGGGAGGGAATAATGGTGATGTGGAGGGTGTGAGGCTACGCTGAAGCTGCCACCAAACACCACCTTCAGGGAGCCCTCACGTCCAGCTGTGGCCTTGTTTACATGTGTTTAGGACAACTACTTTTTTATTTATGATTGGGAAAAACCCCTCACTTTCCCACATTGCAGCATCTTTATTACATTGCTTGCACATTTAAAAAGCTCTTTATTATTTGTTTTATGCCAGTGTTTAGCTGGCTGTTATTAGCTAGGTATGATATATTAATGTGCAGGAATTTTCTTTAATTGATTTTCTTTCTACCTGTGAAAGCAAATTGAACTTCTTCTGCAACTCCTGCAGGACACTGAAATTTGCTTTCTCTATACATGTATACATAAACAACTTCAGCGTTCATGGGGAAAAAAGAAGGATCAAGAAAAAGGATTAATAAAATTAATTTTAAAATCTGAATTCACTTTAGATTCAAATTTTTTGTGCTTCAGTTATGCTTGAGTTCCCTTGCTTTAAGTAATCTGCTCTTTTAATTGAATGTGCATTTCCAAATTAACCCTTGGAATGACAGACTAGATGAGATCAGAGTATTTTAAAGATACATTTTATGAGAGTCAGAGCCATAGCTATCACCAAATGCAAGGAATTATTATAGGTCAGTCAAAACTTGGGGCGGGTAAACACTCCAAATCCAAAATATTCATTTCATGAGCATTCCATTTAGTGTCAGCTTGAGCCAGGTTGGCCATGTACACAGACTTTCAGCATGCTATAAAAATGCTTTTAGGATCAGGCCATCTTTGGGCAAAGTCCACTATCTGGTAAGAAGCAAGAAGAGAAAAACTTTCACTCCAGAAAGAAATATCAAGAGACAGGCCCATATTATCACATTACTCATTAGAATGATAAATTATATGTATCATGAACATCATATAATGAGCATCATATTTCGTGGTATTAGAATTATTTAAAAAGCATCTCTTAAAAAGAAGCAGCTCTTTTTTCAGTCATCTAAACCAATCTTTCTGCTGCAGCCCTTCTTTTGCACTAGTGCTGACATCTGTCTGAGCTGCCCTGTTATGCTCATCCAGCAGAAAGCAAATTCAATAGTTTTCTGCCACATAGGGAGTAGCTCTACTACTCCTAACATCTGCCACCACTCCTTTTGCTTACCTTGTGTCTGTAATCCCCTTCTCCATTCTTCTTGCTATATGAAAATGTTATTTGGACAAGGAGAAATGGTTTTAAAGTAAAAGAGCGATTTAGATTAGATATTTGGAAGAAATTCTTTACTGTGAGGGTGGTGAGGCACTGGCACAGGTTGCCCAGAGAAACTGTGGATGCCCCATCCCTGAGTGTTCAAGGCCAGCTTGGATGGGGCTCTGTGCAGCCTTGTCTAGTGGGAGGTGTCCCTGCCCGTGGCTGGGGGGTTGGAATGAGATGATCTCTAAGGTCCCTTCCAACCCAGGCCTTTCTGTGATTGCTATGATTCTATTATTCCATTTCTGTAAGGTTCAAGTTATATTGGTGGCTCTCCAGAGGAAATCACATGGCATTTCTTCATCTTGCCCAATGATTATAAATTAAAATAGACTTTTTTGTTTTGTTTTGTTTATGTTTGTTCATGCATATATTTGTTTGACATTGGTTACCTATTTATGGCTTTGTGTTCTCTAATCTCTTAGTACATTCAAACTGTATCAATTTGCACTGCTCATTTGAAATGTCACCTATATTTTTAACCTAAATATAGTTTTATACTACGATAAAGACAAAAAGGCATAAAAATATTTTACTAATTAGAAGTCCCACTATTCGAAATGAGGGCAAGTCTTATTGCATTTTTATTTGGTTGAGCTTTTTTATATACACTCAGAACATAATTTAAGAACAACTCCTATATTTTACAAGCATGGGGCAATAACATACAAATACCCCACTGACACCTGAAAATTTAGAACCATATTATTCAAGACTGTTACACTTCAGAGATTTTAGTACTTTGTGTCATGCATGCTGCTGAAATAAAGGCACGTTACACCTATGCAATTTCATCACCTTGTCATTTAGACTAGACCAGAACATAACCTGAGATGATGCAGACGGGGAAAATACAACATACCACTCATTTCACTAATTCACATGCACATGCTGAAAAATGTTGCTACTTCGTGTGAATAACCCTGTCATACCCATTTCTACTAAGGCTTCACAGCTCAGTCCTTGGAAGTTGCTAGTGAGGTTGAAAATGATGAAGAATGATGAAAATACCATATGAACCAAACTGTGATTCTCTCTATCCTCTCTTAATCGATTCCCACTGTTGCTTTCCCTCACACATGGTGTTGTAAGACAATTAATATAAATCGAGATTATTCATTTTGCTCATCCCAGAAGTATGAAGTTTCATGTATGTATGCCAAACTTATTGTCTCATATATACTGTAGTTCATGTTTATCCATGTTTGGAAGTTTCAGAGAGCTCATCAGAGGAAAAGAGATGTAGTTTTTCCATTGCACAGTGGAATAGACACATTAGTCCAATATTATACCTGTGTCCCATTGTAATATCTTTTTTGGTTTAAAGGTTTTAAGTCCCTCTGGGAGTGTCACAAATCTGTATAATGTCCCTCAGTGCTAAATTTGTATGTTTCTATCTCTGATTTAGTAGACAGATGTGAAAAAGCATTTGATGCCAGACAGCTCCCTAGTAACCACACAGCTGTGAATGTTGAAGAGAGCAAGTTGTTCTGGCTAAGGTCAATATTAATTTGTGCTCAAGACTTTGTTTCCAGACATGCCATTTTTTGATGGTATAATATATCTTACTGGTATTTTGGGCTGATCCCTCCCACATTGATCAAACTGTTTCCCCATCTGTGGCCTCTTCTAGCATAAAGTTGCTTTTCCTGGGCAAGGGGAATAGTCTTAATTCACAGACAAAAGCAAGACTAGATTAAAAATGTCTTGAGACAGCAGAATTTCAAGGCTTTATAATCTTTTATATCTACCAGAATTTGCAAAGCCAGTTTCTTCTCTATCTTCATCTTGTTATTCCTTGTTTGCTCAGAAGGGCAAAACAATCAACAGAAAATAAATTCTAGCTTTCTTTTGTCACTGGCCAAATTCTGAACACTTATGTCTCTTTTTCTCTTCCTTTTCACCTGTCTAAAATTCTTACCAAATTCCCATTCTGCTATGACCCCAAGTTTGGCAGAACCACATGTTGAACTCTGTTTAATGTAAACAGATAGTACAAAATAAAAGAGCTGCTTTGCAGTCAATTGGCATTAGCTAGTGGTCATTCACAGTTGGATAATGTGGTTGCAAAATGCTTTAAAATTTGGGGTGGGCTGGGTAACCATGCCGTTTTAAAAGGTATTTTTAAACCATAAACTTATCTTGTTTAGCTTGGACAGCTGCCTCTTCCATAAAAGAAAAAGTTAGTTTTAAATATTTAAAGTATATTTTAAAAAATTCTACATTACTGAAGATAATTCAAAAGTCCCTTCTGGAATCCTCCTTAGTTTAGTAGGAGTCTTCCCACCTTTGTCAAACATCACTGGGGTGTTGAAAAGGCACAAGCATCCCACCTTCAGTGGGAAGGCCTGAAACACAACACAGTATGCTGAGTTTCAACAAAGGCTGTCCACCAGCCAGCATAGTTAGAGAGCTGCCCTAACCCGGCACTTTTAGCAATTCTTACTAGTTCCACCTCAGTACTATGGTCATGAAGCTGAAGGGTTTCAGCTCACCTTGGAGAGTGGAGCAGGAGCAATTTTCATCTGCACAAAACAGATTGTGTAGGTTGCAACAGATTGTTGTACAGGTTGTGTAGCTGCACCTACAAAAGATCACCCCCACACACATTGTCCAGTGTTGAATGGATCTATCAGATCAGGTCAGTGTCCCAGCAAACAGTCTACTGGCTCTGGGAGTAGAGCAAGAGGAACTCATTTGGAAAGGAACTCATCCAGGTTTGCAAAAGAGTACCAAAAGAAATGTCATGACCTACTGGAGCAGGCTAAGAATGATACCTTATAGTTTCCTTGGTATTATTACACAGAAATTAATTTTGCCTTGAGATGGATACCTACCTGTCTGCGTAATATATGCCCTAAAACTTTCCTCACCTGGTACATAAACACCAGGCTCCTCACAGGAGAATCACAGTATTGGCTCATTATCATGACTGGGGACAGAGATTTAATTGGACCTGTAGCAACTGGACAAGGGACAGAGGTCTTAAACTAAAAGAGGGTAGGTTCAGACTAGATATAAGGAAGACATTTTTATGAGGGCAGTGGAACACTGGGAAGGGTTGCTCAAAGAGGTGGTGGATGCCCCATCCTTGGAAATATCCAAGGTCAGGTTGGATGAGGCTCTGTACAACCTGAAGGTGTCATTGCTGGGGGGTTGGAGTAGACAACGTTTAAATGCTCCTTCCAACCCAATCCATTCTGTGATTCTATGACTTGTACATACAGTATTGTGGTGTTCATGGCTGGTGATGGAAACAACTGTTTTGTTTCTGTTACTTACCAATTTTGCCCACAGGTTTTCCTCCACATGCAACAAAGGTTCAGTGTTTGCATTTAAGGCAGAGCCAGAGGAGTTTTTTCCTTCCTTGTAGCCACTTGCACTGGAAACAAAAAGACAGAGAAAAATGTATGGTCTCAATAAAAATAAACAACCAACCAACCAATTAAGTAAACCCTGGTTTTGCAAAATTCAGATCTGGGGGCAAAATATGAGTTGATAGACTGTTATTGTTTGTAATTCAGTGACCAGGGATCTGGCCAAAGCATGCCATGGCTCCCCCTCAGCTAGTATGCCTGTGTTTCTCCCCCTGTGGGGAAAAGCAAAGTGGGAGCCTGAAGAATGCATCTGTCTCGCTCTGAGATAAGGCTGTAACAAAGCTGGCTTGCATGCCCAGGAGTTTGGGAGCATCCTGGGTGCTTAAGTTAAGGTATAGTTACTGTAAACCAGCTACAATAAACATATAAAAACATATGCTTACAATATGTATACGTATTACAGTAAATATATATAAACATATATAGTTACAATAAACCAGCATGTCAACTGAGTGCGTTTAGTGTGGTTGTAACCTTTTGCATTCTTTGGACTTTGCTGTTTAGCTGGTATTTGTGCTATCAGATACACATTTAAGGCACTCCCTAGATCCTGGTTTTGTTAGTGAGTGTCTACTGCTTATGCCAGTAGTTGAGTTCTATTCTGAGAGGTGTTACTTTGTCAACATACACTGCCCCTTAAAATCACTCTTATTTATTGCCTACAGTACACATGTAATACCCATCTTGAGCAATTTGCAGATGATCTCCTGGAAATGCTGCCAAAATTCCAGGAAGGCTTCATGATGGTTCCTTTTGCTGGATAGAGTGTTTAAGGGCGAGCTCGTTTCATAAATGCTTGCCATGTTTGTTCAGCTGTGCACTTGCTTTGGAAAGAAACTTGCAGTGGAGCATGGTGCTGCCCTCACAAAAGAGAGCAGGCTAACCCCAGGCGCAGGATCGCACCAGGCAGCAGAAATTCCAGTCACCGGGTTTTGCAGATGCCAGATCCTAAGTTCAGCTCTCCAGCACTAAGCTGCAGCGCGCTGCGGATCTCATGCCAGAATCGAGGTTGCCTGTTCGTAGTAGAGACATGTCTTTCATGTTGGAAATTATGTCTGAGGAAGAACCGGAGATAAGACAGATACTGGCAAGGGGAGAGAGGAGAAAGGAATTTCTACACTTATTAGTCATGTTATTGAAGAAAGAGGGAAGATTTTATCGTGCCTGTCTTGCTGAAAGCAAGGCTCTGGGTTCACAAGATTGCTGGCTAGAGTGTGTAACCAAGTCTACTTTCCTACAGGTTGATGCTCGAAGGTTACCACTGCTTTCCTCACAAAAAAGGGGAAAGAAGTTCCGTCAGCAGGGTGTGTGCCACACATGTGCCTCTGTAGGCATGGGCTGTAGGCGAGAATGAAGCCGGCATTTCTTCTAATCTTGCTAAAATGAGTGTGTGTGGTGGAGGGGAGCACGGGACTAATCCCACAGGATGGAAGGAGAGCTGTGGAATGCCCAGTCAGCAGACCAGCTGGATGAAAGGGCTGAAGTCCTCCCAGCTAACCACTATTTGGTAAACAGGTCCCTGCTGATTAAAGCACTTATCAAAAATGAAATAAAGACTAATGGTGTGAAGAGAACGACAGCATTCACACCTATGGAAATCCCTTCAATGGACAAAACAAAAAACAAACAACAAACAAACAAAAAAAACCCAACCCCCCCCCCCCAAAAAAACCCCCACAAAAAAAAACAAACTCAAAACAAAACAAAACAAAACAAAAACCCCAAAAACTGACTAATGAGTTTTGCTGTTTCACTGAGGTGAGAGGAGCATGGTCCCTTTAAAAGCCTTGGCCTCCTTTTCTAAATGCTGTTGCTGAGCTGTGCCCCACCCCTGCATAAGCAACACCTGCATACCTGCAGGGTACTGTCTTCTTGATAGCTTGTACACCTTAATAATACCTGGTGGTGGAGTGGTCTAGGTTTGGGATGTTTCTCTCTCCAGCCTATTAATGTAAGGACGCTGAGGTAGCATCTGCCAGATCCCTGGTGATGTAATAGCACACAGTGCTCCTAATATCCTTTTTACAGCATTTGTGTTCTTGGTAGCCACCAAGCTGGTGAGTTTTAAAAGGAAAAAAAAGGCACACAAAAGCACCTCCCTCCAAGATAAACTCAAATGGCAAATCCTAGTAAGCAGAATACAAAACAATTCCAGATGATGTGGGAGCTGTGCACCATAGTTTTCTCATCAGACCAATACTGTTTCAGTTTCTCAGTGTTGACTGACTGCTTATGACATATGCTAAGCTGAAATGGGGTATGTGCAATTGCTCTGGGTACAGAAATGCATAACATGTCCAGGAATCCTCAAAGTACAGATCCTATGTGGTCTGAGGAAGCCTGGTGGATTTTAAGGAGGAATGAGACCTTTGGGAGTGATAGAATATTCGAGGCTTCCAGAAATCTTTCTTCAGCACACTGTATATATGTGCATCGCTCTGAGAAGAAATAGCTAGCTTGCAAAAAAATGTGAATGGAGTAAATAAAATACTCTTTGGACAAAATTAATGAAGTCTTCATTGTGTGGGAAGGAGGGAGAGAAAGAATAAAATGTTAGAGGTGAGATCAGGGAGGTAAATACACAGACAAAAGTAGTTCCAAAGCACAAACACATTGTAAGCTGCAGAAAGAGACATAGAAGGAACAAATGTGGGGCTTACTGGGCTAGGACAAACAGGAGCCAGGGAGATGGCTGGCAGGGGAAAAAAAAATCAAGCCATGTGCACCAAGCCATGTGCAGCAGAAAGAGCTGCACAAATAGCAGCCATGCTCTCCAGGACCAAAGAGCAAGTGCAGCGTTTCGGTGTGTGTTTGCATAGTGTATAACACATGCAATTTCACTCCTGATTACTATTAAAAGACAGTGTATACCCAATCAAGAATTATCACATAAAAGCCCCAGTAGGAAACACAAGGCAAGGGGTTGGCAAGCCACTGGCTGACCTAGTCTGTCACTCCTTGTTTTGTTCCCAGTTACTCATTGTAGAACTAATTAGTGGCAAATTGCAGAACTGAGGTCATTAGGACTTAGAACTCAGTGCATCTTCCCCACCTAATTTTAAAACCAACGAGAGTGCTTCGTTAAGTTTCCATTTTGTAGGCAATGCCACTGCATTCAATTCCCCCACACCCTTTATTTTGGCATTTGCAAATGGTCACTGCCATTAGTAGAGCTTCTTTAAACACAACACTCTGCTGGAGATCTCCCAGTGGAGACACACTCCTGTTCTTTCCCATGGACCGTGGTCATACCCTGGAATAGGTGGGAGCAGTACCCAGATTCTGCCCCTCGTGGCTCACATCAAAAGGGCCTTTCTTGGCTGTAAATGGAAAACCGAGCTGCACTAGGAAAGACTTCCAGGGTAACAGACAGCTCTGGAAAATCCCATCAGCTTTAAAGAGAAACACACAGCATTCAGCTGTCTCCGTACTGATAATGAGCACTTACAATCCCGAGATCCTGACAACTGCACCATGCAGGGGTAATTGTCTGTTATAAATGGCACCGGAGTAAGGAGGAGACCAGTGATCTGTCCTTAACACGATTATACACCACAAACCAACGATAAGGCAGGCACTGCTCCTCTGATTCGCTTTCAGCAAAGATGAATGACCATAAGGCAAAGAAAAACAAAAGTCAAAACAAAGCACAAAATATGGGGATATTTTGCAGACTAAAAACATCTAGAAATTAATTATTTTGTAGACTGATTAAGAGATACATCTGAGCAATGCAATCATAGAGAGAATGCAAGCTTTATAAGTTCATTTTGGTCTTAGTATTCCCTCTGCAGCATCCTGCACCACACAGCATGCAATAGGTGTTCTGCTGAGAGGGCAATTGGAGAGCAGAGCAAGTCCTGACCACTTGAAATGACCAAAATCCATGAGGATCATATTTCTGTTTAGCCCATCATGTAATTTCAGTGTCCTGGCTTAATTTCAGTTTGATTTGTTATATTCTGACTACTTAATTTCCCGAGTAACACGCTTGTCATCATCTTTGATTATTTGGAGATAAGAACTTGCATGTTTTTTTTAAGATAATAGTTACCCATAAAATTCTACTGTAATACTATATTTTTCAGGCAAAGGAAAAGATACAGAATTGAAACCAAGGAGCTGAAAATCATTATAAAAATGAAACCACATTAGACCAGCGTCTAGGGAAATGAGTTGAGCTAAAGATTGTTAGATAGGAGTGTGAATGGATGGGAAATGTGAATGTAAAGGAAAAGGAATGTATCTGTAAAGCAACAGATTCTATAATTTGCTTTATTTTGCATGTGTCTTGCTCAAAAGTTCTCATGGTGTTTGCAGTCTTGGAGGAATTTAAATTTCTTGAGTCTGGTGCCCTAGTATTGAAAAGCTTTAAAATGGGATTTTGCAGAGAGAAGGCTGGCAGGTTGTACTAGCATCACAGAAACCAAACAAGCTCCTTTTCTCCATTTATGTTGCCTCTGAAAATGTCATGTCCACAAGCAAAGACAAGCATGATTTATTTAATTAATCACAAGACATGACTGTAATTTTATTTCTCGTCTGAAAAATGAGAAATGTGGTTCCAGCAGTACAGTGCCCCTTCTGCATAACAGACCAGGGACCTGTTTGGGTACCTCAGACGTCTGGGAATCTAGCCTGAAATCAGGATGCCTTGGGAGCTCTGTCAGATGAATCCTCTATCTGAATCCTAAACTGTTTCTTACAGTATCCGTGTTTTCCCTAGAGCGTATCTCATCTGAACACTGGCCAACCTTGACCTATTTTGTGCAAGATTTGATTAGATCACAGTGCAAGCCTGCCTTTCTGCAGGCCATAAATTGCAATCCTCCATCTGGTCACTCTCTGACAAGTGAACGTGGTCCATGGGCGCTGTATCCCAGGTGCTGCAGGCTTGGGCACATGAGCGGGGTGGAGTAGCTGTAGGGTCCCCCAGGGTTCTGTCAAGTTCTGTGCAAATGGACATCGTAGCAGCTGGGCCAGCTGTGCACTGACTGTGAGGCCTCTTTGCAGGTTTTCAGACAGAATAAGGCACCACTGCTATCCCTTGCTACGTGCAGTTTTCTTCTGGGGCCTTCTGTGGTGATGTCCATACTGAACGTTTGATCCTTGTCTGTAAATATGATATTTTTAGACATCCTACTAGCTGTCTGAAGAGGCAATTGTGCACCTAAATTATTTTTGCTTCATTTTCTCCACCTTTCTAAAGAGCCAATGGCTGTGGTATTAAAAGTCGTGTCATCCTTTCCCTTCTCTCTGACACCTCCAACAACAGCAGGATCTCTGGATGTGCATAGGGTGCTTTGGTCCTTTAAACAATATTATTAGTAGACTGAGATCATCACTTGTAATTCAAGTTGCCCAGTGCTTCCCCCCATTGAGACTATATTGATTTTATGTGTTTAGGACATCATCAAACATTAATTGTCCTTGGTGTCTGCTTTGGGTAGAGTATACACAGAAAATGTCAGTGAAACAGCTTAAGCATATTGGAAAAGAGGATAAAAAAATAATGCATTTATTTTTCAGGACTGAAAATACAAGAGATTTTACTTTTTTGAGAAACTCTAGTGCCCCTGGCTCACTCAAGAAGAGAGCTTAAATTTGGCAGGGAAAGGGAAGATGTGGGATGAGCTGTGTTGAAGGATGAGCTGTGATTTTCAAGGCAGTCTTAGTTTTGCAACTAAACGTTGCAAAACCAGCATTCATAATGGTCAGCTTCAGCATGAACCTGGAGAGAACACAAAATAACCCCCCATTATTTGCCACTATTTGTTCTGTTCACTGAATAAGACAGGGTCTTTAGGAAGGAACCTAAATGAGCACTCAGTTAAAGATGGGTACCAGGATGTACTCAAACAGAGTCCTTAACTAAGGTTATACTAGCAATGCTAATTTTGATTGGTTGCAACTTTCAGGTGCTGAACTTAATTTTTAAAAAATTTACTTATACAGAGGATTTACTGATGTGATTTGTGTAACATTTTATGAAGTGTGGAAGGGTTTTTATTAAGAGCTGCTCAAACCTGTTCGTCAAAAATTTGACGATTTTGGGTCAAACAAGAAAATAGTGGCATTTAAAATTGCTCTAAAAGCTTTTGTCATGTGGGCAACCTTTTCCAATGCTTTGTGGGACTGCCAGGTTGTCTGTAACCTGCAAGGTAATTTCCTTCTCAAAGCGCAAACGGAAGCTAATGTAACACACATACCTTCATTGTCGTGGCTGTCTGTTATTGAGAATTCACTAAGAGCCCATTGCCTTGTGATGACTAATTAAATCTGATTTACTTACTCTCCAAAGTTCAGTTTCTTCCACACCTTAAGCAAAGAGCAAAGGAAAACTCTGAAGAATATGGGAAAGAAAAAACCCACGGGAATGCAGGCATACCCAGTGCTGAGCTGTCAGCTTCTTTTAAGCCAGCTGAGAATAACTCTGTCTTTTGAAGATCAATTAATAATTTGTTGTGAGATTCTTGCAGTTTTTTGTTTTCTGGTTGGTTCATGAACAGCAGAAGAGCAACAGGTTTTTTCCTTTTACCATGTAGTGCAATGTCCAACAACTGCCTTTTCTAATACACAGTGATCACATCAGCTCAGTAAATTTCCCAGTCCAGTCATACATTCTCCTTGTCTTCTGTTATTCATCAGTTGAGCTCTGTTCATATAGTTAATGCAGTTCTAAAACCATCTTTGCAGTTATGTTCAAAATGAAAGTATTTTTCCTTGGGTTAAAACACAAGAAAAAAAAAAAAAAAGAAGAAGCTTGCTTAGTCTATCACTACGTTTCATAACCACCTTAAACTGGCTGAAGTCAACAACACAATCAAAAAGATAAGTTTGACCCTCCCTCCTACCTCAGTCCTGCCTCTGCACAAGATCAACACAAGGATTTGGACAACCACACAATGAGCCAGATCAGGAAACTGATCCAAATGAAAAATGAACTTGGCCCCTGAAACATTTGCTCTCCCCAGCCATCTGAGTTCCCTAGGCCTGTTCAGCTCGCAGCTGCACAGCAACTGTGCCAGCACAGAGAGGGTGGGTGACACAGGGTTAGGGCTGAGCAGCCCTTGTAGAGGAGGGAGGCTGGGGCTGTTTCATTACTGTCTTATTCAGCCAACAGGGACACTGAGCTCAGGCAACCTGATTTAGGATCCAGAGCCTTTTCCTTCTATGTTTTTAATCATTATATATAATGGGATGAGTATTTTATCACAAATATCAACAAAAACATTGAAGTAAAGGGACGCATTTAGATGCAGTATGTGTCATTTTGTTAGTCTTCCAGTGGTGTGTTACAGTCGTCTCCTCTTGGGGTATAAATGAGACAGAACCCTCTGTTGGGACAAATACCACGGTTTTTCCAGCCTTCACACATTGCCACACATTGCAGTCCTGCTCCAAGGCTCCTTATCCCAAGGATGCTAGTGCAGCTGTGTGGCCATGGCAGTCCTGAGTCCTGCACAGCAAGCTGTGGCACACAGGCACTCGCACAGCCCAGCATTGGGCACTGCTGTGCAGCCACTGTAACCGAGGGACCAAGAAATAACACCTCAGGATTGCCAAACCACCTTTGATTGCTTTTCTCATAGAGTTATTAGCTTTAATTTTGTCTCTGCCACCTGTCTGAATAAATTTTAATATATCATTCTCTGGTGGTTTTTGCAACAAGATGTAACTGGGACAAGGACTGTAAGAACTTGAAAACAGTAATTAAAGTGGGAGATAAGATTAATCTTAGTGGTGTCTTCCAAGAAACCAGCAATAGAGCTAGGTTATTCCAGTTATGTAAATCTTTTAAAGTGGAATGACTGAAGAGGAATTTAATTTTCAAAGAACCAATAATGTTTGATTATACCAAGTCCATTATCCCTTGCTGAGGTGATAGCCAGGAGAAAGTGAAACCACCTTCAAAAGCTTCTACATGGATCCAGGCAAGATCCAAAGGGAGAATTCCATTCTCTAGAAAGTACAATGCTAGTGCAGTGCAGCGGGTAGGAATACTGTGCTTCGTGGAAGCACGAGATAAGCTGTGAGAACAGAGGGTAACTTCCTTTCTTTACCAGAAATGTAACATTGCTGGAGCAAAGTCCTTACATCAGAGTCTAATGAGAAAACAACCAATAAAGGAGATGAGGGAGTACCTGGCTTAATACTTTGTTTCAGTTCAAACCTTTTGGAATCTTTTAATAAGGATCTTGACAGCTTTAGCTGGGCACATTAATCTTAAGAAAGTAATGAATTTAGGTCTGATTCCCATCATCCCAATGGTGGAAAAGATGAATGACAACTCAGCCTGATCAAAGACCTTCCTGGTATCTACAGATAGATTTATGGCAGAAGCCTTATTTAATATAACAGAGTGTTACATACGTAATAACCTTGTAAAATTATCGAGTTCCACATTTATTTTATATGAATCCCACTTAATCATGGTGGGCCAGTTTACGAAGAACTTCTGACAGTGAAATGGATTCTTTGTGCTTTTGCCTATGGCAGTGAGTCAGAACACTAAGGCAGGTCCCAAGGAGATATTTGACTCTATAGAGTCAAACTCATGCATTCACTCATCCATTCTAGAAAATGGCCAGACACTCCAAAGTAGGGCTGTAGACAGCCTTCATGTCACAGTTGCTGCCTTCTAGGCCTTTCACAACTTAGTTCCTTTTGTCCTGTGCTTGTACTGAGGCTAGACAGGACCTTGTATCCAGATGGGCTTGGAAAACCATATGCAGCACTGCACAGTTATGATGACCTCCCAAAAATGCTCCTTACCTTCTCCCACATGCTGTCTTCTGCCTGAGGCACCTTTCCCAAACAGATCTGTGTAGTTGCTAAGCAATCTGCATATCCTATGTTAATAATGCTGAGGTGGGAGGCCTATTTAATACCTCACCTAGTCATAGATGAAGCAGACAAGCCATGAAGGATAGAGAGTGAGAAATTTTATCAGCCAGCCCAAGAAAGAAAAGCTTAGAGAGCTATTATTCTTCCTGAGAGAACTCAGCCTAACCCCTAACCCTCTTCTGAAAATATTTTTGGTATTTTCCCATGCTAGGACAGCAGTGTAGCGGCTGAAAAGAAAATTACTTCAGTGACTTTAATGTAGGTAATAAGTTGTGTGTTTGATATAATTTAATTATTTAATTATCCATGAAACTCTTCATTTCTGGTAGAAACCTGATGTACATGAATGAAGCAAAGTTACTGACTTTGTAGCTAAGCTGTCTCCAGAAGACACTCTCCATCCCTGGAACCTCTTGATTAAGCCATATGAAGCCTGGCTGAAATTAACAATAAATACCAGATCATAACCTGCATACAAACTTGGATTTTAGAGGGAGATTGAAAGCTAATAGTTGCTGTAGCCAAAGTATTAGTAGTAGCAGCATTTCTTAATTACTTGTTACATAATATAGTTCTATAAAATATGCAGCATAATGAATGTCTTTTAGCACTCAGCCTTCTGATAATCGGTTTCCAAGACACAGATTTTAATGGTGATTGGGCAGGTGCTTGGTGAGATATTAGAAAGTGTCTATGAGATTAAATTTTCCTTTGAGAATCATTAGAAGCTTATCTACGTAAGTGCCCCAAGTCCATTAAAATTCAGGTTCACAGGCCTTATGACTGATGGTGTCATCAGATTGTGCACCTAATCTGATGAAAAACCAGGCTGTTTACAGAAGGAATGGCTCTTCTCTTTCTTCATTGCCCATTTTCCTTGCACGTCTGAATGATCACATAGTTGCAGAGCAAAAAGAGGAAAAAACCCATTGTGTGTTGCCTCTTGAGATAGCACAGTTATTCAGCCCACTGCAAAGGACAATCATCAAGGTTGATACCCTGGTGTACGTACCCCTCTGATCTCCTTTTTTCAGTTTCTTAATGTTACTCAGAAAAGCCAGCAGGAAGTTAATGATTCAGGGTACTAAAGTAGCCAGTGGAGTTAGAAGTGGTGAAGTGTGCAGTAAGACACTGCTGATACTGCTCACCCAACAGAGTGATGGGTACAGACAGCTCTGACTGCACATCCTAAAGCAGGGGGCAGACTTGAAGTTTTGTTCTGGCCAGTGTGTCAGAACAGCCCAACCAGGGAAGCCTTGAGGCAGATCTGACCAGGGGACAGTGTTTCTGCCTTGTCCCCTGGCCTTCTCACACTACTGTTCTGTCTGAAGCCAGGTCTACCCAGCCCTCTCCAGGACAACCAGTCTGGTTATTAAACATCAGTGAAAGACTTTCCTAGGCTGTTTTATAGCCCTTTTTAGGGAAAGCAGCATATTAATGTGATTCTCCCCAAGCCTCAACGTAAGTAGAAAATAATTTAATTCTCTCATGCCAAAGCCAACCTACCAGTCAACCCTAACAACAACAAAAGCAGTAAAGATGTGGTTTTAATAAGACACCTGACAAACTGCAGTGCTTCCCTAATTATCTCCTTGTCATATCTGTTTAGTGTGAATCATGAATTGATACTTGAGCAACCAGGATCCAGTGGAAGGAGCTTGTGCCCGCCAAGTCAGCATGCAGAGCAGAGCAGAGTAGAGCTCAGGCACATGTAAGGCCTTTTCCATGTATTTCTCTGTGTGAGACCAGATCACTGAGACTGCCAAGCTCTTGGGGCAGATACAACTTCTGCATCTGCTACTCTTGATCCAGGACACCTGGACACAGATTAAGCACTACCACACTACAAAAACCAGTATCAGTTTCATGTTCCTTCTGTACCTTGCTTGCAAATGTCTTCATTACACTGACAGAATTTCAAGACCTTTCAATTTGTCTTGAGATAAACTTTATTTGCAGTGTTTCACCGTATCTGTGATTTTACATAAAAAAGTTTACTTTGTGACTCCGGTTCCCTATGCTGCAAGCTCAAAATACATGTTAAAGCTGATTACTGAGGTTCACTCATCTTGAATCATTTAAGGTTCAAAATTTAAGCAGTAAAAGAGTAATTTTATTCCAGGCTTTCCCCATCAATATTATGGCATTATCCTGTGTGGGAGTTCCTCTACTATTATTGTAGCATAATACCTAACAACACAGTACAATTCACCTGTTTGCAATTTATGTGGCAAAGAGATGGATGAATTTTAGATTATGAAGTTAGAAAGAAGCACTGATACCCTTACAGGCATAAACCTGGGTATTTTTTACTGCTGCTGTTGTGCTCCTTCTGTGACCTTGGGCAAGCCATTCCAGTCCTGTGTCTTCAAAGTGCACCTGGGTGGGCAGGACCGCTGTTCATCTGGTAAAACTCTCAGGACCTGAAGTCCTCTGGCCCTCAGTGTGGCTGGATTTTAAAATGAGGTTAAAGTCATACCTAGAACTGCCCATACATGTGAAAATTTACTGGCGTAAGTATAGGGATATAATTATGCCAGTAGAGGCGTATCAGAATATTTTGCCACGTAGAAACATCTTGCACTTGTTGCTTCATCTCTCCTTCCAGGAACGATGACTGGGTAAAAGCCAAAGTATTTGCTAAAGAATCACTTTCAGTTCAATCTTGCTTGCGCAACACTTATTTGACTACTGTAAAGATCCCAGTAAACACAGCAGGCAGGAGAGGCTCACTGTTCCACATGTGGGCTCCAAACTTTCAGCCAGTTCCACTTTGGAGCTGACACTGGCAGATCCAGATGGAGTTCAGGTTCATTTCAGAGGGACGGCGGCGTGAGGCTTCATTACAGTGGGTCTGACTGCTCAAGAAGCCTCACTCACTGTAATGGGTTTACTTGCATGCATGAGGAGTGAGTGCAGCAATGCCTGCGGGCAGGAGGATGTCCACGTGTAAAACACCTGGGGATAGAGAGTGCTCTGTCATTGGGAGGTATTACAGCAATTACTTCAGTATTAAGACTAGACCAAGTCAAGGCTGAATCACCTGTGGCAAGCGGCAGGACATAATCCTGTTCGATCAAGAACTGACTTTAACTCCAAGTCTGACAGCATCCACAGTTTCCCCGAAGCCCCGCTGCAGGAGCTCCCCAGCCGCTCCGGCGGGGCAGAAACGCCTTTTAAGCCCCAGTGAGGGTGTCGGAGGGGTCTCACAGCCGGGGTGGGGGGTCTGGTTGTAGGTTAGGGCACACAGCGGCCGTGCCGTGCCGGCCGGGCCCGGCCGTGCCGGGGCCGCTCTCCGGCGGCGGGCGCA
>VWZN01020875.1:77174-184745 GCA_013396955.1 Regulus satrapa | reverse complement strand
GCTTAGAGGTCAAGGAAAGTTCACTTTTTTTTTTTTTTTTCTTTTCCCTGTTAGAGGGTTTGGATTCTTAAGATTTTCCCCCTCCCCAGTATAGTTGCTTCATACACTCGTACAGCCAAATAATCTTATCCTGAATATAGATCTTTAAATCTTATTAAAATTTACTGGCGTGGAAATATTCAGTCATGCGTTTGAAAGGATCTGGGCCAAATACTGACTTTTTTTTTTTTTTTTAATATAAACTGAAGTCAGAAGGAGTTCCGACCGAGGCAGGGTTGCTGTGATTGCTCTTTTGTTAGTAGATCAATCAGAAGAAGGTACATGGTCTGACCTTACAGTTTGCTTTTACAGTATCTGATGGATAACAACAGCTTATTCTGAAATCGTTATTTTGGGATAAAATTATGTTCACTGCATGTCCACAGTTTTATTTAGGGAAGTATCTGAAACAGAGGTTAATAAAAACAGTATTGTTAGAGCCAGATAGGGAGGAGTAAAAGTAGATGTGTATTTCAGATACAGACAAATGGAAAAGATCATTACCTGAAACATGTCACTGTTCAAAGATACTGCACCCTAAAACTATTATACTACTTAGGAAAGAGCTGATAGTTTGAATCTCTTTTGCACACAGAGGGGAAGTCAGAAAAAGAAATCTTTAATATTTTTTCTTCCAGTAGTTATATGTGTTTTTAAGCAGCACTCAGGAGTAAGAATAAAAACTAGCTTACCCAGCCCACAGAGAACACTTCTTTGCAGGTGTGTGTCTGTAATTCTTCATGTGGCTGACTGCATGCACCTTGTCGTGTCAAACAATAGGAGCAAATCATGTGAGGAAACCTAAGTTTGGCTTATTTTTCTTCTTTTACTTGTGAGTAATGACTTGGCTGAATTATGGGATGTGAGTTTTTTACTTTCAGGTGATTAATACTTAATTTCCCCCTTGAATCAGAGAGCAATGCTATGAAGCTTTTTCAAGATTCTCCTTGGATTTTAGTGCAGGTTTTGAGTGCTCACTTCTCTATTGTGACTGGAAGAACATCTGTGTGAAAATGAGAGAGATCTGGCCCTTTTTGGCATTCTTGCTGTGGTCTTAGGGATGAAGTCTTGAAATTTACTTCAGACTGTAAGTAGGTGCTTGAGAGATATTTCCCTTGATTTGGGTGATCCAGAAGGCTTCCACAGCTATGAGAAATGATCAGTTCAAGGCATGATCAGGTTACCCTAAGGGTAGGGATTTGTCCTTGCATCTCTTTTGACCCCATTACCATTGGGTATGTAATCAAATACATTTTTTTCTTACTCTGTTCTGTTCGACTTGCTTTTTTGTGTACCCTTGAAGATGTGATGATCCGATACATTTGAGAGAAGTGACTGAGTAAACAGATGGAAATCTTTCTGTTTTGGTATAAATATTAACTATCAAATCAAATATTTGAAAACTGATGAGTTTGATGTTTGCTTTTCTTCTGTTGTTTGAAAACAGAAGTAAAGAGTTGAACGTGAAGAAAAACAATACAAAGGTTAATAGAAGTGCTACTTGTGTTTCTGAGTCCTGGGAAATTATTCACATTAAACTATGAATTTCTTTGTTTGTTATAAAGATTTAAATTTTTAAAATGAAGTGGTGTGACTGTTGGTGTTTTTTTTGGTTTGTTTTTGTTTTGTTTTTTTAATTAAAGCATGAATGCACTGGATATTACATATTGCTGGTGTTCTGTTCTGTGCAGCCCAAGCTGTGTATGTAAAATATCATTTGAGTAGTCTTACAGGCCTAATGGAGGCATCATCTCAGCTTTATAAATAATGTAAGTTGTGTATAATGTGGAGTCCCCAGAGACTGCAGAGAAAGCATCATTACCAGCCTTTTCAACCTGCTGGAGATCTTAAATTGATTTACAGCACTGAACTGGTGCAAAATGATACATCAGGATGACACAGGGTCAACCTGTAAAAGTCTATGATGTGAGCCTGTTAGTTCAGTCATCATAATTAAACCATATTATGAGGGCAGTGAAGCAAGTGTCTGTGACATGTCCCATTGTGCTTCAGATACGGCTGGTTTAAGAATCAAATAAAGAGAACACCGTGTATTATTTAAGTTATGCAAAGTGTAGTTGAAAATAATTTTGTGGCCCTGTGAAGAGTAAAAGCTGAACCAATTTAGGTTGACTCTCAACCTCTTCCTTGCAGCCATGAGGAGCTGAAATAGATGAAGGCATGTGCAGCTTCGGGGTCTATGCATGGGGAAGTGGCTGTGAGTGAATTTCTGTACACATCTTTTCTCAAGGATCAGCTAGACTTTACCTACAAACTGTGCTATCAGATATCAAAGGAACAAACAGGCAAACAAGCCAATTGTTTGGCTTCTCCCCCCCCCAGTATTTCTATCCTACTGAAGTTTGTAACTGCCTGTTGAAACATTCCTGCAGATCTGAGTCCTTGTATAAGACAGTAATTTAGTTATTTCTTGAACTATATGGCCAAACTTCTTCTAGAACAGAGACTGTAATTTTGAATATGAGTTGGCATAGGTCACTTTTCTTAGTGAAGACAACTGTGGCTTCAGATTCATGATTTCTTCTAACAGCCCTAGAAAATAGCATGCCACAGGTAGTAGTAATATGTTTACTAAATACTCAGCATCTTAGGTCTTGCTGTTTCTGCTGGTAAAATCACTATGATGTGTTTTGGGAAAAATCCTGTAAAACCGACTTATTTTCCTTCTTTCTGCTAGTCTGTGGCTGCTTGTGGATTAGAGAGTTTTGTATTTGTTTAAACCAACTCCTCATACCTGAATTGTGTGAAATTTTAATCTCCTGAGGTTCTCCCAGCCCCAGAAAGAAATGTACCTTATTTTTAGTTATAAATAGAAGTAAAACAAAAATAAAAATCCAGCATGCAAGTAAAACAAACAAAATAAATGGTCACTAGTGGTAAGAGATTTATTAGTCTCCCGGTTCAGTTGCACCTCAACAGCATGTGCTTTAGCTAAGGTGCTTTTAAGTGGCAGATAAAAGAATTAAAGCTCACTTTGGAATGCAATGGCTTTTAAAAAGTGGATGTGGATGTGGAGTGGAGTCTTCTGCTGTGTCAGTGCAGATGAAGAAACTACTGTATTGGAGAGAGCCATAAAATCTGTGAAAATGAAAGTCAGATTACACAAATTGCTTTATGGTCAATGAAGTGATCCTACCAATGTGTGGGGGTTTTTTTGGTTTTTGTTGGTTTTGTCTCTGGTTATTTTTTAAATTTCTGGTTTAGGTTTTCATGGCAAACTCACTCAGTGTTGCTTTCAGAGTGGGGAAAGGTCTGTTCTGCCCATGAAAGCTTCACTGTTTTTTCCTATAGTAACAGCAGACTAATGTTCTTCCACTGGCCTTTCTTCTGTGTATAGCAAAAAACTGAATGCATATCAGTCTTAATTAAAAGATTATATGCAGTTCCTACAGGTTTTCGTTTGAAATGTACTGAGTGGAAAATTCGAGTTTAAAATATAAACCCCAACTTGGCAAGCGAGGTTTGAAGTGCTGGTGGCTTACAGGCTCATCTACACAGGCATCTTGCAATTCTCAAGCTATTTTGCTCAGGCTGTAAAACAGTAGTGAGAATTTTTTTTAGAATGGAGGGTTTGACTTGGGATGGGAAGTTGTTTTAAATTGATACTTTAAAAGTTTTAGTGTTGTCTTCCCGCAGTCTGGGGTAGAACAGTTTCCACTGGAATCTTACTACTCTTCAAGATTTGAAATAACCAGAGAAAATGTTGGGTTGGGCTTTTTGTGGAGGGTTTTACGGGGGTGGATTCAGGGGTGAGGATACCCTTGGATAATGGCTGCCACAAAGATCCCTATCCTCCTCAGACAAATGGTAATTTGCATTACAGAAGCTTTTCGAGTTGCTGTGTATTTGAGTGGGGGATGCCTGTGTTTTTTAACAGGATAGAGAAAGCAAATATTTTATGAAGTGGGCTGATTTCAAGGAATGAAAACATTTTCTAGAATGAACCCAGATCATACAGGATTTTCTCCCTTGCATCCATTTGTCACCTGCATGTATTGGGATTGGAAGTTTCTCCCGGTTTAACAGGAACAAAGGTTGAGCACAGTTCTTCTAATTAGACTGTATGAGGTCAAGTGTTTCACGTATTGAAACGCCAAACTGTTGGGCTGTGGAGATGGGTCCATTTGTAATATTTTTTAATTGTGGGAAAGGAGGAAGGATGTGTCAGGAACTGGATGCAGCAGTGGGATTGCTCTGGTGGAAGGATTGTGGGGCCGTAGTGCCACACAACAGCTGGGTTGAGCCATCGTCATTAGATTCCAAAGAGTTTTCTGCAAGCACAGATTGCTTTGCTCAGTTGCACTCTTCTGGTGACTGCTGTCTTGGGAGACTGTGTAGAAGCTGAGTTTAGATCAAGAGTTGAAGCTTTTTTCCTCCTGTCTCTAGACTTGCCAGTGTAGGGGAGTTGACCAGTAGAGCTATTTTGGTCACTTGCACAGTTTGGTTGTTCTAACATAACTCTGTAATTGTTTTGGACTTTGTCACTTTTATTCCAGAATATGTTATCCACACGGGATGGCGATATTAGAACAGATGTCACCAGTCTCTCCCATTTGGTTCTCCAGCATGCACAGGCAAAGTCTAGATTACAAGGAGGAAAACAAATTATTTTTAAACATGCCTTTATATAAATCATTATATTTAGGCACTGTTCAAAGCAGTATAATCCAAACTCACTATTATGTTGAGTTGGCATGTAAGCAGATCATTAATGTGGTTCACCAGTGATTTCTGAAGCATTATTTCATATTTCTGTACTTATAAAGGGAACACTCTTCCCAACATGGCAGCAGATGAGACTGTCTAAGCCAGTGTAGACAGTCTGAATTACAGCCCTTAATGGTATTCAGAAGTATATCACTTGCATGTTTTTGTCATTAAAACTGCTAAAATGCCAATCCACATCAAAGTGATCTACGGACTATCAATCCAATATTGGGTAACTTGAAAACAAGATACCCATTAAAATTTTTTGCAGTGCTGAAGGGATTATAGACAGAGTCATTAGAGTTTTCACTGTCTCTTCATGTCTGTCCCCAGCATGGGTGTAAGAATCTCATCTGGCTTCCAGTTTTGACTGATGGACCTTGCTTCCTTCAATACTTGGAACTTTTTTGAGGGGAAGCTGAAAATATGTCCTCTCAATACAGATTTCATCCATGAGTAGAACTTGGATTTCAGGGTTTGCAGCGTTACAGAGTTTCTTTTATGGAGGTGGCAAGACTGATGTACATGTTTAAGGACATATCTAAGTAGATGAAAGCAAAAAAATCATATGTGCATGCACTTGACACTTCTGTAGCAGGTTGAGAAGTTTTCCATGAATTCAGAGAGCCTTGTATGTTCAGATTGATTCGTGCATGCAGTGACCATAGTTGATGATACCTTTACTTGGTTTTCTTTCTCACTTTGTTCAACACAGCAAACTGGTATTTCATTCTGTGTTGGCATGAAAAATTAAATTACTGAGATATTTTTGTTGTAAATATTTTCAGTCTTCTGATTTCAAGCATTTTAATTATTGAAAATATTATCAACATTCTGTCTAATGTAGTAGTGTAGTTGAAACCAGGGTGTGAAACTCCTGAAGATAATTTATTCTTAGAGTGGTGTGTATATGGGATCCTTCAAGTGGATACATATGCTATGTGTGTGTCCACATATGAATACCTAAAATAATAGTCACTGCTGTTGGAAGTTAAATTGTTTGGATCAGATAAAGGTAGGCTATATAGTTGAGAAGGGACTGTAAATTTATCGAGGTCTGTGTATGTAATAACTATTTATATATAAATACTTAAATGCCATTTAAACGCTTAAAAGCTTAAAATCAGTTTTGGTTAAAGATGAAGTAAATAACTGGAGAATCATGTTGCAACAAATTGTGGCTTCCCCTTAAATGTGTTCCTAAGGGTGATAGGAGGAGGAAACATCTGCTGTTTGGTCAGATGCTGTTAATGAGTTGCATATTTGACTTATTCTGACAGTCTATTTCACCTTTGTGTCTGTTAGGTTTCGTTTAAACACTGACGTGGGAGGAATTAATCAAGCACCCTTGTTGTCCTACATGCGTCTTACTAATAGAGACTTGGATTCAACTGATCTGTTGAGGGAAAAATATGTAGCTTGTAACTGGACATGTTTTCAGTAGTAGGGGAGAGAGGGGTCCCAAAATTTTGTCAGGATAAGCATGGTAATGGCAGAAGGTGGTGTGGAACTGACATCTCTCTTTCAGTTGAAGGCTTGATTCTCTGGGGTGTCCCTGTAATTTGTCCAGAATTCTATCCTGAAGAATAGCAAAAATATATGGGCTGGGTTTTTTTTTTTTTTTTTTTTTTTTTTTTTTTTTTTTTTTTTTTTTTTTTTTTTTCCTTTTTTTTTTTTTTTGTTCTCTGTTGTTTTTTAACTCCTTGTCCTTTTCTTTCTAGCCCTCCCAAGATGTTGTAAAACAGACTCTGCTAGTGTTTTGGTAGGACAAAATAGTTGGCAGAACACCCTTGCTCACTGTTGGCCAGTTGTCTTTTTTCCAAGGGTTTCCAAGCTATCTTACAAGCAAGCAATTTACTTTCAACTTAGGCCACACACTGTCACCTGCTTAGCAGTGTAGATTCTGCTCCCAGGTCCTGAAAAGTTTAAGAAAACTGTCTCATCAATAAAACAGTCCTCTTTGATGACGGATTTTTCATTATCTAAATGCTATAGTGTGAAATTTGACGTATTTTTACCACTGTTACGGTTTTTGGGCCGAAATATACTTTGGGGAAGGTGAGTTTGGATTTATTTTAATCCAGGAAGGGCTTTAGTCAGGTTAGTGAAACTACAAGCTACAAGATGATTTTTTTTTTTCCCCTATTGACTTTATTCCATGTGTAATAAAATAATCCATTCTGCCTTTGCAGATAGGCTGGGAGACAAACAGGATGTGAACATGACAGGGCTTAGTCATGGTTGCTTAAGGTATCTGGCGCTATAGTGATGAGCATGGGATGGAAACCTCTGTAGATCAGAATCTTCCAGTAGCTCGCAACCAATGAAAAATGGGGTGGAAAACTGGCTTCTTATCCTGGCTGTATGTGAAGCAAGGTGACAGTGATGAGGACATGGTTTTAATGGAACAGAGCTATACATGAAACCAAGGGTACAAGCCTGAAGGGAAGAAGAATGAGGCAATTCAGAAAGCTTCTGTATTCCCTGAAGTGGTCAAAATCAGGGAGAAAGCAGCTTTCTTGTGAATCTGCCTGTGCACAGCAAACAGAGCTCAGTCCCTACCTCAGTGTAGCAGCACTTGATGCAATTTTGTAGTTGTGCTGGGGCAAATGGAGTTCTATCCAGTTTTCTTAAACCAGTTGCCTTCTGGATGTGTGATCAAATTAGTTGGCAGGTGGTTGTTTTGAGAACTTCACAGAATCACGGTATGGTTGAGATTGGAAGGGACCTCTGGAGGTCATCTGGTCCAGCCCCCTGCTCAGTCATGGCCATATAGGTTGCCCAGGACCATATCTGGATGACTTTGTTTTTCCAGTTGTGTGCCACCTTCTGTATTGTTTTGTCCCAAAAGTGAATAAAATAGATTTGAAATTTATTTGTGCCTCGCAGACCTGCCAACATGTACATGATGGCTTCAGGGATTGCTACATACATAATTCCATTACACTGGGTAATTTCAAATGTGTCATTGTTTTTCGGGAATCCCAAACACATCTAAAGCATGTGCTTCCCTGTACAGGGAGGGAAGAGGGAGATGGGAGGGACAGAGGCCTAACTTGAGTGGCTTTACTGAGGTCTTCCCATGAGACTCCAACATTCAAGACCAGAATTTCATCTCCCTTTACACCATCTCTTGCTCTTTGCTCTTATCAGACACTTATTTTCCTTTTTATCACTGTGACAATAGGGAGATAGATAGATAGATAGATAGATAGATAGATAGATAGATAGAACAGACCTTGTTCTGTCATGATCTTAGTTCTGCTAATTACCTGGTGAATGCAGTGATGAACTGTACTAATCTGAAAAATGTGAATTTTGACCTTGCTGAGTGTTTTGGAAAAGCTGACTTACATATAGGTTGCCATCTTGACTATTGCAGTTTCCTGTTCTGCATTTTTGCCTGCTGCTGGCTTTACAGTCTGGCATATTTAATAACAGGCCCTTTATTATCCATGCTAGCTAGTGTCAGTGTTAAGAGCTTTCTCTTGGATGTAGTAGCCAAAGGAAAAGCCTTTGTCTTTATTAGCTTAAAAACTTAGGGTAATGCAATTATAGTTTCTGTAATGTGTCATATTTCATATGGAAAATACTTCATAAATTCTCTTGACTTAAAACTCTGCAGTGTGTGGTATTTTTTGGATAGATGGATATGAAATCACTCATTTTTTTCCCAAGTTTGCTGTCTGGTTACTAGAGCAGAAGGCGGTGGCAGCAGAGGCGGGTTGAATTGCTTGCTGGAGTGTTTGGTTATTCAGAACCAGCCAAGGTAGGGCTCCTTGCTCTGGGGATTGAGAGCAGGTTTTGCAAATCAGCTGAAGTACTCGTGTCTGAGCGTGAGCTAATCTTTGACCTGGATATCACTTAAAATTTGAGGGTGGCAGTTCCCTGAGATGGAAAGAACTCTTAAAAGCCGGGTTTCTCTCCAGCCCAGCCGCTGATTTCTTCATGTAGGCTGGCCCGGTGACTTCAGTGCTCTGAGCTGATCCCGCAGAGCGTGGCTTTTTGTTTATTATGGTTCTGCCAGGTCAGGAAGGTGAACTGACTGACAGGTAGAGGGGAAGTTACGTTGCAGTACCAAGGCTGGCACAAGGGAGTAAAGGGAAACCTTTTCTCTCTGGGTGGGAGTGAGCCCTTGGTGCTGCTCCTTGGCTTGTGGACTTGTGACCTTGCTGGCCCAAGGCAGCTGCTGGAGGTGGCCAGTCGCAGGCGAGTGCTGTAGCACTCCCAGATGAAGACTTCCTTATTAAAGTGCTTGCCAGGGGAAGGTCTAATTTACAGGGCTTTTTTCTCAGATACTTATGGTGGTGATTAGCAGGGAGAGCAGACTCAACGCCAACAGTTACGTCAGCCACAAAGCCCCAGTGTAGCTCTATTGGCAGCAAAAGGACAGTGATTAATGCTGCAGTATCTTTTATGGGGGGTGAGGGAGGACGCATGGAGAGCAACACTTAAACAGGCTTTCCTGGTCAAGTGTTGTTTTGCTGGTATAAGCTGCAAGCTGTCTTAGAGATGTTTTTCTAGTTTAATGCAACTGCATGAGCAGAAAGCATCTAGGGCATATCCTGTGTGAGACAGGACAAGTGTTCCTCGTCAGGAGGAAAAGAATGTCTAAGTTTAACTACTTGTTAGTAGAAAACTTATTTTCCTCTTTAGAAGATGAAATAACTTGAAACAATTGGCAAACTGGTTACAGTTAGCAGCATTATCAAGAAATCAGAGAAAAGGCAAATACTAAATCCACTAAAAATCCTTCTGTAAAAACAGATTGGTGTTACCAGAAATCACTGCCAGTTGGGATACCTGAAGCTGATCTGTGCTGTGAGCCAGTGTGCTGTTTGTAGCTCTCCTGGGTTCTGTACCACTGCATAAATCACTTGGAAATTTTTGGCTTTTGATCCACTTTTCTCAAAAGAAATCGAGAAAGCATTTGTCTTGGTTCTGTATGGTAAATGTGTTTAAAAGCCTTTACTCATTTCTGTTACTTCCATCTTTGTAGTATATTTCTTAACTGTAAGGAATTAGATTTCAAACACAAACTTGTAGGTATTCCTTTAGTAGCGGGAACTACTACTTTTCCTAGTGCTGGAATGGAGTACTCACTGAATTCCCTTGTAGGCTTCTGCTGTGCTGAAGAACTCTCCAGAACATGGGAATCTGATTGTAACATCTTTTTCATTTTTATCTCTGGCTTGGCTAAAGGCTTCTTTGCAGAAAGCATCAGCATAACTGGCATAAATGCTCCAGGGCTATTAACTGCAGTTGACTGGATAACTGTTTTCCCTTTGCCCTTCTCCCCACCAGTTTATCAGGAATGACTCTTGCTTGTGGTCAGGCCCAATGAAGCCGCTGTGGTTTGTGAACAGGGAGCAGTTGAGAACTGGCAGTGCTGGTGGCAGGCTGCTTTGGCTCCAGTCTGATATTCCTGATTTTTTCCATCACACCTTTGCTTACCTTTTTGCTTTCACTGATTTGGGACATGAGGACTCTCAGTCTTCCAGGCTGGCACTCAGGGTTGTTTGAGCCTAAAGGCTTCTGATCTCGGGAGCTGGGGAATGCTGGTTTCAGCCCCAGAATTAAAGACATCTATGTATCAACTAAAAGACAAGGAGTCTGAAATTATGTGTTCTTTCTGTGCACTAGCTTGTAGTCTCGAAGTAGCATTGGCAAGTGACTTGGGAACTTGGGAGTTCTCCTGTCCCTCCTCAGTACCAGGCAGCTGTGACTGTTCAGTAGCAGGCAGCAGTGGAAAATTTGGAAGTATTATGGCTGTTTTAAACTAGCCTGCTGCTGACCTTGCAGAGCACAGGGTGTTTAGAAAATGCTGTGTTTTGGTGTCTTGGCTGTAAGAGACTTGCAACTTTGCAAAACCTGATTTTTGAAACTTCAAACTGTCTCAAAAAATTATGGTGGAGTGATTAATAGGTTTTCTTATTGCCATATGCAGAGTCATACAGGCTCTGTTAAGAAGAAAAGCTTGCAGATAAGGGAAGGGTACTGAGTAATTCTTTATGTGGCTTGGTTCCTCTTCCAAAAGTCATGAAAAGCTTACAGATAACCAGGGAATCAGACAGACAGATTACAGCCATTTTCCCCTGTTGTAAAACCTCTATATTCCCAGTAAGCAATGTAGGAGGATATCTCCCACTTCCTTTCAAGCTATGCTGTTCCCAACTGCTATATTAACTATCAGTTCCTATCTGTGGGTTGAAGCCTTTGTACAGAATGCTCCAAAGCCTTGATCTCAGGAATATGAGAAAACAGTTTGATGTGAGATTCTGCAGATGTTCTGGCACAGGGCTGTGACAGCTGCTTTTGCCTCATCCCACAGTTTTTTGAATCTTTCTGACTCCTCATGTATGTCTGCACCCTTGTTTTGCCCTTTTGGAAGGGGAAAGGTGTGTCTGTCACTTCTGGGTCTGTTTTTAGTGTAGGCACACTCAGAATCGTACCTCAACTGCTGGTAAAGGCTGCAATCAACCCTTTATAAGCATTTGTGGGTATATTTTAAATGTTAACCTAAAGTGTCCTTGACTTGGTCTCAAGAGGATCCCTGATTTGCCTGTAAATTGTAAACTTTAAAGAGTTTAATTGTCTTGTACGAAGCTGAAGGGGCACTGTTATCTTCCATTTATAAAGGCTCTGTGACTTAGGATGGCCTGACAAATACCAAGGAACTGCCCAGGAGTGCCTGCTGTGTTGGGGTTGTGCAGCTGCTCCTCACTGTCCTGAGGACCTGGAGCACACTGGGCTTTCTGTCATCTGAAGTCCAGTCCCGGTTTTCAGTAGGCCACTCGTGACGTGCTCTAATTAAAATCATGTTTCATTGGATGGTGGAAGTCTGGCAAATATTGGTGTTTGTGTCTGAGTTGTATAAACTTGGCTTGGAAAGTTGTGTCATCTTTAAACACTTTCTCTGTCCAGAATGGTAGTTGTGAATTGCAGGGCACTTGATGAAATTCAGCATGGACATTTTAAAGACCTGAAGAAGGTACAGTGTTTTAAAAGTTGTTTAAAGGCAAAAATACAGCTCTTTAAATTTCACAGATAAGGCAAAACCCAGGAAAGCTGGAAGAATCCTTCAAAAGGAGGAAAGCTGGATGAATTATTTAAAAAAAATAAAGCATGCATCTCATGAAATCCACTGAAACGTCTTTAGCATTGGCAAACTGACTGTTCTTATTTCAGGTGTATAAATGGTGGGTGGAGGACTAATTTGTGGAAAGATTTATTTAATTCAACAGGATTACTTTTTTGGTCTAATTTTCATTGGTGTGTTCTGCTTTACTGAGGCTTGACCCAATAACTCTTTTATTACTGAAGAAGTAATTTTTCTTTTCAGTTTTTGTCATCTCTTGATTTGGTGAAGGATTCTGCTTTAAAGCTGGGGATCTTGATCTGTAATTTAACATCTTTACTTAATCTCTGATAAATGAGGTCTGGGTCACAGTCTTTAGAAGTGGTTTAATGCAGCTGATGTAACTGTATTGGTGCATGCTCTTGGTGAAATGAATCATTTGTAGGAGTGGTGGCTTGCCTCAGCTGAGCATAACTGAAGTGCATTTGATGGGGTTTCCCTCCTTAAAATATACCCTTTTGGAGCACTGCTCTGCCTGGGGCTGACAAAACCCTTTTTAAATTCATGCAGTCTATGCTAGACTGTCCTGTTCTCTGAAGACAAAACACATCTTGCATTTTATGAGCTTCACTCAGAAATTTTGATGCCTGAGTGGTGATGGGCATTTTTCTTTCTTTTCTGTTTTAAAGGTTTTCCTTTATGCTGCAGATGTATGTTTTAACCGCCTAAAAAAACCCCTGAAAGTGACAGGTCAGTAAATTTTCCCCATCTCACCTGTGAAGGAAGTTCCTCCCTCCCTGTGCTGATGAATTGGAGGGAAATGCTTTTTTCAGCTGATAAAAAGAAATAAAATTCCATGCCCTTCCCAAAGGAGGAATTCAACAATTGGAAAAGTGATGTGGGACCATGTGTTGGTTTGTAAAAGGATATAGTTTGTAAAGATGTTTCCTTTGATGCCTGTGATGAATATGGATGTGTTTCCCTTGGAGAGGGTTTTGATTAAATTATGCAATTAGAGCTGACCAGACAGATCTAAATATAGGAAGAGGTTTCAGTTATCCTGCCTTTGTGTGTATTAACACACCCACGCAGATGTGTGTTTGTTATTGTTGTAAACAACACCTGTTTTCTAAAGACAGTTCAAAAAGTCAGGAAAAGGAATGGTCTTTGTGGAAAAAAAAAAAAAGGGAGTTATATGGGAGTTTTATGATGAAAGGGGAAAAAAAATAATCTGTCTTCCCCAGATTTTTCACCTTTTAGAAAAGAACTTCTAACTTTGACAGCTAGGCTAGTCCTGGCGTCTTTGTGGATGTTCACAAAGCCATGGCCAGTGCTCCAGACTGGTCTTAGTGGTTCTCCTGCATTTTTCAGGACTTGGTCCGTGTCATCTAGCAATGCTGAATGAGATTCTTGTCTGCTCCTGTACTTGTGAGTGTCCTGGTGGGACAACATGTGGAGTTTAAGTACACCACAGCACAAATTAAATGGATAAACCTGTCCCAAAGATGCACACTGTGATGGTTGGTAATTTATAATGTCTCTTGACAGTTGCTTCTTTGGATATATCTTTCTTTTGAATGTCTTGTCATAGTTTGAAGATTTCTTTAAGAGACCTTCAGCTTGGAGAGAGTGAAGAATGAAGAGTCTCTTCCTACACAGCATTTAGGGAAAAAACCCCCACCTTATCAACACTATTCGGGCAAGTTTTGTGATTCACAGCCTTGTATTCATCTTATAGGTTATTTTAGCGAAGTTCATATTTTGCAATCCCATCTGTGCCAGAGTTTTGACTGAATCATCAAGTTACAGTTCCTTCCTGACCTTGGTTAAAGAACTAGGCTGCGGTTTTAGAGATAATCTTTGAAAGCACATCCGATTCAGTCTGACTGCTCGCCGACACCAGAAGGGATTTTTTTTTTTTTGTGCACACCTGTGTGGATGTTTTTGATCTATCCTACTTGTACTAGCCCTGCTGTGCACCAGGCTTACCCAGCTTCCTGACCAATGATCTTGGCAAACTTGGTTTTAGTTTTTTCCTGTAGTCTTGGCAATATAAAATATATATGTAAAATAAGCATGGCAAGGAGATGAGCGGGCGGTAAAGGAAGTGTTTTGTGACTTTGTGGAATCTCACATGCTTCTGAATTCAAGAATGAATAAAATTCAGCAGTGTGTTTTTTATCTCTGGTGAAAAAGGCAGGATTTGAGTATCTGGAGATCACTTAAGAGGCTGCATAGTGTTAATGGTTTTTGTAAACATGGTGGAGATAAAACTCATGAAGGATGTGGTGTTTAAATTTGTTTTTAGAAGTGTGGTTTTCAGGAGGTCAAGACAGTTGCAAAGGTATTGGGAAGAAGTGTTCTTAAGCAGGACAAGGGCAGATCTAATTGTTGATGAATGTCTGTTGAAACTGGGGAAGAACCTTTGCCACTTTCTTTTCTCACAATGGTATACTTGCTTAGAAAGACTTCTGTGCCATTTTAGTTGTATTGTAACACAGGATTCAGTTTCTAACGTGTATGGAAAGCGGGTATTTTTTCTGGAGAAGCAACAGTGAAGTTACCATAAATCTGTCAAATCTGGTCCCTTCAAATCCAGAAAACCTGTAAGAATTTGCTGTTGGTTTACTCTTCCAATCATGATAGCTGAGACTTCGAGGGCAAGGAGCAGTGCCTTGCCTGCCCGAAGCCAAGCGGGGAGGCGGGCGGAAGAGAAGCTGCGGTTCACTGTAGAAATTGGCCCAACTCTGTGTTCTTGGTTTGACCTGTGGGGAGCACCGGGAAGGAGCTGGCAGATCCTGATGCTATAAGGTTATCCCTTCATGCTCTGGACTAACAGAGCAACGGGCTTTTTGGGTTTTTGTTGCCCTCCTCCCCTCCGCTTATAAATCCTGCATTGCCTCTGCAGTTTCATTTTGCTCTCCCCTTGCCTGCTGAACTAAAAGGGTGTTTGTGGGTATCTGACAGGAGGATCCCTCTGGGCTGTACAGTGATATGTGGAAGACTTTCCTGGAAGGGCAGTCCCTAAGCCAAATAGTACGAGGGATGGCCCTAGAAGAGTTTTGACAGGCTGGGTATGAGGGTACTTCACAGAGCAGGCTGGTGGTACCCATCGTCCTGGCCTTTGCTGGGTCTAAGGAAGGGAGTCTAATACAGTGTCAGGAATAACCCTGCCTGCTCTGTTAGGTGTGATATTTTCAACACCACGTGTGTTCCTCTTTCCTCAAAGAATGTGTATCAGAACACAGGATTGCACATTTTAATGTTTTTTGAATTCTTTCTACCATGCCAAAAGAACATAAGAGTTAATTTTAATTTTTTCTTGTCATTTTCCAAACCTATAAAGGAAGCCAAGTCAGGTTCTGCACAGGGTCTCTAATGAGTTCTACAGCACTCTGATGTGAAACATGCTTTCTTTTTGCATGTGTGTTTTAATGTTACTGAGGTTTCTACCAGGTTTAGTGCATTTTTCCAAGCTGAGCAAGATCTGATCTTCTGCCATTCGAAGGGGCAAAGAAAGAATTTGTTGACTAAAAGGAGGGTAATTCAGTGGAAGACTCTAGACTTTCTGTTTCACAAATCACATTACTTGAAGAGAGAAATCAAAACTTTTTGCTACTTGCTCCGAGAATAGGGAGCTAGATTAAGTTAGTGCAGAATTTTTGTTACAAATTCTAGCATTGCAGCTGCTTAGACTCTGTACCTTTTAGTAATACATGGAAACTGTACATGGAGATAGTTTCTGCCAGAATAAAGAGACAGCTCCCTGCCTTCTATTCTAAATTCTGTTTGTTTGGTTTTTGTTTTTTTTTTGAAAAAGGTCTAAATATTGTCCTGATTACATGAGTTCCTGAAAGTATGTGTCTCTGAGAGAGGTTAAATGAGTAAATATTTTTAAAGAAGCAAATTAAAATCTCTCTGCTTGTTATTTCTTTATAGTGTTACTAAGTAATGGATGCTGGGAAGAAGTATGTTGACTAAGATAAATTGAATTTTTAAAATATAGTCAGTAATAGACTAGACAGTTTTTTCTATTAACAATTATCCTCACTGTGGTTCCTGCCCATTTTTATGTCTAACTGTGCTAAGCATATATTAAAAATATTTAATAGGATCCCTTTGCCTGCATCACTGAGCCTGTAATACAAATAATGAAATTAGTAGAAGAGTTAGAGTCACTTCTTGTTTGCCTGAAACTTGGCCTAGAAGTTGTTTTGCTCCCCCATCTACCCCTTTGGGAGAGGATCATCTAATTGTCCAAACCCTTTCTCCACCCATCAAAAACAGTCATTTATGCATAGTGAGACAGTTTCCTATGGGATCTCCTGTGGGAATTTGAAAGCACTCTCATTGAATATTTTACTGTCTGCTTCATGTTGCTGACAGAGTTAACTATCTTTTCTTTAAGGGCTAGAAAAGTAAAACTTCACTCTTAGACATTTTGTCTAAATACGCTTGTTGAAATATAAGGCTGGTTAAACAGTTATATATTAAAAAATATAATGCTCACTTATTTTTATAGGCTGCATACTAGGTTTGTGTGTTAATCCAGAGATTACAAAAAAGGTAATAGCAGTTAAGGAAGACAATTAAAACATCAGGATTTGAAAGTTGTTTGTTGATTCCAACACATCCATCAGCAGATAGAACGCATAATGAAAAGTGCATGGGTTTGGATGTGCAGAGAGTGTCTGATAAGTGGGTAACAACTCCATTTCCTTTAAACTGATGCCAGGCTGCCTTTTGCAGAGTATCCTGTTGTTTGGCCTAGGTTTCTGTTTCATCCCTACCTCGTGAATGAACAGACCCTTCAAGGGCTGGTGGTCACTTAACTGTTGGAAATACTAACTCCCATTTTCCCAGAAGGCCACGTGGATTTGGGAAAGAAAGATGCAGACTCTGTCATCTGCTGGCTCTTGGTTTAATCTTTATTTTGCACTTCTAGCTGATAAGACCACTTTGTGCAGAAGTAATACAGGAAATGATGCAGTGCAGAAACCAAGAGTGGCAGAAAGGGAAATGGAATGTACTGGCAAGGGCTCAACCCTGCAGACAAGCTCTGCTTCTTGGAAACAAAAATCTCCACATACATTGTGGTTTGGGTTTTATTTGTTTGGTTTGGTTGTTGTTTTCTTTGTCTGTTTGTTTGTTTGTTGGTTGGTTTTTTTAAAGATTAATATTTGAATTGGAACTTAGAGAAACTACTGTACAGCAGCCTCTGAATTTTGTCCCCCTTCCCTTATCTTCCTGCTTGTTCAGGGCTTGGGGTGTGCTTAGGCTTTGTTTTGGAGGCAGGACTTGAGCAGGAATGCCTGGTTGGAGGCTGGTGCCCAGCTGGGTCCTGCTGAGCTGCGTTACTTCAAGCTCACCTCCAAGCGCTGTGCCTAATGCTGTTCCTCCTGCTCCCAGCAGCTCTTGCCACACAGATGCCACCAGAGCTTTGATGGTGAGGGTGCGACTTGTTTTGGAGCGCAGGACTGTGGGAGTGGGATGTGTGTGTGCTGCAGGATTTGATCCAAAAACTTCAGAGAATCTGTTCCTGTAGTCTGACTGCTTGGGGCTGCATCTGAGCGTCGTCTTAGTCTGTGCAGAGTTTGTGTACTAGCCCGTGTTAGGGCTGTATTTTCAGGCACAGTCAATAGACAGGACTTTTCCTTTTTCACAGCAAGTAGCTTGGTGAAAAATGGGTCAGGCCTAGGTAGAACCACATCTGCAGGTATAATCAGTGTTGAATGAAGCTCAGGTGGAAATGTAGACTTTGTACTTCCTCCTTTATAAGAGCTTCAGCACAAGCCTTTTAAATATTTTTTGTTGAATTCAAATGGAAGTGAAGGAGAAAGCTTTACTTGATATACTACTGAAACTTGTAACTTCTGTGTGTGGAACTTGTATCTTGTGTTTGAAAAGTGTAGAAAAAAGATACTCAGAATATTGATTGAGATACAGACTATATATGAATTGAGAATAACTCAGTTACAAACGTATTTAAAGCACATGCACTGGGGCTCTTGGTAATTCAGTTCTTAAATTAGCACAGCATTTTAATAGAGGACTTTACAGTGCATGTAAGGATAAAGTATACCTGGAGTACAGTCCGTGACAGTAATGGAGTTGCAGTTCATGTAACAGTATAGCACATGCCCATGTAACAAAACAAATTCTTAAATTTGCCGCAGGCTCATGTAAACCTTCCCTTGCATTAATATTATTACTTCAAATACAGTTCTTAGCATAAAATAAATGGGATGTACTAGTTTGAAGTGTACATAGATGTGGCCTGTGTCTTAGTTCATAATCATTATTCGCATAAATGGAGTTTATGCATTCAGCCTAATAAAACTGAACCTCTGCAATTAGATAACTGTTCTAGTGACAAGTTAATGTGAATAAAGTGGGTGGTTCAGTATAAAGTTCTTCAAATATAGTGGTATACTATGAATGGTGTACCATTGCAGTGTATGACAGTCAAGAGAGTAAGTGTGCCATAGCATTTGCAGTTTTAAAGTCTGCAATCTTTCCTTGGTATAGCTGTGAAATCCTGTTGGACATGGGTGTGCTGACACCTTCTATTCTCTGTGTGTATAGATTGCTGGTTGGTTGGGTGTTTTTTGTGTTGTTCTGATGGCAACAAAAACATTCATATCCTTTTCCCCTTCCCCCTTCCTCTGCAACCTGTTGGTATCCAGTCCAGGATATGTTTCCTGTCCTGTCTGTCTATTTGAAAATCAGTAGTGTGCTGCTCTTTGTCTCATTTTCCCCTCCCTGCCAGTCCTGGGTCTCTTCTGTTTCCCTTGCCAGAGCCTTTTGCCTGCTCCCAGCCTGAACAAGGACAAAACCTGCTGCTCACAGCTGGGACTCTTTCAAATGTGGCATTCCCATTCCTCTTGACCCATCGCTCCAGTCCCATTCCTTGTCTCCCAGCTTGAGGACTACTGTGCTATCTAAAATCCTCTTATCTGGACTTCCTTGTCCTTCCCACTCCTTCATGAGTCCTTGAGTATATCAGGCAGACATTGCAGCACAAAGGGTCAGTGAATAATCGGTGAAGTTCATTACAGCTTTCCCTCACAGGCTGCTTAGGAGCTCTGAGGGCTCTTGGGTGGGGTGGGCAGATACAGTTTTCTTTCTCATGTGAGTGAGTGAGGTCTAAGATCTTTCTAGTTTCCTTTTTTTTTTCTTTTTTCCTTTGTTCCTCAAAGTAAGTAAGAGGTAAAACTGAACTGGTTTTTGTTTAGTTTTTTTTTCAGTTTGAGTTATACTCAAGTCTAGTCCAGTGATTTTTGAACTTCATGCCTGGCAGTTTGGAGAAGAGCTGGGCAGCACATTGCTGTTGAGGAATATTGCTTCCAGCCGCTCTCTAAAATAAATACTAAAAAAAGCACTAGTGATCCTGCACTGTTTCCTTGGGATGTTTTGCTGGTTAAGGTTGCAACAGCTGACAGGCAGATTGTAGCACCCCTCACACTTAATAGTGAAAAATTTAAATTGAGAGTCTGTTTTAGTCTAGACTTAGTGTGAACTACATTTCTAATATAGGGATGTACTGGGTTCAGCAGCAGGTCCTGCTGCTTAAGTTTTTGTCAGATGTGCCTTGAGTCCAGTCCTGGAGGTTGTCCGCATTTGTTGTTGTCTCATTGGTTGTTTTTTGATCACACCACTCTTCTGGGTTGAGGTGGGAGATATTTTTAACTGCTGTATGTTACCTTGAAAGGTAAAATCCTTTTTTTTTTTTTCTCTTTCTCTGATACTCTTCTTCAGGTTGTCAACCAGAAAGATTTAGAATAATGAGAAGGTTGTGACCATCAAGGGGGGATGTCAGCGCTGCCTTCCTGGGACTGGAGGATTGAAAAGGAGAAAGGACCAGAACCGTTTGATCCAGGCTGCTTTTGACTGCTGACACAATCTGCTGTATCCTGGTGGTGGTGGAAGAACAGGGCAGTCGTTCCTGCTTGGTTCTGTGGTATCACCACTGCAGGGTCACCATGAATGTAACAAGTTTATTCTCCTTCACCAGCCCAGCAGTGAAGAGGCTGTTGGGGTGGAAACAAGGGGATGAAGAAGAGAAATGGGCAGAGAAAGCTGTTGACGCATTAGTGAAAAAACTGAAGAAGAAAAAAGGTGCCATGGAGGAACTGGAAAAAGCACTAAGCTGTCCTGGTCAGCCCAGCAACTGTGTCACAATTCCTCGTTCCTTGGATGGCCGGCTCCAGGTGTCGCACCGGAAAGGGCTCCCACACGTCATTTACTGCAGAGTGTGGCGCTGGCCGGACCTGCAGAGCCACCACGAACTGAAACCTCTGGAATGCTGCGAGTTCCCCTTTGGTTCCAAACAGAAGGAGGTTTGCATCAATCCCTACCACTACAAGAGGGTGGAAAGTCCTGGTAGGTTCTTCCTTGTTTGTACCTTTACACCTTATCTGAACAATGCAAAGTGTGGCAATTAATTATGTGACTCATTGGCTTAAATAAGCAAAAGTGGCTGTTTGCACATGTCAGATTCTTCCTCTGCAGTTTATCTGGATGTAGGCATTAATTAGCAGTTCTCCCTTTCACGGGGCAAATGCTTCACTTGTGTAAATGTTTTATCACTACACAGAGCTAGGTTTAGTATGTAGGCTTAGTATGAGTAGGTGCCTTAGGCTGCTGGGCCTGGTATCATCTGGGAATGTTGGCATCCACTGTCCCTCAGTTAATTTTTTGTTTACTCAACTGTGCAGATCTGTGATTTTGTATGAAACATTGCAGGCTAACATAAAGGATTTATTTGCATTATCTGTGCTTGAAAACCATTCTGACACACAGCAGTAGTAATACTGCTAGTATTATTATTAGTAGTATTTTCAAATTATTATTTCATTTCATCACTTCAGTTTCTTCATCCTAGAGAAAATAATAATGTTTTTAGTATCTCTAACAATTGTTGCCTTTTTAAAAAGACTTTGAGTTTAGACAGCAGTTTATAATCCCCTCAGTTTGAACTTTGATAGCACTGTTTGACTGTATGTGAAATTCTACTGTCACCTGTTCCGCAAACAGAGTTTGCTTACCTGTTACCCACTCACTTATTTTCTTAAGGTGCCACCCATTCTCTTTCCAGTCTCCTCTTCAAAGGGCTCTTTCTGATATCTCCATCCTAAATTTCACTCATGCAAGTTTATTATCAGGGAATACTTCCAGGGACTAAGATGAACTATGCTTGGACGTGTCATCACTAATCTCCGGTTGTTTGTGAGGGTGTACAGGGACAGCTGCAGAAATGCACCACAGGCCTGGGTAGTTTAAATATGGGAACTCCATCAGTGTTAGCCATTTCATTAACTCTGCAGAGTTTATGAAACTCTGTAGAGTGGCAAGGATACATAGAGCCGTGATAGAATTGAGGTTTTTGCAAGATTGTTTTGCTGTGGATGGAAATTGCATTTGTCTTGGATCTGCAATGCACAGTGCATATCTTGGTGTTAAATATTTCCCTTTGCTGTGTTAGTATTAACTTGGAAACCATGTGAATGGCAGATGCAATACCCCTAATGTATGTATTTACGCAGCAGCAGCAACTTGAACAAAGGGACTCAGCACTGGAAAAACAGTTCAGAAACAAATTAAAATTAAAAAAAAAATCTCAACAATTTCATGTTAAATTCAAAGGGAGAATGAAATAGTCATGTACTTGTACTGCTAGTTGTGTGCATGTATCTGGGTTGGTTGGTTGCGTTCAGTATTCCAAAATACTGAAAATTAAGATTCCTGAAGCATCTCTATTTCTGTCAGACTGTGCAACAATTGGGCTCTTACTGTAATACCAGATTACATATTCTAACTAATTTTGCTTTAGTGTTGAAAACAATTACGGAGTTTGAGAAGATTCTCGTATGGACCATTTATGTCATATTTAAAACCAGCAATTTGTAAATATCCTGTCACTTCACAGAATCACTTAGGTTGGAAAAGACCTCTGAGATCATTGGGTCCAATCTTTGAGAAGGCACGACCATGTCAACCAGACCATGGCACTGAGTGCCACATCTAGTATTTCCTTAAGCACCTCCAGGGATGGTGACTTCACCACCTCCCTGAGCAGCCCATTCCAACATCTGATGAACCTTTCTGTGAAGGAATTCTTCCTAACATCCAGCCTAAACCTCCCCTGGCGCAGCTTGGGACTGTCTATATTCTGTGTTCACTTCAGTGAGGTATGCAAGATAGAATAAGACTTTCAAAAGGTGTCTAACTAAAATACACGTTTTAGGCTGGGTATGAAATGTAGGAGGGGTTTGTGTTTGCTTGGCCACAGATGGTTTTGAGGGACATTGCACGGAGCTGAGTGGGAAAACAGCCTTTGGAAACAGGTGGTAGCTGAACTCCTGTTTGGCTTGGAGAGCTGTGCTCCGTAACTTCTGACTTCTTTTTTCCTGTCCCTTCCTTGTTCTTGCTGTCCTCCAAGCATGATCTTTATCTTCATTTCCTGACAGTCACTCCCAAATTTTGCTAACCCTTTTTTCCCATTTTTGCCAGGACGTTAGAACATCATTATTGCCACATAAGTGCTTACACTTTGAGATTAATGGGCAGTGGGAATTCATGCATGAGTCACCATTTACAGCAATCTATGGACTCGAGCATTTATCAAGGTTTGTGTTTCCCAGAAGGCTTAGAAATGAGCTTTCTCTTGACAAAGCAAAATTGTTAACACAGACTGTGTATGATACATGTTTTGTGTGCAAGGTACATTATGAAGTTCTGGCTCTGCTTGACATTGTGGTCTCTATTTCACTGTTTTGTGCAGAACCAGTTACTGGAGATCTGAAGGGTATGTTCCATGCATGGGGTGGCATCTATCCCTTCATTCTTCTGCTGATTGTTGTGTGATTTGTTTCAGTGTTGTGTAAGGTTTGAGGAATGGATTAGTGGTAAATCCTCAAATATGTAAAATAAGGTAATGCTCTTTGTTGGGAAATCAGTGCTGTGGATACATCTCAGTTTCCACAGTGCCAGAGGCATGAATGGATTTTCTACCTTGACATCTTATTCCTTTCTCACTGTTCACCTTGTAAAGATAAGCTTGGAAAGCATGAGAACTGGTGCTCTGTGGTGTGTCTGCCAGCTACAAAGCTACACCTGAGTCCAAGTGAGATTTTTCTGTTAGCCAGGCTAGATAGGAACAGGTTGTAAACAGTGAGAGGAGGCAGAAAACTATCAGCAGTCTCGAAGAGGGAATCTCCCAGTGTCCCTGCACGTGGAGGGAAATGTGGCATCTGGCAGGCACATGGGTGTGACATGACAGGACTCTCTGCTCATGCCTGACCTGACCAGGAGGCTCTGCACAGGCACAGGGGCCTGTCTGATCCTGTGGCACATCAATCAGGAAAACTAAACTCACAGAAAACTGCTTTTTGGCACAGTTAACTTGGCAAGCTCAGTGCCCTCAGCTCGCTCACGTGGAACCAGATGGAGGCACAACAGCGTGGGGGCCCAGGGTGGAGGTGGGGCAGGGTGGCCTTCCTGTGACACTCCTTCAGCCTGGAACCAGCGAGCTGCTGGAGCGATGGAGCTGCACTCTGTGGCGGGGTGCATGGACTGCTCCTGCTCTCTGTGTTGTGCCAGCACAGCTGTTCCCGTGGCCTTGTGCTGAACCAGATCACAGTCACTTTTCCTCTCCCCTGCTGTGTTATCTTTCAGGCTGATCAGGGCAACACAGGAGCTTTCGTTCTGGCTGCAGGAACATCTGTACCAACACAGCCCTGTGGAGGCCATCTGGGAAGGAGTGGAGGTGGAGGGACATGAGAGGAGAAAGTAGAGACTTGTTGCTGGGAGTGGGAATGCAACCTTACACTTTGAGTGCCAGGAGGAAATATGTCCCTGAGATGGGTTAAAGCGGCTCACTGCTGCTGTTCCCTAGGTCTGTTGTGTGCCGAAGTATTTCTGGAGCAGGGTAGTTAATGGCTGTCAGATTTCTCCCTTGGCAAGGCAAAGCAAAGCTTTTAATTAAGGAGGGAAAGGTCTGAATTTGATTCCTCTTAAAAATTGGCACGCTTAGCTGAGCTGATGTGCTTGCTTGGCTGAATCTGCTTCTTCTCCTCAGTTTTATTTTTTTGGTTTAGAGATACTTGTTGGGATTATCCTTAAGTATGCTCAAAACTTGCTAAGTAATCAGGTGTGCTTCATACACAGAGGCTGTAAGGAAAAACCTGACATGATGTTTCTCATCCCTTTGAAAATGCCACAAATGACCTCTCAGGTTTTGCTGGAGAATGTATAAAGTCCCTCCTGAGACACTTCCTTCCTGTCTTTTATTCCTTAGGCATCCAGCCAGATACAGCCTCTGCTGTTTGCCTCTGTCCTCAGTTATGTCAGTGGGACCAGATGAAAGCTGTCATTCAGAATTTAAAGGGGAAAAAAGTCCTGGATCCTGTTTGCTCTAACAGCAAAACAAAAGGAATGGAATATGGAACAGGGAGGATGAAGAGGTGCTTAAATTGACACTGCTATTAAAAATAATAATAAGTCACACCTCTAATGTGGCTTTAGGGGGAGGAGGTTCAGTTCTTTTGCCTTAGCTAAAGGGGAAGGAAGGAAGATGAAGAAACTGAGTATTTAGTTTTCTTAAAGTGCTAGTGAACACTAGCGCTCCTCCATTCTGATGCAGAATTATGTTTCCCTCTACTAAGTGTCCTTGCCCATCATCCTGCTAGGTTCTGACTTTATAATATGTTACAAAGGAGGCAAAAGAGAAATTTAAGTTTGTTTTCATGTTATCGTGTGGAAATGGTTGAAGGTGTAGTGTTCCCGTAAATGGCTGTCCCCCGGTTTTTTTGCCAATTACCAATGAAACATAGATTAAGAAGGCTGAATGGCTTTCCTCTGTTAAGCTTCTTCTCTTCAGAGAGCTAGCTACTCTATATCGAGGGGCTTTACAAAGCTGATGGTGCCAATGTTCCAGCCAAACTGGGGGCAAGCAGTGGTCGCTTTTTGGTGTTGCAGACAAATACATTGTCATAACAGTTGAATTTCCCATTCTGCCTAAAAACTGTGATGTTCCTTTCAATTATAACCATGAATTCAAAGTGTGTGTCTGCTTCAGCAAGCTTGTTGCTGGCCAGAAACATTTTACTTGTATAAACAGCTGCTTTTTGCCACCAGAACAGGCCAGGTCCCTAGGCTCTGAGGAGAGTGGTAGGTGTGTCATGCTGGTTTTGCTCTTGGTGTGGACTCTCTGCCTATGACTTTAACCTGGTTATTTTCATATTTGTCTTTGATCTCCTCTGCTTTTTGCTCTCAGTGAGGCTCTGTAAGCCAACACACCTACTGAGGCTCCCACAGAACCAGGCCTGGTGGAGGATAATGCCAGCAGTGCCAGGCATCTCCAGGAGAAGTGGAGAGGAGGGATGGAGAGGGAAAGGTGAAAGGGAAGCTGCTTCGGGGGTGTAAGGGAGGGCAAAATTGCTGCATCCTTTCAGAGTTAATATGCAGAACCAAGCTACAAAAATCCTTATTCCTGTATGATTCCCATAGAGGATTTCTGCACCTCTGCAGGCTGGGAGTGAGGGAGCAGAGTGTCATCCCTGAGAAGTTTTGCTGTGCAGCCATGTGTGCACTTGGGTGTGACTTTAAAAATAGCATTGCTACAACAGGTGGGCACAATTATAGGATGGTTCCCCAAAATAGCAAAAGCAACTGTCAGTTTGCTTGGCAAGCAGAATAAAACTTCATTTTGGCTTTGCAGAATTCAGTTCTGAAATTCTCCACCAGAGCTGACCTGGGGAAGAGGAATTGAAATGAGGAGGTGGAAGAAGGGAATGGTCTAATAGCAGGTCTTTCCTTGTCTAGCCTTTCCATGTGTCAGAAAAAGAAACTGCAATAAAGGGATAAATGCAGTCAAGAAAGATATGTTTTTGTCCTATTTTGTGTGTGTGTTTTCTTTTTTCAAAATAAACCAGATACAGATGTTTCTTCTGATTTGAAAGACCAGACTTCCAAGTTTTAACCTCCTCAGTCGAATGGTGACTGTGACTTTTGTACAGGTAATTTGTTCTGTGTAAATGTCTGAGCTAATACACACTGTCACTGTGACTTCCTCCTGCATCAGGACTGCTCCTCCACCAAATCTGCTTACAAGGACTCCCTCACTAATGTGCACACAGTTAGTACTAAATTCTAAAATTGACCTTGACAAATGTCAGTTTAATCAGCATGTCAGTTTATCAGAGGATCCGCAAATAAAATCTAATGTTAGTTGAATATTGTAATGCAGGAAATGTCCTAATATTACTTGTCAAGTGCATTTAGACCAGATGTCTGATGTAAAAGCAAAGTCAGTAAAGTAACAACTGCTTTGTCTTTTTTTTCTGTTTGTTTGTTTGTTTGTGGGGTTTTTTGGTTTTTTTCTGTTGTTTTTTTTTTTAAAAATACATTCTTTATTTGTAATGATGCAAAATGACAAATCAAGCTGTGGGGTTTCCCAAAACGGCACAATAAAATAAAGAGTTGAGAAAACAAGACAGCTTTCAGCTTTCTCCTGGAGTAGAAGGTTTGTCTTCTGTCATCCAAAACAGGTTGCTGAATAGCTACAATTACTAGAACAGATGTTTGGAGTGAAAGCCTTGAAGACTGGAGTTTCTCCTTTAGAGAAACCAGCAAAGCAAAGATGTGATACCACAGCCAAGGAAGAGCTTTAAGTAGTTTGATCCTCAGAGATTTCTTTTCACACAATGCTTATTAATTTTATATTTTTAACCAAGAGAAACTTGGGCAACATGAGAAAACCTAATGACATAGAAAGTTTTCTTTCTATGCAGTGTTTCACTGTTCACAAGCAAGATCTTGGCAAGGCCTTGCAGTCAGAATGCTTCAGTGACTCCCTGGTGCTGCAGAGAGCAGCACGTTCAGCTGAGCATGTGTTTGTACCTGCTCTGTTCTCACCGTGGGACTGCAGTGCTCATCAGGATGCCACAGCCAGCTTCAGCTGCTGTGACCTCAAAGGCAGGAAACGAAGCTGGGAGTCTTCAGGAGGGTTCAGATTTGTTAGTTTAACGCTGCTGCTGTCTTTTGTTGGGTTTTTTTTTTCCCCTTCTCCTTACTCTTCCTTTTTGTTACAACTTGGTCTTTGCAGGGTTTTCCTATTTTTAGATAGCGTGAACTTTTGTTTTAGGATCTTCCTCCTTCCCAACCCGCAGTTCTGTTTTTCTGGCAAAACATACATGGCTTTGCATAAATGCAGATGAAAATGCAGCTATGTAATGCTTGGAAATTAAAGTGCTTTGTCTAGTGATAGCGTTGTCAGGTCTTCATTAGCACTGAAGGCCCTGTTGTAGTACAAACCCTTTTACAGAACATACCTCAACCAAGCCATGGTTTTTAAGAGCAAAAAGTGTAGCACCAATTGCTTGTATTTTTCTTTTTTTCATTTATTTAATAAGTTTGGTGGGTTTTTTTTTTTTTTTTGGTTTTTTTTTTTTTTTAATAGAAGAGTAGAATCTACTTGGACAAGGAAAGTGGATCAAAGTTTTCTTTCTTATATGTGGCCCCTTGTATTTCATTACATGGTCTTTCAATTTCCATACATGGAAAGAGAGATATCTACCCAAATTTTCACATAACATGCAAAGGGTGTGGAAAAAATGTGCCCTTGAGGGAAGCTAGCTGTCATCTGGGCTTGTGTAAGATAATCAAAACCCATCTGCATGGAAAATAGGCTTCTTTGAAAATACAGCAGGTCCTTTAGATTGGATTAGTTTGGGGTTTTTCATAGAGAAACTTAAAAAAAAGAAGCTACGTTCATAACTTGGAGACTTTCTGTGTTTGCTAAAATCATTATCTCTGGAATGTGAAAATAGAACAAAAAAGAAAAGAAGATCTTTATTTAGGATAGCACAGCTGTTGGTTTTCTGAAGAAGAACAGGGTGACATGCTAGAGATAAAACAAGTAGAGATCAGTAAGTTTCTTCAAAGGCCACTATTACTTTTTCATAAAAGCATTTCTTCCTTGGTGTGGTTAGTCAGAACATTTATCTGAACAGCCAGGTTGCCTTTGGTCTATCTTCTGTATTTTTGGCATTCTTGGCTCCTAGATGAAATAGCCCTGTGGGTTAAATTGCCCTGTAGCTCTAATTTCTTTAATACACCTCCTCTTGTTTGGTGCAGGTCTCCTTGGTCTTATTTGCATGGTAAAAACAAGCTCCACAATTCCCAGGCTGTTTTGACAGACACGGGATCTCAGCTACAGTTCCACAAACATACCCTGTCTGCTTCCTGGGGGTTTGTCACCCTCTTCCTTATTAGTTTCTGGTAGTGGTCATGTATTAACTCTCAACTCCAGGTCCACATGGACAGAAAATCTTGGGAGCAAAATTTAGCCACAATGTAGCACATAAAACCTTTTAATCTGGTGTTTGAAGAATTACAGAAATCAAGCTGTCGGATGATTTGTGGTTCTATTCCATTAACTTTAATGAGGTTGACTTGGCAAATCTGTTGCAGCAGCTTTTTAAGACAACAATGTATTCAATATTATGTTTCCTTTAAATATATGCTGATGATACCGATGTTAAATTAAAAAAAAAAAAAAAATCATATCAGCGTTCCCTTCCGCTGAAGAGGAAGGGAGGAATTGTGTTTGCAGATGGTTAGAGCCACATCCTGCAGAGATCTGCACAGGAAAGATGTGCACTGCTTCATTATTTCATAGCAACAGGTGTGCTGGCTTAGCACTGAATAACTCTCTCATGCTCTCTCCCCTTCAATTAGACCTCTTCCTGGAGCTGGCAGCTGCAGCAGAGATCAGCCTCCTCCCCTGCTGGACTGAGCCTTAGTAATTTGTTATTCCATGTGGCTGAGGTCTGCAACCTGACCAGAAGCTCAGTGCCTGACACAGGGGCGAGGGGAGTGAGAAGGGTGTGCATCCCCCTTTATGGTTTGAACTCCTGGCAGCCTTCCACGCTCCAAAGGGCCCAGCCCTGCTCATGTCTTTACTCCTGAGCGAACAGCACTCAAATTAACTCGTCTGTGGCTCCACTAGGAGCAGCTTCCCTGCAAAAAAGTGGGAGCTGCAGAGAGATCGGGTTATGGCAGTGAGTGACTTGGAGTTGGACTAATTGGAGAAGTGCAGTCTCTGTCCCACCTGATTTGGCCTTTCAGGGCTTTTCTTCCTCATTGAAGGTTTTGTGTGTGCAGGGAAGATGTGAATTACGGGCAGCACTTTAAATAAATTCTGCAATGGTATTTTTGAGACTATTTGTGTTGTATCAATACCAGTTGTATTCCTTTTCCCTCTTTTCTATGTGCGTTTTGAAGAAGTAGGAATTTAACCGCTTGAGGTTGGCAGAGTTGGACAGAAAGCATGGGTTTGCATGAAGGACACCTGGGAAAAGGAGACTTGTTTTTATCTCAGGTCCTTCTAAACTTGCCAGTGGTTGTGCCCAACAGGAGAAAACATGTATATATACCTTGGGAAAATCTGGCACTGCATTAATTTAATTACAGAAAACATACAGAAAATATCCTGTTCTCCTGCTATTTTAAAATGCTGTAAATCATGTGGCTTCCTCTGATGTCATGTGTGTCATTGTTTAATGTGAGGCAGGGGATGGGAAAGGTAGGTGATGTACTTTCTGCGCAAATTAACTCCATAAAAGTTAATGGTTTGACCTTCATCCATAGGAAAGGAAGAGATAGGAAAGCTGTGTTTTTAATGCTTAGAAAAGTAAGGAAGAATCATAAAGACAGGAAAGGGAAAATACATTTTAACACATGATCTCATTGTTAATTTTTTCACTGGTAATTTATTAGCCCAGCAAGTGTTGACTATGACAATTAAATAGCACTTGACCTAGCTGCAAAAGGACTTCTTGGTTTAACAGAACAAACTTAATTCTAAGATACCTTAATATTCAGAGGACTTGGCTCCAATATGTGTAGGATGAGGGGATTTGTAATGTCCACGTGAATGCTGAGTCACTTTTTTTTTTTTAACAGCCTTTTCCAGTGGCCATTCAACCGTGTCAGAATGGTTGTGTTAGAGCAAGAAACGGTCTGCATGGTTGGGGGAGATGCAGCTTCTCCTGGGTGTTTTGCAATTGAGAACGCCTGTAGAGTGACAGATGGATGTGCTTTGTTTCAGAAAACACCATAATTAGGAATTTTGTCTATGCCTTGTAAAGTGGAGTTGGCTTTTTGACATCTAAACAAATCTACTTAAGGGTGACATCTGCCTCAAATATTTGAGATCTGTTGGAATCTCAGTGAAGCTGCTCTCAGAAATGGAGAGATCTGATTAAATGCTTAAAACTTGCTCCTGACTTGGGCAGTCTTAATTTCAGTAGTGAGGGTTTGTGTTTTGTCAGTGTATGTTCAGTGAAGATTTCTGGGATCAGATTGCTCCTGCATTAATGCCACTAGCAGGCAAAAATGGGAATTTAATTTCTCTCTTAGGCATATGCAAAAAAAAAAAAATCTCAGCAAGGGAAACCTCCTTCTTTTCTTTTTAATCTGTGACTTTAGAATTAGAGAGTGAGTTTTTAGTGTACTCATTTAGTTTAGTTTTTAGTGTCTAATTAATTTATGTCCCTTTTAAGCATGAACCTAGACCTCAGACCTTATCTATGTGTCGTGTGGTTATCCTAGTGTCCTCCAGGACACTAAAGCAAATACCTGAGTACTGCTTCTGTAATAGCAAAATGCTGGAAGAGTAAAGATGCTCCAATGTCTTGGAAGAACCTGTTTGTCATGTGAAGAAAATGTTGTTTGCTTTGGGTTTTTTGTCTTGGTTTGGTTTGTTTGTTTGTTTTGGTGTTTTTTTTTTTAAATGGCAATTAGTTTGTAATTCAGGCTTTTAATAAAACAGCTGTCTCCAAAACCCCTTTCTTAATCTGGATGATAGCTATTTTCCTATAGGCTTGTTGACTACACATGCTCCTGATCCTCTTCTGTGTGCCCAGGTGTTGAGAGCAGAGCAGGAGTCTCAAGGAGAGGGGGCGGTAGCCTTGCCTTGTTTTTCCTGGGTTTTGCTGGGCTTTTGGCACCCTCTCTTGAAGGCAGACTATCCAGGGAGGGTGCTTTGCAATTCTGCTCAGACATGAAGCTGGAAAATGGAGGTTCAAAAGGGGGAAGATGTGAAGAGGACTTGATTTTTTATTTCTCTTCCACTACTTTGTTCATGGACCTCCATCTCCCAGACCTTGCCTCTCCTATCCATCACCCAAAAATTTCTGTGGAAAGAAGAGCTTTTAATCTGTTGGTTAGCTTGGACTTTGTTGTGAGGCACTCAGGCACTCAAAGTTCGAAGCTGAGGAACTGGAAACATACTCGATTCTTTTATCTTAGTGTATCTGGTATCATGTTCATATTCTCACTTTGAAAGAGACCTTTGTTTCACTGCTGAGAAGGCTTCAGAAGTGTGGTGAGACTCATAGCTTCTGATGTTTCTGTGAACCCCTAGTAGCACATAGTTGCAGCTCAATTGCTGCTCAGTTGGTTTTTTTGAACTACATAATTTTGTTTAAATTACACATTTTGTAAACTGACTTGAAGAGTTAATAACTATTTTAATAGTAACTTGTAAGAACCTAATCCAGGTTAAAAATAAAATTACAGCTGTTGGGACCAGACCGAGTTCAAGGCTTATTAGTATTGTCTTCAGAAAAAAAAAAAGGTCTGTTCTTATTAGCAAGGGTTTGGGTTACAGGCCATTAGGTGATTAGTCGGATGACAAGCGCAGCAGGAGGAACTGCATGTCAGCATTGTCAGGCTCTTCCCAGCATCTCTTCGTGCGAGTAAGATTGAAACACAGAAATGTGGTTTGTTCTTGGCTCTTCTTCACTGGCCCTCTGTGAAAACAAGCTCCCATCTGGCAAACCAGGGAGCTGCGGGTTCGAGCTGCGCACTAACCGGATGTCAGGGAAAGAGTTCTTGCTTGGACATGTGCTCCTAGGTTTGACTGCCTTGTTTTGGAGGCAGATGCGGATATGCCGGGGGGGAGAAGAATGTGGGGTTTTTCCCCCTGTCTACCTTCAGAACTGAGTCTCTAACGCTGTGGCTTTTCTCTCCTTCTCCCTTTCCAGTTCTTCCTCCAGTGCTGGTTCCGAGGCACAGCGAGTACAACCCCCAGCACAGCCTCTTGGCGCAGTTCCGCAACCTGGGACAGAACGAGCCCCACATGCCGCACAACGCGACTTTCCCGGACTCTTTCCAGCAGCCCAACAGTCACCCATTCCCCCACTCGCCCAGCAGCAGCTACCCAAACTCACCTGGCAGCAGCAGCAGCACCTATCCGCATTCTCCAGCCAGCTCAGACCCGGGAAGTCCTTTCCAGATGCCAGGTACAGTGAGCTTCCCTTGAGAAGGGAGAAGGTGGTTGGACATCACTGCTGTCATGGGTTCTTTGCTTTAATAACACCGAATGATCAGCCAACACTTGTGTTCAATAGCAAGCTAAGAGATGTAAGGTAATAAAGAGTATCGAATCTTTGTCTGGTAATATTGAAGGGTTTAATATTGTGCCTCTTTCAAACACAGTTAAAACATTACAGTAGAACTCTTGTGAGGTGTGGGGAGGGATCCATAATATTTTGGGGGCCGGTTCAGCAGTTTAGGCCACAAAATGTAGTGTTCAATGCACCAGGAGTGTGATGCTAGAGATCGTCCTTGCTTATGATTGTAAGTTCAGCACAAGGGTTTAGTTCTGCAGAAAAAGGGTATTTCTCAAGGTGATCACGTTATTGCTACCTGATAAACTATTTCTGCTCATAGTGCTGTAATTCCAAGAAGCAAATGAAAAACAGGCCCTTAAAATAATTCTTCAGGTGTTTTACTACCTATAGTCAAGAGAGGAGCCTTCCTTTGTTGACTGGTGTCCGTAGAAAACTCCATGAAGCTGTCTTTTGTTTGGTCTTTACGTGCGGCTGGATAAAAATACTGCAGTAGCAGTCTGTGGTGGATTTCTTGATCTAAATGCTGGGAGAAGGATGCAGTACAAATGCTTACTGATGTTGTTTGGCTGTTTCCTTCAGGGGCTGAAGGGAGGGTATGTGTAAACAAAGCAGCAGATTTATGAAAATCTGTTTCCTAGTACATGAAATTAATATCCATAGATTTATTCTCTTGCTAATTGTTGCAAATTTTTCTCTTGTGAGTGAAGACTCATGAATTTGCTGGAAGGAAGGAAAGAGTTTGTATTGGCTTTTCTAAAAAATGTAAAAATTTGCTGTGAAACCAGCTATCTTCTTTCTCTTTTTTTTTTAAAAAACATGATTGCTGTGGTTGGGGTTCTTCCAACAGAGATAAAGACCTAACAAGGTCTTCCTGAATGCTGGCCTGTGGAAGTTCACTTGATCTTTGAAGGTCTGTTCTGTCCACATGCCCTTAATGTTGGCAGCTGCAGTTGGAGAAGTTGAGTTAGAGGGAGGTCAGGATACTGATGTCCTTGATGCTTAGCCCTGGACAGTTGTCCATCTTGCACTTATGGGGAAAGAGGCTGACTTCTGAAAAATACAAAAATAAAGGGGCAAAGCACTTAGCCTTGAAAACTTTCTAGATACTGGTTGATTTGTTGCTCGTGGCCTTGGAATCTTGTGCGTGACCAACATCATGTTTGCGCACACACAAGCATTTAAGGCTTAGTAAAACATGAGATTGAAAATCCAGTGCAGTTTGTTAAAATGTTAAGCTGTTGCCATCTCTGCTTTGCTTTCTCATCCAGCTGCACGTGTTCAAGTAAGGGAATTAGCCAGGCACCTGCCAGCATTAGATCTAAAGCTCTCAACAAAATACCTACTAAACAATCTTAGTTAATAAATTTTATGAACATGTATTTTCTTAAAAAATACATTAAAAAAATCCAAACAAAGCCACCTCCCCAAACTTACAGAGCATTCTCCTGCCTTTTGCTGATGCTAATTAGTTTTTCAGAATTTTGGAATCCCCTGTGTGTGTACTGTGGCAGTTTGCAATTCATACTCTCAGTAATGGAAATAAATGTGGGATGAGCAGCAGCAGAGACAGCACAGTGGTAATCTAATCCCAGTTTTTGCTTCAAAAGCTCGCAGGGATCAGGCAGGGGTTTTTGGCTCTTGGATGTACCTCTGTGCAATTGATCTGGAGGAGAGTGTCCTCTGGTGTATTGGGAAATGGTGACATTGGCAACTTCCTACAGCTTCTAAGAAGTCTTTTGGGAAGCTTTCTCAGGAGTGGACTAGGCAGCTGAAGGGCAGTGCTGGCTGGGACACTTCAAACAGGGCTGAAGGCCATGTTAACGAGTGTGGGCATTGCACACGGGCTCCTGTGCTGCTGATGCAGCCCTAAATGGGACAGGACGGAGGAATTCCAGACCTACAAGGCCATTTCTGTAGAATTTGGGTTTCTGAACACTTTCTACTATTCCCAGTCTAGAGAAACATAGCTAATACTTTGCACTGACAATGATAAGGCCCTGGATATAGCTGGGATATTTAAATCATTTGCTGGTGGAATTGTGTTGGAAATAGAAGAGTTTGAACTGAAAGTTTTCTGTTCCAGCTTCTGTTCACTTTTAACATATTCAGTATCTACAGCTGGCTGGGCCCTGAGACCTCTTTGTGCCCTGATGTTTGTATGGCACTTTCAGCCTGCAGAACTGTGGGTTGGAAACACAGCTGAGCTTTCTTTTGTGGCTCTATGTGGGGTGAAGCGACTTGTTTTTATTGCGTTTGTGCTAAATATGCACAGTAATTCTTTGCTTTCCTTATTCAAGGTCCATGATTGCTTTTTCAGATTTCTGGTGGGTGGAAGTTTATAGCTGAGTCAGGCTGGAAGCATTTCCAGGCTCAAGCTGTTTATGTGGATACGTAGATGTGCTTTAAAGAGAGGAAAGGACTCATGTATCTCTGCCTTTTCTATATTTAGCTGATACTCCCCCGCCCACTTACCTGCCTCCGGAAGATCCGATGACACACGATACCTCCCAGCCCATGGATACCAACATGATGGCACCTGCAATTCCCCCTGATGTGCACAGAGGAGGTAAGAACACTTCCTTCATGTTTTCTTCTTCTTAAGAAGAAAGGAGGACCTTTCATGCTTCACTTCTTAAGAGTAAATAACCTCCAGAACTTAGGAGTAATACCTGAGTTTTAATTTTGGATGGATGTTATTAATGAAAATTTTTGTCTGAGGAAAAGAGAAAAAACAGCCATGTCATTTTTCTTCTGTTGTTGTAAGGGATGAAATAGTAAAGCTGGAGATTATTTATAAATGTAAACATTTATTTAAGACAGGAATCTATCCCATGACTCTTTAAAAATGTAAAATATATGGGGTTTATTACTTTCTTACTCCCAACCAACTGAAACACCAAAGTAATTTTATGTTTTCTATCGGGAACTTCCACTACTCTCTACATGGAAAGAACTCCTATGAGGCTGCAGAATACAGAGTTATCTGCCTCAGGTGTGGCATTGCTACAGACTTTAAAATTCTATATGAAACAAAGGCCTATTTTTTTATGTACTGAGACATAGACATCTTTTTACACATTGCTTGTTAAAGCCGCAGCAGCAGCCGTGGCTGCTGAGTAAAGGATTTGGTGCATTCATCACCACATTGTCAGAAATGGCCCCTTCAGAGAACACTTCAGCTAACACAGCTGTGGCCCATGCCAAGAAAGAGCAGCAAGCTGGATGCTGTGCCAGACGATTATCAAGATCACAAGTGTATGAACAATTTAACTGTTGTGTTTTGGATTTTTTTGTGTTGGTGGGTCTTTTTGGGTTGGGTTTTTTTTTCTGGGGGGGGAGTGTACTTGTTTTGCTGCTAAGCTCAATGTCTGATTTCAGGAAGTATATCTGCCCTCTTAGAATAATTTGGATGGCTTTTGTGTTAGCCTACTTGCTCTCTGCTTGGAATGAGTTTTGCATGTGATAAACCCCATCTGTAGCAATTCCACTTTTTGCTGATCACACAGACTAGACTTTGTGTGAATTAGTAGTTTGCAGGAATTTTGTTTCAGAAATTTACTGCCCCAAAATACATTTATCCAACTTTATGCCTAACTGCAGACATCTGCATGCGTGTTCCTCTCCCAAAATGTGTATAGACTTCCTCTAATACATGATTATAGAATTATAGAATTCGTCTAATACATGAGAGATGATAAAGAAAAGAGGGCTTACATTTTTCTTCATTTCAAAATAAAAATTGTCTATTGTTATTTTTCCCTTCTAGTAGTTTAGTACAATGGATTTTTCTCTTGTCCCTTCATTAAAAGGAAAGACTTCTTGGTGCCTTCACATGTTTACAATTCACAAATGCATGCTGTGATTGCAGTACTTTAAAAAAATCTGCTGCAGGTTGTAGAAGAAAAGTTTTTACTGTGAATTTACTGCAATATTTTTTGTTGCAAACTTTGTAGAAGCATTTTCTTCATGGTGATTTGTTAGTCTTAAGAGATTTGATTTAACAAGCTGCATCCTGTCAATGAAGTTGGGTAATTTCCATTGTTGGCCCATGCTGGGAATAGAGAGACTAAACGCACCTGCTCTGCATGACTTAAAGCAAATGTAAGGAAGTCAGTATGAAATCTGTGTGAGAGAGATATGATTAATTCTGTAAGAATGGCCAGCTGGCAAGATTTCTTTCTGACTTTGAGAACTGGGGCAAAGCTGCAGCTTTGATAATTGCTGGCATCTTTATGGGAATTAAAAGTGTAGGAACCTCTTACTAATAATTAAAGACTGTTTTTTCTTCTTTTTTTTTCCTTCCTTTTTTTCAACTGTGATGTGAAGGGATAAAAAAGTGCCAGAGTATCAGGAAAGATCAGCTTTTTACCAGTGTTTTTAAGCAAGTTATTACCAATAAACACTATGCTCAGAAGTTTCGTAATAGAGATGTAGGATGTGTTATCCTGCTCTTCATTATTTGCCACCTCTTGTATCTATTGTGTACTGCTGGTTTGAGGGGGACTTTTGGTTGTTTGTTTTTGTAACAAAAACTCATAGTGGTGTGATCCATGAACAGAGGAAAAGATGCAGTCTTAGTAATCTTAGTTCATTGATATCAGTAAAAATTGGAGCTGGAAGAAGGAAACATCTAGCCAGAAAAAACAAGTTTCCCATAACACCAGTCTGATTTTCATTTTAGCACTTTGCCCTGTAGGTGGGATCTGTATAGTTGGTGTTTTAGCAGCAAGTCCAGCTTTTCTAGTCTTCATAGTGAAGCAGTGTCCTTCATTTAAAAGAAGGCACACAAAGCAACCACAACCTCTCAGTAGCCTCCTTTTATTTGGGGATGTGCTTCATGCATGTTCTGCAAATATCAATCTCTCAGGTTTTTTAAAGTCTCCTACCTTTTTCCCAAAACACCCAGGAGAAAGATTTGGTCATGCTCTGTATGCTGAAGGATTGGTCTGCTGACTGTGTATTTCAGCTGCCTTACTCTACTTCTTTGTAAAGTGAGAAATGGTCACTGATGCAGTTTTGTGATGCTGTTTCTTCCTGTTGCTATACAACTTTGCAGTAAGCAAACAGGTGACTTGTTAGTAAAATGAACTGAAGTAGAAATCTATCTACTGAATAGGAAAGAAAGCTGAGTTGTACAGTTACAGCATTTCTCTGCTGTCTGGGCCTGCACTGCAGCATGTTGCAAGAAAATGGGGTAGGGATATTGGGGTACTGCTTGGGCTGTGCCTCCGAGCTTTCTATACCTTTCTGTTCACACCTACTGCGAGCCTTTGTCTCTTCTGAGTTTTGAGTTGAAATTATTTTACTCTGTGTAGCCCAAATCTGCAAGGGTACGGCTCTTTACTCCTCAAGCCTGTGTTCCAGCACTGGCAGGCTGTAAGGTTTCCATGGTGCCTTTCCAGATGTGCAGGCAGTTGCTTATGAGGAGCCGAAGCACTGGTGCTCCATCGTTTACTACGAGCTGAACAACCGCGTCGGGGAGGCGTTCCACGCGTCCTCCACCAGCATCCTGGTGGATGGCTTCACTGACCCCTCCAACAACAAGAACAGGTTCTGCCTGGGGCTGCTCTCCAACGTCAACCGCAACTCCACCATCGAGAACACCAGGCGGCACATTGGCAAAGGTGAGTTTGGGATCTGGCCATCCATTTTGGATGGGGTGGTGTTTCCCGAGACATGACGACCTGGGCTGCTTCCCTCAAGAGTAAGCTGCTCTTCCCTAGCAAGTAGGAGAAGTGTTTGCATTGGTAACCATATAATTTTCTGGCCTAGTCTTATAAACAAAGTATTGTTCCTACCTGGTGTGTAATTGCAGGAAGCTTTTAGCCTTAATCAATTTTTAGTTGCCTGAAGGCTATCGAAATCTAAATTAGAGGTTAAGGCAGTTTGTCTAATGAAATGTCTTGATTTATCTTGATTATTGCTGTATATGGAAATCCAAATTGTGGTTCTTGGCACCAAATCTTTTAGCTAGCCCTAGTTCTAATATAAATTAGTTATTTAAACATGTATTTTGGGACACAGCCTGCTAAAACAGTTTATTCCAAATGCATTTTTCACAGGCTGGTGATTCTTTCAGTGGGAATTTTGTGCTTCCCTTCTCTGTCTGTGACAGTCTTGCAAAAGAGAAAATCCTCACCTTTATGCCTGACTAATACAGTCTTCTTTTCTGAGAATTCACCTCTAATGCAAATGGCAGGCAAAGCTGACAGTGCCCCCTGCAATGGGCCATTCCTGCAAGGCACATTTTTAGGTATTTACATTTTAAGTGAACTGTAAATTTTCGGAGGCAGTTGAAGGTACAGCACGCCCAAGAATTGGGGTAGATGTGCCAATTCATGAATAGGAAGAAAGAGCTGAAGCTGAAGGGAGCTGTCAGGTCCTCCAGTCTGGGCCCCCAGTCTGGAGTGCTTTTCTCTTCATGAGAACTTGTGCAGCTTCAGTAGTGCACCACACCTGTGTTGTGCCACTCAAGTGTTAATACTTCTTCCTTCTTTTCCTCCCCATCCATCTTCCCAAGTATCAAGATATTTATTTAACACCTCATTCATTTTTCCTGTTAGAAGTAACCCAGCTGCAGGCAGAGTTCTGCTGAAGCACTTAACTGCGTGTGTACCAAAGCACAGCGTGGGAGAGACAAGGATGCAGTTGAATAAGTAAATGTGTACAAGTGATGGTGATGTAGAACTGTTAGTCTTTGAGAAAGGAGGAGTAAATCCCAAACTTGAAGACATAGCCATAAATGTTTTTGCAGATCAGGTGGGAGTATGTATGTACCCACACAGTCAGTGGCAAAATCTTACATGACAGAGCACAGTCAAGGCTTTCTTATTGGACTGCAGTCGAGTTTTCTAATTCTCAGTGTTCACCTCTGTGATTTGTGACACTGAGGGAGGTGAAAGGTTTAAGTACCTTTTGAACCTAGAAGGTAAATTTTCTTGCTTTCTCAAACCTTTAGAATTGACTCCTACTGACACAAAGGTTCTCTGTATGTTACTTTTTTGGGGCTTTGCTGGTGTGGATGACAAGTGAAGGAGCAGGCACTAGAAGAGGAAAGAACTGTAAAATTGCTGTGTACCCTCATCTGGCAGATTGGTGTGAGGAATATGAAGGCCATTTTTTCCCACCTAGCTTTCTGGAATTAAAGCTAGCTGACAAAACTTACGCTACCCAAATTAACATTTAAGGCTTTTTCAGAGAATCCAGCTTGGGGCTGCTTCAGTATCTACAAATGATACAGCAGGTTTCTGCTCTCTGTACTCTCATTCTCAATTACTGCTTTACTTAAATATAATGAGAAAAAGTTCAAGTCAGGTTTTCCAATGGAAGGCATCAAAACTACTGTGCTTGCTGGTTTGGTGTTGTTAAATATACAACACATTGATTCCCCATACATACATACATGCATGCATACATACATACATATATACATGCATGCATGCATACATACATACATACATTCATTCAGATTGCCTGCTGATGAAAGAGAAAAGAAAAATGAAGACAGATGATGATACTGTGATATGTAATTAAGGTTTATCTCTTTGAACAGAAGCCTATCTCTGTGGAGACAGAGCATGAAAACAGACACACAGTGTGAATTTGCCAACCTTCTCCTCGCAGGTGTCCATCTCTACTACGTTGGAGGGGAGGTGTACGCTGAATGTCTGAGCGACAGCAGCATCTTTGTGCAAAGTCGGAACTGCAACTACCACCACGGGTTCCATCCCACCACGGTCTGCAAAATCCCCAGTGGCTGCAGTCTGAAGATCTTCAATAATCAAGAGTTTGCTCAGCTCCTGGCTCAGTCCGTGAACCATGGCTTTGAGACAGTGTATGAGCTCACCAAGATGTGCACTCTCCGCATGAGTTTTGTAAAGGTATGTGGGCATTGGCTTGAGATTATTTTGTAAGCTAATTAAATTTTTTTTTTTAATGTAGTGATTTTGAATGATCCAGTAATTCCTTTCGTCAGCCTATTAATGGCTGTTGAATGTTAAGGATGGAATGCTTGTTAGGTCTAAGACAGATCTTAGTGAAATGAAGTATTTGTGGACAGAAAACTATCTGACCCACATACTTAGAAAGCTTGAGGTGACTTGCAGATGTTTCTTCACGTAAGAAATCCTCTAAATCTTGACCAGCAACTCCCAAATTAGGAGCTGCAGTCATTATTTAGAATAGTACGCATACCTTTCTATTCTAGGAAGGCATGCAAGGTCAGGATTTGTGATGTGGCTTGTTATGTGACTGTCAACAGAGGTACTGATATGAAAGGGCTGGTCCTTAAATGAAAGTAATCAAATGAAGATGGTGATATGCTGTAGTCTTCTCCATGATGGGAAGATGAGAACTTTTAGATGTGTTAAGATAGGGGTTCCTAAAATGGAACAGGCTGTTTACAGCTCTGCATCCTAGAGAGCTGTATGGCAGTATTGCCTAAACAAACAGGACCTCTTGAGTATTGTAAGTTGCACTGCACAGTGTTCAGAGCTGCTGCCAGAGCTGTGACCCTTTCATTAGGGACTAACACAGAGCAGAGCAAACTGTATCTGCAGATGCCATAATCTTCTCTTCAGACCTGCCCCAGAAATGGTTCACTTACAAAACAATTTTGAATGCTTTTAAATAGCTCTTTATAGCTTTGGATGACCATGCCCTCTTCCTCCAAGGAGGAAGGCATCTGACTTACTGCTCAGTTCATCATTCCCATCCCAAGAATGATGCTTTGTTTCCTGTCAGACAGATGCCTCACCACCATTTCCACATCAGTCTTATCACCTCATCTTTTAATTTTTTTATTCTGTTTGGCAGCATTTCCACACAATTTGTTCTATTTTCAGTCTTGGCAGAGAAGACTTGAATATCCCCTTCATTAGAGGCTTTATAGGGACCTCAGGCAGCTGGCAGTGATGTGTAGGGATATTTTGTACTGCTACAAAATAACTGCTAGGTTATGTCTTTAAGGTTATCTTTCCATTCCAAGAGACCTGAAATTATATTTTTTCCCCATTTATGATTTTTTTTGGCTTCTGATTTGTTTGTTGAAATGTGATAATAGTTGGTGGGTGCTGTGGCTGCTGTGCCACCTTGCTGATAATGACTGTTGAAAGATATTTTGGTAAGAGGTATGCTTTTCACGTATTTAGTATTGTAATATAAGATGATTTGTTTTTTCTTTCCCCATTTATGATTCTATTTCCAGGGTTGGGGAGCTGAATATCATCGCCAGGATGTAACAAGCACTCCATGCTGGATAGAGATACATCTCCATGGTCCCCTTCAGTGGCTGGATAAAGTACTTACTCAGATGGGCTCTCCTCATAATCCTATTTCTTCAGTGTCTTAAAAGGTCCCAAGCTCCTGCATTTTGGAAACAGTTGAGCCTTGCATGTACTTGAAAGATGTATGAGTCAGACACACATTTTTATTTTTTTTCCTCCCTCAACTGGCAACAGCTGAAAAAGAGCCATGAAAACACTTGACTTCTGTGACCAACTGTTGGATTCAGAAAACAAAGATAAATAAACCCCTTTGACATACTGTTGGTATAAAGAATTTTAGTTTACATTGTAATGTACTATTGTGGAGTTGATTTACAGGACTTAGTGCAAGAGGGACAACAGAGCCAAAGCCAAACTCAGTGTGCTGGGGCGAGTTCCCAAAGGATTTTTCTGCAGCCAGCACTCTTAAGGTTCTCCTTCCTTACATTCAGCACTCACTGGTTTCCCCCATGTCCTCTGGAGCTAAGAGTGGAGGTTGGCCAAGTCTGCTTTTTGCAGCCTCTCTTCAGTACTTCTTAGAAAACATTACATTGATGGTTGCTGTTCTCTTTAAAAGTAAAGGAAAGCCTAAGGTTTAATCTCAGTAACTGTGTGGTATCTCTGAAATGGTGTCCTGACCATACTGCTGTAAGAATGTTAGGTATGTTCTTTTGCTAAATGTATGTATGGTGTATTTGAAAGTTTAGAAATTAATTAGATTTAGACCATAAAGGAATTAGGAATATTTGAACGGGGGGAGGTGGGCGTGGGAGGGGAAAATCACAAATGAAATGTAGAATATATTGTAAACATAGTGTGTTAGTTTAAACTGAGGTCTGAATTTTGTTGTGCATTTTGTTTTCATAGTGGCTTCATCTTGTTAGTTCTGACTATTTTTGCCTCTTCCTTTTCCCCCAAAGCAATTGTGAAGCTTCTTTTACCCATGAAGAGGACAAAATGATTAATTACTGCAGTTTGAAAGCTGCAGCTCTATGTATTTCAAGACAAATTTGTACAGAGTGCTCTTTAACTATTGAGCAGTTTTATACAGTTTATGTAACAAAAGTAGGTTTTTAATTTTGTGAGAGAATCTTGTTTTGCCAAACCTAGTAACTGTTAATTGTTTGGAGGACTTCAGTATCCCTGTGGGGGATCTATTTCAAACTTTAAAATATATATATATATATTTTTTTTTCCTGCTTGGTTTATTTTCTTCTCTTTGCTCTTTTATATTCATGTAAGCTGTAGTACTTTTATTCCAAAACTAGTGGGTCCTCTTTACTGGAAATTTTGAATAAAACCTGTTGTTACTGCTTACATTTGATTAAAACCTTGTCTTGTCCACTTCTTAGCAGACTCTTAACAAGCCAGATAAAGGTGTGGTCTTGGAGGAGGAACAACTAGAAATGAAGATGTGCTGAGCTTAGATGTAATGATTAGTACAGGTTAGTAGCCCTGCTAAACTCAGGAGCGAGGAGAGGCTGAGCAGCAGAGCTCAATGTGTGTTCAGCCAGACACAGAATGCATCTGTCTGTCTGTAATGAGTAATAGCCCTTTTTGCAGTATGAGTCAATCCCACCTTTTTCTCTTCTTTTTTCCTTTTTTTTTTTCCATTCAGTTAATTCCACTACTTGGCCATGTTTTAAATTAAAAATTTGCCCCCTTGCTCAGGGGAAAAAAAAATCCATAATATACAAGTTTCCTGTTGAGAAGAACCTGCTACTTTTACATTCCAATAACAGGTTTTTTTTGTTTCTTTTCAGATTCAATTTGATGTATCTTTTTCATAAAGAAGTGGTCATAGCACAAATATACATCTTTAAAATAACAAAAATTTAGGGATGACCAAAAAGTGGAAGAATGCTCTTTGCTACTCAAGCACTCTCTTTGGTTTTGGTATCTTCAGCCCCTGCTATATAAACTCCCAGCTGTTCCCAACAGTTAAATTCCTTTTTGTGGAATGCAGCTGTGAGGCAGTGACATCTTTTTTAATTAGTGCTGTAACTATCCATCATGCAAGTCTTAAGGAGTGTTTTGACTTGGATGTTTTCATATTTGGATGATCCTGTGCAAGTTTTGATAAACTTTGAAAAAGCATTGGAGTAAAACAAGACAGTTTTATGTTGAGACTGCTTTGAATGTTGCTGTCTTTCAGGCTGTAATGCTTCTCTGTTTTTCCTAAATAGGGATTAAAATTATAAAATAGTAGCTCTGTAGTGCCTCAGAAACTTACAGCAGTAATCTGAATGAAGTAGGACATGCAGAATCCCAGTTTTTCTGAATTCAGTTGTCAGTTTTTCTGTGATACTGTTGAAGTGCTGAGTACAGAATATTTTCATTATCTGCTATTCAGCTTTTTGCTTGTGGTGTGGAGATATCAGGTGCAAGAAAAAACTGTAGCTTCATATGATGGCACAGAGTATCTTAGCTGTACTTCATTAAATAAGATGTGTTGATTGGAGTAGCATCTGAGAGTTTCAGGTGGTTTTGTCTGGGTTAATTTTTTTTTTCAGAGTACTAGTATGGGGTTGTTTTGGATTTGTGCTGGAGACAGTGTTAATAACACAGAGATGTTTTCCTTACTGCTGAGCAGGGCTTTCACAGATCCAAGGCTTTTTCTGCCTCCCATCCCACCAGTGAAGAGACTGGGTGTGCACAGGGAGCTGGGAGGGAGCACAGCTCGGACAGCTGACCCAGCATATATCCTATAACATATAGAGTCATTCTCAGCATGTAAAATGGGAGAAGGAGGGAAGGAAGGACGGGTGTTTGGAGTGATGGAGTTTGTCTTCCCAAGTTACAGTTATGTGTGATGGTACCTGGATTTCCTGGAAGTGGCTGAACACCCACCGGCTCATGGGAAGTGGTGAATGAATTCCTTGTTTAGCTTTGCTTGTGTTTGCAGCTTGTGCTTTGCTTATTAAATTGCCTTTATCTCAACCCACAAGTGTTCTTACTTTCACCCTTTCAATTTTCTCCTCTATCCCACCTGGGGTGAGTGAAGAAGCAGCCTCTGAGTGGTGATTAGTTACTAGCTGGGGTTAAACCACAACAGACTAACAGCCAGAAACACAGGAGCTAGGACAGAAGTTACCTGGGAGGAAGCAACTGCTGGCTTCAGGCTCTTGTGAAAATCTTTGGAGCATTTTGAAGAAGTCTTCCTGATTTGCCCTGCTTTGGATAGTTGGAGTAGAAAGCTGGAAAAGGCAAAGGACAAGAAAGAAAGAAAGGAAAAGAGTTTCTTGCTGGCCTCTCACAGAACAGAGAATGTTGACAACTAAAAACATGGACAGAGCCTATGGTGTCAACTCTGTAATCAGGTAAGTTCCTGCTGCTTATTTGGTTTTATTTCCTCATGGTTTCCTCCATTTAGTCTCCTGAACAAAAGAGCTAAACATAGAAGATGCTACTTAAAAGCCAAGTCCCTGTTAGGAGAAACTGAAAATACAGGGCTATTGAGGAAAAGCAGTAAATGTGGACACGAATAATTCCATGGAGCTGAATTGTGTTTTGAAATCTGTGCTTTCGCTTTTAAGTGCTGGGAATCAAATAATTCTCCCTGAGTGGAGATGACTTTCTAAGAATTTAAGAGGATCTGGTGAACGTTCAAAACATTTGTTGAAAGCTAAGAGAGGTAGTCATGCTTACCTGTATGGGTTTAGGAAGGTATGGATAAAAATAATTCATACTTTATCATAACCTGCATCATAATCATGGGCTTGATTTTTGATGTTTGCTAACCTGGTATTGCTATCTACTTTGTTAAAGGCATTTGCTGCTAAATCACTCCTCTTGCTACTCTAGCTATTGTCCTTTATTGTCTTAAGACAGCTATAGTTGTCTTTTTTAGCCTCAATAATACAGGTGTGAGTATCGTTGTTTGAAGACAGTAAATCAGTATAGAGGTGTCTGGTGTTGATACAGACCTTTCTTGGTGTGCCTATCTTCTTGATTTTTCCTTTGTCTTGTCCCACTCTAAACCTTTGATGGTCATCTTGGAATTTAGCTGTGTTTTGGTGCTCTCTTTAATAATTGCTGTTGGTTTGTTCTGTGAAGCATACTGTAGCCTCTCAGTGTGCTCTTGAGATTCATGATTCATGGCCATGAACTGGCAGTCACCTTTTTCTGGATGCTTGCCTAGATATACAACATAACTCTACCATCACCAGCCATGGTGGAGCAGTATATTTTTTACACGCATCATCTCACAGTTCATTTTCTTAGATGTGCAGGAGGGAAGAGAAAATGGCTCTTATTTTCTCCTGGCCGTCTCTGTCCTTGACTTAACTCAGTGAAGAGAGATACCCTTGGCCTGTTCTGCTTCAGGGGATGTTCTCTTCTATGTACCCTAAGCTCCCCTCACTGACTTCTATATTTTGGATGACTGCCCTTGTTTTTTGAACTCTGCAAATTGCTTTTTATGATCCTCAGGAGGTGTTGAGGTGCTGTCCCTGTGCCACTGTGGGTCACGTGTGTGTGTGTGTGTTCATGTGCTGGGAGCTGCTGAGGCACAGGGCTCTGGTTACCCACTTTTGCTCAGTTTAATTGAGGTGGCTGACAGGTGGCTCCTGTTTCATTCACCCCACCTGTAGGAGCTGATGGTCTCTTTGGCTGGGAGGGCTGTGTCCCCTGGGGTGTGATGTGAACTGTTTTTCATGAGGCAGGTGTGATGGAGAGGCAGCCTCCTGATTAGAGCCTGTTGTAAACATAAAAGTGACTTGAATAAGACTGGCAGTGTAAGCATCCACTGGGCGTGATGTGGTTACAGAGCTGAGCAGGTCTGTTGCAGGGAATGGACAAAATGAGGACAGTTTTTATCAGGTCTGATGAATGCTTGCAGTTAGGATGATCCTCAGTGTATGTTGTTAATTGATCTTGTGTGACTGAAGTAATCAAAAGTAATGTCAAAACAAACTCATAAATTTTATGAACAGTCCAAAAGTCTGGAATTTGATTCAATCATCTTTAAGGAATGTTAAGATTTTTTTATTCTAATGTGTGCAGATTTATAATTTTTTCTTAGGAATTGGTTTGTGATTTCCCCTTTTCATCCTGCCACTGAGGTATGAATTGAAAAATCTGTATGCTGTCTTCATGATCCTGCCAGCTCATCTGAGACACTAATTCTGTGCAGCCCAGAGGAGACTGCTAGTTTAATTTTGAAGAAGTAAGCACTGTTACTTGCTCTAGATTGTAGACAGGAGTTAAGGTCTCTCATAGCAGAGATAAAAACCTGCCACTTAGAGTTGTGTACTATAGCAAATAGAAAAATTAGCTATAATTATATTACAGGCTTTCTTTGCTCAAAGAGTTTGGTTTATGGGGAATGGTCACTTGCTTAGACGTGCTGGAAAGAGCAAAGTAAAACTTAGTAAAACATATTCTGATTTTCCTGTTGCAGCTTTCCCCAGTATCCCTGTAGTGTGTAAAAAACATTCTTTTCTATAAAGGAAAATGCTATGCGTAACTTTCCCTTCCCCTTTCTCTGAATATAACTTTGAACTTCTTGGTCTGCTGTTCCTTTAGGTTACTGAGCTGAACTTAGAACAAGCAGCAGAATGAGAGTTGATGTGTGTAGTGCTGCAGTAACACTTTACTGTTTCTTTGGAGCGCTTGGTTCTTGGCAGGAGAGCAAGGTCTGTCTCATCTCTGAGCCCTTCACTTCTGCCTTCTGTTGATACTTTAGGGATTGGTAATCCTGAGTGTTTTCAGATATACATGTGGAGATTGAAAGATGGCTGCTGTCCCATCAGATATTTCTCCAAGTTTGTGGACCAGTCTCCTCAAGTCAAAATCACCATAGGCCACAGTGTTGGCAACAGCACTATTTAGAAACTGGATCCAAGCATGGCTTCATTTTGAAAGTGATTCGGCCAATGGTTTGACTACAAACGCTTTCAAACCTCTCTAACACAGCTTGATCCCTCTGTCTGCTGGATTTGGGCCATGTTGTTTTCTCAAGCAGCACAGAAAGAAGCTACCTTGATCTGCATGCTCTGGAGACTCAAAAGTCCAAGGATTTTTATCTTGTGCTAGGAGAGCAGTTCTGTAAATACTCTTTCATGGGGTAGTTTTTAATTGTGCTGTGGTGTTTCTTTGTACCCCTACTGCTAACGATTGATATGGCTCTAATTCAGAATGCATTCTGGGCACTGGGGCCATTGAGCTTTCTGACTCACTGTGTTGCTCTTGGTCTTTGAGGAATCGCATCATTGCCTCAGGCGTGCCTGTGATTTCCCCAGGTCACAGGAGCAAGTTTGAACAGATGAAGTGGTAGATCTTTGGCTGAATTTGATCTTTCACTGATAGAAAGCAGCTTACAATCAATATATTAAACTACTAAACTCTCTACAAATTTACCATCTTCACAAAGATTCCTAGGAAAGAACTGGGATATCTTAATGTTGGCAAGGGCACATACAGCAGCTTGAGCTGTTACCTCAAGGTGAGAACCTCGAGTGTGGGGACCCTGATTTGGCAGCACATACTTTGAATAAGGGCCATCCATTCACTCACAGGATCTGTTGACACCATACAAGCCCCAGACGAATCCACATTGTGAATAATCAACAGAAGCAATGGAAAAAGATCCATGCGTCTTTCTTACCATCCCTTGAGAAAGTGCAGGAAATGCCCATTTCTCTGCCAGCAGCAGTGGGTGGGTGACAGGATGTGGCAGTTCCATTACATGGAACAATCCCAAGCATGGTCAGACCTGGAACTTGACAGCCAAACGTGCATGGAAGCTCGTCTAGCAGGTGAGCATTTTGTTGGATAAAACGCAGGGAAAAGGATCACCTGACCACACTGTGAGTGATTTTATTTTATTTGGTGTTTGTTTCACTGTTGTTTCAGAGTTGTCTGGACTCTTGCCCTCTTGTTCCTTCGATAGTAAGGTGGATGAAAGGATATGCAGAACACATGGGCTTTCCTCTGCTTTTATCCATGTTCTGGTCACCCCTTGTGTTTTGTAAAGCATTACTGTGTCCCCAGGTGTTGGGAATTACCATGGCCTGATACAGGTGGGGTATACAAGTAGCCTAGTCAAAATTCATTATCTCTAAAACTGTATCTAGAATGCCTGAAAAATGTGCCATGGCCTGTCACATAAACAGGAAACAGCCCTTGTAAGGGACTGAGTGTAGCTGAAAGCCTAACCCAAATAACACTATTAGTCATCTCCATCTGGGAACCTTTCAATGCCACAAAAGTTTGGAAAATGTGGACTGGCTTCCACATGCGGGATGAATGGTGGGTACCAGATGTTGTCTTACACATTCAACTCTTTTTCTCTAAATTCCATCAGACACACAAATGTTCTGGGTGCAGCACTTGTGGGTGAAAAGCCTGCACACGTGAAGGTTTTCAGGTTTATACAGGAACAGGGCTGGACCTGCACCACTGGAAGCAGGGTCGAGGTTTCTCTGGTCATCTGAAGGTTCTGATGACAGTAAGCAGTAAAAACTGGAGAGGTAGCAAATTAAATATGCGGTTGTCAGAGGTGGAATGGAATGCACTTCGAAATGCTGGCTAGTATGGCTGTGAAAGCTGGCTTCATTTCCTCAAAAAGAACACCAGGGAATGTAACAGTAGACTGATGATAGCCTCTTTGGGCACGTGTAATGATTAGGCACTCTTCATTTCCATTCTTTCAAATGTATGGGCTATGGATTATATCCTGTGTCTGGTGCTAGTTTCTCAAATGCAGAACCAGAAGGCTCCTTGTGAAGTTCCTACCTCTCAGTACTTGTAGCCTGCTCCCTTTTTCCACAACCTTTCTTCCTCTGTGCTTATATAAGTTTGGAGAGCACATTAAAAGGGCTGGTTACTGAAAAAAAACTAGAGTACAAGGTCATGTGGTACCATGAGAAGATACTTAGTGCATACCTGGAAAAACAAACAGTTGTGTGTGGGGCATTTTAATTTCTCTTGTTGGGCATTTTTGAAGTATCCTGTTTATTTTTTGTGGGTTTTTAGATGTAGCTTCCAGACTACAAGTCTGAGATGGCTAACCTGGTATTGGTTTGTTACTAAGGTACAAATTATAGAACTGGAAATAGAATTTAAAATTCCCTTTTTTACAGAAGGCAAATTCTGTAAGATAATATTCCTACTTTAAAGGAATACTTTTTGTTGGGTTTTGTGTTCTGTTTTTCCTGGAAAGTTGGATGAAAATGTGTGAGGAATTTAGGTCCTCATACCTGTGGAGGGGGAGTACAGGGATCTGCTTCACTTTCTTCCCTGCCACCTCCCCAAAATGAATTATTCTTCTGTAGTTTTATGGGAGGAAAGGGAAAAATCTGGAGGGACTTGCTTCATGTGGTTTCCCTCTGGCTAAAGCTGACCCAGCCACAGGGAGAGATCTCACAATGGAAGAGATGCTGTGTTCTTCAGATGAATTATGAATTTCAGCCTCTGAAAAGATCAGTCTAAAAGCCAGAGGGCTATGAGGGGAGGGAAAATAACTTTGAGAAACTAAAACATCACTTTGGATGCATAAAGATTTGTGAGAAATTCTTTCAGGAATGCTGCACTGGAAACATATTTGAGCCTTGTGCATGTTAGGCACATGCAGAAGTGCAGTGAATGCCAGTCAGGTGAGCGGCTGGCTGCATCGTGCATCCTTTCAGTGGTGTATGGGATGGTCAGAAGGCCTTTGTGTAGGATTAAAGTAAAATTTGGAAGGTATTTTGCAGCTTTCCTACATACCCTGTTCCACTTCTTAATCACTTTTATACTTAGGATGTTTCTTCTACTATTTGGTTAAAAGTCACCTTTCTACAAAATGGGTTTGCCTTATGGTTATGTATTATGTCTATTTATTTTGTATTATCTTTTGCACTTGCCTTTAGTGATTGTCACTCCACTAGAAATATAGTAGGTTTCCATCATGTTTTCCTGGGAATCTTTGAGGCATTCATCATTCCATCATGTTTTCATAAGGCTCTTGTGAGAGTGAGCAATGATTTGATGAAGAAGTTGGCCTAATCTCAGGACTCTTACATAACTGAGCTAAAAATTTTAAATTTAATATCTCATGGAAACTGATCACGTGGAATGTCCAGATTAGTGCTCAGAAAAGATTAGTTAAACTAATTGACAAAGATTATCCCCTTGGATTAAACCATTTTATTTTGTTCTTGCCCTTTTTTTTTTTTACTGTTTCTTTCATAGCTTTTAACACTAAAACTCCTAAAAGTGTTGTTTGCTAAGGATTCACTGTTCATTTTTAAATAGGAGTTCAAACATTTATCCATGAAGCATCTGAGTTACTGTTTTTAAAAAATTGCCTTAAACTGAGGAGGCAAAAAGTTGGGTGGGGTTTTTTTTTCTTCCTTTTGTCTTATTTCAGTGGAAAAAAATGCATGTGCTGTCATCTTTTTCTTAGATCGCAAGGAACAAAAAGAGTTTTCTTTTGCAGGTCAGACTTTAAAATGTGGTCTTTGTTATTTAGAATGCATTAATTAAGCAAGTATGTGGTTAGATAACTAGCATTAGGTCTGTATTTGTAGTCTTCTTCCAGAAAAACTGACCAAAGGGTTTTCAGAAGTCACCTTCTGCTGAATTACTTGCTGCCCTGCTGTCTGAGCTTCTGAGACACTGCAGTCATCAGTAACCAGTGCAGGAGTGTTTGTGTGCATGGTGGCAGAATCAAGTGAGGAAGCTGTCTGCTCGCTAAGTTTTGTTTTAAAACATCATGGCAAGCAAAATGTGCCTTAAAATTAACTGAAAGGGTCAAACCTGGAGGTTTTAAAGTAATAGTAGGTTTGAGTAGATAGCTACTCTGAAGGAGGAGAGTTCAATTCCTTTTCTCTGCTTTGCTGGGGAAAAGGAGAAGAAACAGCAGGCTTAAACTGCAGAGAATAAAAATGAGTCTAATACTGGGGGCAGGGGGAAGAAGTTTGTGTCAGTTAAGATATTAAATATGAACAAGTTATCTGGATAAGTTTTGGAGAGTTGCTCATTGGAGACTGTCAATGATAGGTTAGAAAAATGCATATTGGGAATAGCAAAGGTCTTCTTTATGCTTTCTTGGATGCTTTCCTGCTGTGTGCTGTGAGTATTTAGGGCTTGGTCTGAACTTTGAAGAGCTGGATTCTGTCAGAGATGTTGAGGATGCCTTTTTCACCTGAATATATTTTCATACCTACTGAGACAAAGTGTTTTAATAGAAAGCAGGCAAAGCTATTTCCCCCCTCTTCTCCTTGTTCCATATGCCTGTGTAGTTAAAGATGAATTGCAGCTAAAAAACGTATTGATTTGCACAGCTATTGTAGTAGCAGACCTCACTTTCTGCTCAGGAGTGTGTTCTGTATGGGCATTTAACCATCACTGGGAATGCTGAGGTATGAATGCCTTTTACAAGATCATCTGGAAAAGAGCTTTTCCTGAAGCTTATCAATATTCCTAACAGGAGCCTACAGAGTCTTTGCTCTCAGAGCAGCAAGACTGAAGAAGCAGTGGCAGCCTATAATGGCAGGTCACTAATGACTTTGGAGAAGTGTCACTTGTGTAATTGGAAATGAAACAAACACTGTCATTAGAACAGATTGTTGATGCCACCTTTATTCTTTTCATAGGCTTGGTTACAAGAATGGTTCACTCTAAGGAGATGATATCAGAATTTTTATGCTTTCCACAACTAGATGGGTAGATCATGAGGTTTTGACATATGAAATGTTGTTTTCCCAGAACACCAGCTAAAGGAATTATGGATTTGAATGACTGGATATGTTTCTCTCACTGGCACAGGAGCACTGGGAAGGTGAAATGTCATTGACATGTGTTTCTAAAATGTGGAGTAAGAGCTGAAAGCTCTGACTTGAACTCTAATTTTCTTTGCTTTTTTGATTTGCAAAAAATTCTTTATAGCTCGCTGTTTGGTACAAAATATGAGAAGACAAAATCAATATCATTTCCCTTCAAGAAACATCTCATTCTGAGAGTAACTGCTGTTTTTAGCCTTTCAGTCTCCACTCATTCTTTTTTACAATAAGTGCATACAAGGAGTCAGCAGCAGAAAGGGATGGTGATGGGAAGAGACTGAAACACAGGAGGCTTCCTAGAATTCTTTTAATGCAACACTATCAATTTTTTGCTTATTCCATCCTTTTAGATTATTTTCAAAAACTAATGGGCTTGTAAGACCTTCTGTCAGACCTCTACTATTGGTGACTGCACTCTCATTGACAGACTCAGTGTCTAATTTGTCTTGCTTCATGAGAAGATGGTAGCACCAGGGATATGTTCTTGGAATAAATGGCAAACAGGGACAAGGGATGTTTTGTGTGTGTGTGTGTGTGTGTAACACAGACTTGTATTCAAGAATTTCTATGTTCATTTTTAAACATGTTTCATCCACTGACGATTTGGATAGTCTGCCTCTGGCTGAGCAAGAGAGAGCATTCCTGGAAGTTCCTAGAAGTGAAGTATTCCTGGAAGTTTCCTTCCAGAAATGGCAGAAAGCCTGAGTCTAGGCCAGACTAGAGACATGCAGATAGAGACAAGACTAGAAATTTTGGACAGACCTAGATAACAGTTTTTGGCATCTGACTGCTGTTTCTTTCCACAGCACTGTGGGAAGGGCTAACAGACATCTAACATGTCTGATAGATTAGCTTAAGTCAAATGCAGAGAAACTGAATTGGAATAGCTGATCAGAAAAAAAGCCCCTCAGTCACCACCCTTTCATACTAAAATTGCAAGACATCAAATAAATCCAGCTGAATCTGCTCTGAAAAGGGTGAAGGATGCTGATAACCACAAGCCATCAGAGCTGTGAGTACTGCAAATTTCTTGTCTTCATTCTAAACAATAAAACAAAATCCTTTAATAGTAATACAACAAGGCAACTATTAATATATTTCCTATAAAGTTTTCTCTTTGTTTCCCACACCAGTACTCTGAGCAACAGAATTTTGGTTAAAAGGTATGCCTTGTATTTTGTTTCTGGTTTAGGTGGGGAAACAAGATGTAATTTCTTTGTAAGCCTTACATTACACAAAGATCCCTGACTTGCTGCAGTGACCAGCGATAGCAAAATAAAACAGCAAAATCCTGCTGGGAAGTCAGAAACTTGCTGTAAGGGAATCCTAAACAGGGTTACAGCCACTTGGTGCTGGTGAGTAATTCTCCAAACCAAACTGAGATGGAATCCATGCTTGCAGAGAGGCTTTTGTATTTTACACTCTGAAGTCTCCTGAATGCACTCTCAATAAATGTTAAGTGTGTTTAAGTTCCTCAGGTAGTTAAACTCTGCTGTGGCCAAACAGGGCAGATTTATGATGATGAAGGTGAGCTGAATTCCCGTGTGTTCAGAATCCATCCAGGCTGAGTGACTCAACCACATAGCACTAGCTTCCCCTTCTGGCCAGAAGGAGTAAGGGAAGCCTTGTGGCGAGAGTCACGGGAATAAATTCTCAATTTTATTCCTCTGCACTAAAGATAAACACAAATTTCCAAATAATGTAACATATTAATGGCTAACTTCCAGTGGGTGGGAAGTGCAGGTGGAACATCTTTGATTCTTGCAACATAATATAATGATATATTGAGATGGGGTTGCTGCTTGAATGTAGAATTCTTTTCTAAACATGGACCTAGTCAGGAAAACAATTAGATGAAAATACCAACTTCCGAACAAAAAGATCCCAAATTTCCCTTCTGGACCTCTATAAGCTGGTCCTCAGAATAAATATTTTACTTCTTTTCATATGCTATATGTTAATTTTCCCCATACAACTTCATCAGTTTCAATTACAGTGGGGTTTATTGTTTGCAAATTGGAGTTTTTTGCTTCCCTTTTTGTCTTATTTAAGGATTCTTCTTTCACCTTGATTCTGTGGTACAATATTTTGTATCATTAGGCTAAGCTTTGTAGATGTATGGTGTACTTACATGAAGGTGTTTGTTTACTTTGTGGTGTAAAGCAGTATGATCCAACAAGCCCTTTCTGAGTCAGTCAGCCTTTTAGAATGCTGTTGTGCTGTATTTCTGGACGGGTTGATCATACAACATGGAATCTTAGCTGAATCTTCCCTTTTTCTCCTTTTCATGCCCATCTTCTGCAGCTGCCTAGAAAAATGGGACATTTAGCTTGCACACAATTTTGGATTGTAAGACTAAAGTCTTGTTTTTGTGGGCCTGTTGGAGAGTAAACAAGCAAATACCTACACAACAGACTTCCAGCAGGACAAACAGTGCCTCGCGTTTAAGGCCTGCCCCAAACAGCCTTCACTGTTCACACCACAGGTTTGGTCCCAACTGGAAACACTTAGGTTTTCCTACACCTCGGTCCTGAATCCTGACTCTCAGATTTACCATGGCCTTGGTCTTCCTCTTCATCTTGGCTGTGTCATCATGGAACAGAGAATATCTTGACAGGTTTTGCTGCAATGTTGTGTTCCTATGGATAATTCTTCCCACTGTCTCACTTCTACCAATGGTGGTTTTCACATGCTAGTGAGGCACTCGGCGTGGGACACAGAACTCTGAGCACCAGTGCTGTTGGAGATGCAGGGAAAAACATCTGAATCTATGAGAGTTCAAATTGTCTTCAGTGGTAAATTGAGTCATGGATTCATCATTGATTCCTTGCCCCAATGGGTGCTTCACCTTGTGAGCTACAGTATTCACTTTTTGGTATATTAGACTGTACTCATTTCAAACTGTCTTAATATACCTCCTGGGCTGGAGGGAAGGAGGGTTATATTTGGTCACTTGAAAGTCTCAGTCCTCTGGTAAGGGCTGAGTTTTTGGCAGCTACAGAACTTAAAAACTGCAGCCAATCAGGCCTTTCCTTAAGCAAAAGGTAGCTGGGAATGAGGGTGTCTCATCAAAGCCAGGTGTCAGATTGTATTATATTTTTTATGTTTACTAATATGCTTGCTATGGTTTCATTGCTGTATTGAAATCAAAACAGGAAGAGGCAATTAATGATTTCCTTTTCAGCTGTGCAATAATGAACTACATGGGAAATATTTTGATATCATGATTCATTGGTAACCATGGAGAAAAACATACTCTTTAGTCCAAGCTTTTAAATATTTTTTTATAATTGAAAGAAAAAAAAAATTACCGGAATTTGACTTACTCTTCCAGGTTTATAATTTTAACAATGAATTGGTGTTGGAGAACATTATTTAACAGGCTTTTACAACCAGTAGGAATACATGAATAATGTTTGGGGGTTTTGCATATATAGTAAATGCCTTTCTTTCCTTCTTTTACAGAAAACTTTGTAAGAAAAGCAACTTTCAACAGGTTTTATCTATCCCCTTTAAAAATCATTTCACATCAGGCATTTCATCACTTAAAAATAAAAAATATGTGCATAAGCAGTAGAAAACTTTCCTGTAATAGCTGATGTAATTTCTCATTAATGTGCAATCACTGCTCAGTTCATACCAACAAGGAAATGTTGAAGTCACTGCTCAACGGTTTTGTGAAGAAACTTCAGCTCCTTAGTTTATAAGAGTTACACAAACCATAGTTATTTAAGATCATTTTTCCTTCTACTTTCTTCAGATGCTCTCTTGTAGGTCTCAGCCAAAGCTCAAGGAGAAAATTTCTTTTTTCAGACTTTTGGGCTCCAGCAGCCCTGACAACCTTATACCTCCTCACCAGATACAGAGAATCTGCTCAGCCATGAGTTGTCCCCTCTGTGAAGTTGGCTGACCCCGGGAAGCTGTGGAAAGGCTGTTTTCTCCACACCTAGCCAGGCAGCTGTCCTGCTGCCGTGGCCTTAGTGTAGAAAAACCTTGGGATGCTCACAGTCAGCAAACACCTGTTGGTGTAACAGTTGCAGAGCTTTTGGGGAGATGGACTTTTTTTTTTTCTGGTATTTCCTTGCCTGAGTTGTGATTGCAGATCTGAGGCCTGGGCTCAAGTTGCATTTCAGCAGGCAGACTTTCAGCTGTGAATATGCTTTCTAGTGATTTTATTTCAGGTGTCCAATTATCTCCTCAGATACGGCAGGAGGTATATTTTGTCTGGAGTGCTAAGACTGTCCTTGAAAGGCTTAGCCTTTCTTCTTGAAAGGAAGACTGTAATCAGCAGTTACCTTGCTTTGCTTGTTTTGCTGTAAAGAGGAGGTTGGATCAAACTTCTCTGCTTCTGTGAAAACTGAAATGAATCAAGGGGTGCCTTCTGAAATAAAGGGCAAATGGTCGTTCGGTCACCACTGTAGTTTCAGTTTGTACCGTGGCAGCTCGATGGTTTTGTTTTGGCCTTTACAGCACATTGCTATAAAGAAACATCTATGACTACATTAGATATCATTGTATGAGTTATGTGCACAAAGATTACTTTGGGGTTTCTTAAAGAGGAGGTGAACACAGCAAGGAAATCAGTGTTGCCAGAGAAAGAAAGAACGAGCTAATCTGACTAAAACTGCAAGGGGAAGCCAGTTAGATGGAATGTAAATTTGCATGGTTGGATTTGGCAGATTCTAATCTATAATTAGTACTATTCCTGCTGTGAGAAGTTAGAGGAGGGTCTTTTTCTATTATCTTGTAATGATTTGGTTTCGGCTGCACATTTTGCTTGAATATCTGTGCCTCCCTGCATCTTTAGCTTGTGGTGCAATATTTATAAAGCTTTACAGGATGTTTGATTTAGTATTGGCTCAGAAGGAAGACTGCTATTTCTTGAGTTACCAGCAGTACCCTTTTCTTTAGCACTGGGATGAATTCACAGCAGGGAGGTTAAAACAGCTAATTTTCTTAAATCTTGGGCAAGTTTGCAGACTGATGGAATAAATATGGGGTGCACATTTCTATTCTTCTGACACTCTTGTGGAAAAAAAGCAAAGAAAACACNTACATTAAAAGACCATAGGAGAAAGATAAGAACACTGTATAGTGTGGCAGGATGTAGATTAAGAAGACTCTAGATATGATCCAGCCTCTAAGGGAGTATTTTGCCTATTTTGGATGAGGTTAGAGTAAAAGAAAATCAGAGGTGTTAGAAGAACACATAGTTCTCTGACACCTATATAATCTCTGATATGAAAGAATATTGAAAGNATTTGGTTTCGGCTGCACATTTTGCTTGAATATCTGTGCCTCCCTGCATCTTTAGCTTGTGGTGCAATATTTATAAAGCTTTACAGGATGTTTGATTTAGTATTGGCTCAGAAGGAAGACTGCTATTTCTTGAGTTACCAGCAGTACCCTTTTCTTTAGCACTGGGATGAATTCACAGCAGGGAGGTTAAAACAGCTAATTTTCTTAAATCTTGGGCAAGTTTGCAGACTGATGGAATAAATATGGGGTGCACATTTCTATTCTTCTGACACTCTTGTGGAAAAAAAGCAAAGAAAACACAGAATGAGTTAAAGTTGAAATTTTAAAAAAAAAACCAAATCCACAAACCCATTTCCCCACCCCAGATTCGAAAGATAATTACTAAGAAAAAGGAGAAACGGAGACTGATGCAGAAAGCTACTTAATTACTCTCCTGAGTAGCTCAGCAACAATGTTAAGTAAATTAATGACAGAGGGATAAAGAATACAGAAGCCAAGATAAATTTGTATGTTGGAGATCAGAGAGNAGGAAGTAGGAAGTCTTCCTCTCATATCTGGCATTTAGAGACTAGTCTCTGACTGGTGAAAAACTTGTTGAATAACAGAGCTGGGGGGAAAGAGGAACAAAGAAGAGGATGACTTGAGCAATTTGGAGTTCCAGACCTCACCAGTGTGCAGAGTCTTAAACCCAGTTCTTGCAGAAATATGACTCTAAAGCATATTCATGCCTGTTTGTGGCCAGATCAAATTGGCAGTACAGCTGATGGGCTGTATAAAAGAGCAGCAGTTCTTGTTCTGAACTGCTGAGTGCAGACTTTGATCTCACTCCTATTATTCCGGTCCACAACATTATTGTAGAGAACTGAATAATCCCCTCTTCTCTTCAGCATTGCTGAAATGCACAATTTTGCATGTCTCTTCATCAAGGTCATTGACAAAAGTATTCCAGCTGGGAGAACACAAAGGTGCATAACTGAAGGATCAATTAATCAGTAGCAGAATGTGGATTTTTTGTTGTTTCTACTGTTATTAAAATAATAGTGGGGATATGCTACCTAGGTGTAAGCACAGCACTTGAAATAGAAAGCTTGTTAATGAAGTGATTATAGTGATCCATGCTAACTCTGGTGCATAAAGACCTGGTTAAACAAAGTCCTCACAAGGCTTTTTTGAAATAGAACTTCTTGTCTTTCTGCCGTGGTTTCATCCCATGCTGATAGGCACACAAAATTGCATATTTTCCTAGCCCTGAAGGTCTCACTTCTCTGTGTCTAATCATCTTCTGGATTGGAATTACAACAGTGAGATTAAATTGTGCATTCAGCAGTCCAGAACAAAACCTTTTCTATTTAATAGTCTCACTTTCACTGCCAATGTGATGCCACTGCATCAAAGCCTTTGCAGGACAGTGCAAGGCACTGAGAACAGCTCAGCCAGTGGATTCTCTACGTTTACATTTATTGGAAAGAGATCTGTCTACTTTAACAAGATAACGGGCAGAAAAGGATAGTGAGATGACTGGAGAAGCAATAATAGTTTAAAAACCACACAAACCACACACACAAATACCCCCCAAAAACCGTAAGGAAGCAAAGCAAACCCCACCTCACAATAAACCAACATTCCACAACAAGAAACTTTACATGGGAGATTTAATAAGGCTGAAAATAAACATGATTTAATAAGCACAGGTGGCGATTTAAGCATTTCCTCTCCCTTCGTGGTAGGTAAAACGAAGTGGGAGGACTAGTAAATCGCCATGCAGGGAATCAGAGCCGATACTGCTCTATCAGGAGAGAAATGATGATTTGAAACATCCTCCCCTGTAAGGCCAGAGTGGGGAGGCAGTGACTCCGTGGCCATGGAAGTTGGCATGGAATGCACCCTCGAGGCCTTGCCCCCTCGCTCTGGGGGGCCCGGGCGATGGCGGCGTAGCTCCCTGCCCATCGGCGCCCCTTTCCCCGGCCCTGCCGCCCCTTTCTCTGCGGGGTGCGGGTTCCGGCTCAGCCTGAGGGCGTCACTTCCCGGGGCGGAGCGGGGCGGCTCCGGTAGGTGCCGGGAATGGCGGGCAGCGGCCGGGAGTGGCGGGCCCCGGCGGCTTTTCCCGAGCCCTCGTCCCCTCAGCGGCCGCCCCGGGCTGAGGTGGCGGAGCGGGAGCGGGGCTGGGGCCGCCCGGGCACCTTGGGGAGCCTTCAACTCCTCCTGCTTATTTCTAAATGTTCTTGTGTCTGAACTCCCCCCCCGCACCACCGCTCCCTTTTTTGTTTATTTTTTTTTCTCTTTCTGATGGAAATAAGCCCAAATACGTCCTCATCCCGGATAATTGTTAAAAACAACCCGAAAAACAGCCCGTCAAACTAGACTATACCGCCATTTCCATAAGCGTAAGGGTTGATTGTTCCTGGATTTGTAGTGCGCTGCCTGTGCTCTCAGAGGCTTATTCCAAAGTACTTTTTGGGATGTTTTTGTTTATGAAGTATGATAATAAAGAAATGCTGTGCTTTTGATTGTGTAGCTTGTTTTCATTGTGTCTGTTTAACGGGAAAAGGGGGCAGTCACCTTTTTATTCAAGGCAGCAGGTACAGATAAAGCTGATGATCGTGGTTGTACATAAATTTGAGTCCTCACAAGTGCTTTGAAGAAAGTAAAAATGTTTTTCGTTCTCTTTAAGGTGTCTGCGAACAGAAGTGATCTGACTACTGTGGTACTTTTTAATTCCAAACAAGATGAAGATCCCCTCTTTGCTGCTGAGATTCCCTCGTTGTTATTTCTCCAGACGAACTTACTTCATGAACTTTCATTTCACTTCCCGAGCAGATTTCCTGATCATTGAATCTCTTGGGCCAGCGCGCGGCTTTCCTACAAAATGGATTTGTTCATCAAATGGTTTGAGGAGGGAGCTGTGCCAGCACGCAGCCCCTGAGCAGCAAGTAGAGGGACTTTCTGACCGGGAGCAGAGACTTGTAGACAGACTTTACCATGGACTAATCCAGGGTCAAAGAGCCTGTTTAGCCGAAGCCATTACACTTATAGAATCAACTCAGAGTAGGAAGAAGAAAGTAGCCCAGGTGCTCCTTCAGAAGGTATTAGCCTACCACAGGGAACAAGAAAAGTTAAATCAAGGAAAGCCACTTGCCTTTAGAGTGGGTTAGTCCTTCTATGTCTTGTCTAGTAGCTGATTACATGTAATTACTGTCCTCACCTTTTATTATCACAGCTGTTTGTGGTCTGTACTCTTAGATTGTTACTTTTTTGTGGTTTATAGCCCATCTAGATTACTTCTGTTGTCCTCTGGAATTATGGCTTGAGATGAAAAATGCTTTTGAAAATGCTTTTGAAATTATTGCTTTTTGGGAGTGGGTTATTCAGGATGGGTTTTTTAACCTTTCTAAGGTTGAACATTAGTTTGTTTGCAGTCAGGCAGACCTGGTCTTTTCCCAAAGAAGGTGTTTTCTTGAACACTTCCTGAATTCCTTCTTTAGTCTACAGAAGGAAAAACATGCACCTTCCTGTTTTGTGGCCCTCTGTTAAGCAGCCTACTTTTCAGCTGAAGGAGACTTGAACCTGCTTCTCTTGAAAGCTGTAAAATATTTTTCCCTTACAAAGAGATGGACTGCTAACATGTGTCATGCCCAGCTGTCATCTCTCCTGTCTGTACAAAGGTAGTAAGAACAGGAACTGGGGCATGGGAGTAAGAAAGGTTTGGTGCTAATCTTAGTTTGTCAGCTTTGACATGCAAATAAATGGCCTCATTTTTTTGGAAGAGCAGCCCTTCAAGGTAAGGGCTTGCTTTTCCTTTTGGAGTGTTTCTTTTGTAGTAAATCTGAGAAAAACAGTTCTATTATATAACATTTTGAAAGTTCTGAAGGTTAAGTCATGCAGTATAAGTAATTTTATTTGGAGAGGAGGAAATAGACGTGGATAAACCCAATGTTATGTTGGTGTCAATAGGACGAGCTGTGGTGAAGTGTTGCTGTGTTGCCAAACTCTTATTTTGTTTTCGCATAGCTTTTATTTGCTTTTGTTGTGATGCTGTGTTAAAGTATGAATTGTTATCAACTTAGATGTTGATGGTATTCATGAGATATTTATTTGACTAACAAAATGGTTTTTTCTTCCTAATGTGATTATTTAGGGTTGTCTGGTCCTCCTGGTGCTGGAAAATCAACCTTCATAGAATGCTTTGGGAAAATGCTTACAGAAAGAAAACACAAAGTGTCTGTGTTGGCTGTAGACCCTTCTTCTAGTACAAGTGGTGGTGAGTGTGAATTAAAGCTTGAGTCAAGTTTGTAGTACCTTGTCAACTACAGAAGTACCTCTTTGGGAAGTAAATTTGGTGCCTATAACAGTAAAATATAAATCAAGTTTTCACATTTTTTCCTATTTGATACGAAATTGGGAAATAGGTATCAGTGTTGGAATTCTTTCACATTTCCTCTTTTCCAGTGTTCAAATGTTGGCTTAAATTTTTTTTTTTCTAAACTTGAATTTTTTTGAAGTTGTGCAAGATTACTGATGACAGACTGTGATCTGTAACTCTCCAATAAAAAATTGTACGGAAATTACAAGCTGACCATGCCTGATTTGTGGCATCTCTGATACAAACAATACAATATTGATTTTGATCTTTCGGTAAGGGGCAGCTTCCAGGCAGCATTGTTATTTTTTTCCAGCTTCTGTGCTGTTAGAAGTCTGCAACTATTTATAAAGAAAGTAACTAGAGCATTGCAATGACGTGGAGCTAAGACAGACTGTGTTATTGAACGCATGCCTACGGGATGCATCAGTAGAATAGCAAAATGTGACAGCAAGACTGCACCAGTTGGAAGAATTGAGCATCTCTCATCTGCTGGAGCATGCATCGAGTGCGTAGATCTCGCTGAGTCGGATTTGGAGTTTGTTTGAGTAAAAGGAAGGCAGGGACACGTGTCAGCTCTCTTAAAACTAAGCATCAAGGCGTGTCAGAATCATAATGCAGAGGTTTGTCCCTTTGGACAGGAATGGACAAGAATCATCTACGTTGCCTGATGTGTGTAGACTTCAAAAAGCCATTCAGGAATTCATACTGACCTAGCACAAATTATTTGTATTTGGTAGCAGTAAGGTCTGCCTGTCAGGCCTTTCCAGCTTCTGAAAAGTAGAAGAACCAGGCAGTAGTTTCCTAGTCCTTGACTAAGCAAAGTCTTGGGTGACTGTGACTAGGATATTCTTATTTGACTGACTTCGTACAAGAGATCTGTCTTTTCTCACTCATTTATTGGTGGGGTGGGGGGGAGAAGGGGAAGTTTGGCTGGGTTGCACTTTTGAAATAATTTAACATTAAGGTTCCCTACTGGGTGATAAAACACGGATGACTGAGTTGTCAAGAGACATGAATGCGTACATTAGGCCATCTCCAACCAGAGGGACGCTGGGAGGTGTCACGAGGACCACAAATGAAGCCATTCTGCTCTGTGAAGGAGGAGGCTACGATGTTGTTCTTGTGGAAACAGTAGGTATGTGCTTAGGGTTTGCTTCCATTGTCCTGTTGTGAGATGAAAATAAGGTGTGCTAATAGTTGCATGCTCCCTGCCTTGGCATTTTGCCCATGTTTTCCTGCATGGTCACTGTTTGAACACGAATGCTCATTCTGTCTTATTTTCTATTCTTGTATGTCTTTTACTTAACTGTTACTGCTGTGTTTCCTGTTGTCTTTGTTCTGTTAGTGGGGCAGTGCTGGAATCTGTCATAATTACTGTCATGAATGTGACTGAAAGTTTGTAGTAAATGGTAAATTCTGAATTCAATTTTTTAGGTGTGGGCCAGTCAGAATTTGCTGTGGCTGACATGGTTGATATGTTTATATTGCTGCTACCACCTGCAGGTGGAGATGAGTTACAGGTATTTTTCTGTTTCTCTTCTTGGTTAGTACCTGGGACTAGAAAGAGAAACTTAAATTGAGCGTGTAGTACCTGTGCAGAAAGTCCGTATCAGTAGTGTTTTGTCCTTTATACTGTTATTATTAAGTATTTTCAGTGTCATCCACTACTGCACAGTTAAGTTCCCTTTTTGATTTTGGAAGTCTTAAGATGTAAACATTTGATACTCTGTGGCTTAACTTTGACACGTTTACTAGTTATATAAATGCTTGGAGAGAAAACTAAAAACTGCCAAAGCATTTTGACCTGCCTTTTGTGATGAATCAGCGTGTCACGGCCTGTCTGGATACTCCTGATTTCTGTCCCTGTTGCATGTAGGGCATCAAACGGGGCATCATTGAGATGGCAGATCTGGTTGCTATCAGTAAGGCTGATGGTGATTTAGTCGTGCCTGCCCGGAGAATCCAGGCCGAGTACATCAGTGCCATGAAGCTGCTTCGCAAGCGTTCCAAGGTTTGGAGGCCGAAGGTTTGTGGACTTCCCTGTGCTTTGTGGGGCTCTCTGCATCTTTGGTTTTGTCTGGGTTTTGGTGGTGTGTTTGGGTTTTTTTTTTTAATTCCCCCTCCCAGAAAACATGCTGAATTCATTAAGATTGGTATCTTCTCCTCTAGCTGTCCTAGGCTCCCTGGGCTCTTTTTAAGAATTGCAGTTGGTTATTCTTTGCTTCCCCTCTGATCTCAAGGTGTGCCACATGAAGGACTGCAAAGCCAGTCCTCCTCCCCAGGACTCCTGCCCTGAGCTACAGTCTCTGCATTAGCAGAGCTATTACTGACATCGGGAGTGGTGCAAACTTTACTTGCTGTCTGTAAACTGTGCATATCTAAAAATGTGCCTTAATCTACTTCTCCCTCCATTATAGCTCTGATGCCTGTGATTATCTTTGTCCTTTCAGTAGTTCGTGTGTTTCCTTTATGGCTTTCATTTTATTTATTTTTTTTTTAGTTTCTCACGTAATGAAAATGGCTAGATAATTGGAATTCTCATTCTGTGGGTCTTCAGTTTTAATGCTGTATTTTATCTACTGAAAAGGTTTTGGTGGATTTTTAAGAAGAAGATTCAGTGCTGATTTTTAAGATGTGTATGTAGAATAAGCACACACACACTCTCACTTCCTTTATAAATAAACTATCTGTAAAGGAGGTTTGATCTACCCTGGGATTGACCCATTAAGCTGAGTTTAAATCAGCTGGGCTGTTTGAGGATTAGACTTTCTTTTGTAAGTGCCAAAAAGGAGAGAGGCTTTTTTTCAAAAAAAGCAGGCTGTTCAATTTGAAAGACTGTGCTGTATGTCTGAAAAAGTATTGGCAACAATCAATTCCTGGTCTGGAAAGCAAAGGAAAAACAAGTAGTCAAAATATCTTGTTTCTGGCATATTTTAAGTGCAAAAGAATAGCTAACAGAATATGCACTTTAATACATTTAGAGTAAAAGTGCTTTTATCTGAAGGACTTAAAAAAAATTATTCTCATAACAAGCAGCTGGACAAATATCCCAAATAGTATGGATCTCAGAGTTTACTAATTTTTAGAATCCCAAATTTTTTTTTTTTTGGGGGGAGGGGAGGGGTTGGGATTGGGGGAAGGCACAGAACTATTAGTGCCTCATGAAATGAGTACTAAAGGAAGCTTCCTTCACACATTTCTTAATTTCCATGCACTCTACCCGATCCAGTAATGGAAGCCTCAAGGCCAGCAGCTAACTGGGCTTTAACAATTCCTCTGGATCCAACAGGTAATGCGCATCTCTGCCAAAACCGGGGAGGGCATCTCGGAAATGTGGGATAAAATGACCGAGTTCCGGGAGCTCATGCTCACAAGTGGCGAGCTGGTTGCCAAACGACGGAAACAGCAGAAGGTTTGGATGTGGAACCTCATCCAGGAAAACATGCTGGAGCATTTCCGGAGTCACTTGGCAGTCAAGGATAAGATCCCGCTTCTGGAAGAAAAAGTTCTTGGAGGAGTCTTGTCTCCTGGGCTGGCAGCAGACTTGTTGCTGAAGGCATTCAAAGATGGTCTCTAGGCATTGTTTTCTACTCTGCTCTTGATAAGTGTTTGATGTATACATGGACATTAAATACACTTTTTTGATGTGTGGGTTCAGATGTTTTGCTGCAGGAAACATGAATAGAATCCAATACTCTGCAAAAGAATTCTGTTAATTTCTGTATGTGGTCGTGACAAATCTGAACACTCACTAGGAGATTACTACACACTGTACTGGAAAAAAATAAATTTCCTAGTCTTCTATTTTTACATGCTGTGGATCTGTTGATAAGAACTGGGCACCCATGTAAAATGATTGGGTTTGGGAGGGCAGGAGAGTGAGGTTTGTGGTGGTGTAGGGTTTGTGGGGTCATCTCAGAGCAGTTGACACTGCAGCTTTCCATTCCATACAGCAGCAGCTGTTGCCAGCATGGATTGCATTTTCTTTCCTCACCTTGAGTGACAGGAAGAACATTGGACTGCCTGACAACACCAGACTGCAGCCTTCGTTTTAAATAAATTGTATGCATATAAATAGAACATAGAGGTGTTTGGTCCCTCTTTGGAAGCTGTAGTTAGTTATTACACACTGTACAATAGGAGAAGGGAATTTTAACCATCCCCATTTCAAAATAGATGTTTTATTAAAAAGAATAATGTTGTTAGACTTTCTTTTAGATGAAGACATCAGACGGAGCAAATGTTACCCATGATGTTTTAATAGCAAATATCTTTATACTGGAATAATTTACCTCTAAAAATAATGTTTTGTGGTTTTTCTAATCTGACTGATGTTATTTGGATACAAACAAAATGATCAGTGGTGTTTGGTATTTTTTCTTTACCTCTTGCAGAAGACAGACAGTTTTCAACCAAAAGCACTTTAATGTTTTATTTTCCCTTGAGAAAAATCTGGAGGAAACATTTTCCTGATCCATGATCTAGAAGCTCATCTGGTACCCACTAAATGTGAAGGATAAAGTGGAGAAGTGCTGTTTTTTGGAGACCTGACAGTAAAACCAGTAAAACAGGAGAATTTGTGAGCCTGTTAATACTTACATAAATTAATTTTAAAAGAAATATATTGGAAGTGATGATTTTCACTGTTTTGATCTTTCTGGACGTGTACATAAAAGGTATGGTGACTTCAGCTTAATTTCACCTGTTTGGCTTCTGGCAATCCAATTCCAGTATAGCAGTGAATTGGGTTACTTAGATCCTCTTTTTACCTTCCTGGTGTTTGGTTTTGTTTGGGTTTTTTTCTTCCCTCAAAATATTTTTCTCTCCTTTCCCCCTGTCCCAGTTGTTATGCTGTGTTCCCGACTTTTGCCTGCTAAGCACTGTTTGCAGTGAAACACTAAGGAAGGGCATTGTGGTGTGTTGGGGGCCGTGCAGCTGAGGCATTTCTTTGATAAGAAAGTTTGCACTGGGATAACTGGTGTTAGTGGTTTCCACCATCAGAACTTCTGAGCTCTGACCACTTATTCCTGTTTCTTGATAGCTACTTTGGGATTGCTGCAGTCAGTTGCAAAGAAGCAGCTTGACGGAATGTATGGAGTGGCAGAAGCACAGTGACTTCGTTATGACCATGCTGAATTGTGAGAGAAATGCTGTACTTACAGTTTCTTTTTTATTTAAACAACCTCTGTTGAATATGACAGAATATGCCCCAAACCAAAAGAAACGTCTTGGGTCATTTGAGTCCTTTCAGCTTTAAATACTGACTGTATTTTATGTACCTTGTAGAAGAAGTGACAGTCAGGTGGGAAAATTAATTAATGAGAGCAGCAGCATTTTAACTGGTGAGTTCTCAACTTTTTGATATTCCCTTTGTTTCAGGTGGCAGTTTTTGAGGTGACCTCATTTGTGTTTATCTGTTAGATCAAACCCTTATTATGGTCATTACTTCTTCTGTTAGGGACTGCTGTTTTCCTTGTCTGTTATACATGAGCTGCCAAGCGAGTAAAACAGAACCTGCAGCTTTGTTTAAATCACACTTGCTTAAGCAGAATATGTTTTATAGATTTTTCAGGATTTGTTTCCTGGATGCAGATCTGCTGATCCACTCAAGTTATGGGCTATCATTGTTTTTGCATTTTGTTGCTTCTTTTGTCGTGTTTTTAATTTACAGGTGACCTCTTAGCAGAAGTACAATGGCTTAAGCAGGCTCTTTGAACTGCATTTTCCTCTTAAAGCTGAGCATTAAATGAAAATCTGATTTGCCTTCTTTATGTGTTCAATTATTCTTCATTCTTCAGTAGATGGAGAAATATCCTTATATTGAAAGGAGTCTTTGGAAATGAAACAGAGGGTCCCTGTTTTGTTTTTCAGTGATTCCCCTACTGAACTGAAAAGCTGTCCTGTGCAAACTGTGAACTGAGCCATCCATGTGGTAATGAAATAGTTTGTTTTACAGCCTGTAAAATTTTGCTGTAATGTGTTTTGGAGTCAACTGCTGTTCAGTTAATTGTGCAGTTGTGTTCGTGTTCTCGTGGGCTGAGCAGAGGCATTATCTTCAGAAAGACTGCAGAGCTTCACCTGGTTGGCTACAACTCTGTAAACAATCCCCTATGTCCCAAGATAGGGAAGAACGCTTCCAGCTCATAATTTTTAGCTCTGTGGGATTAAGTTGGCTAAAATGCATTAAAATATTGTTACTCAAGTAAACAGGCTTCTGAAAAAAAATAGTAAACAAATCTGTTGAGTAGGATGTTGACATATTCTTAGTCTCTGGAGTTGTCAAGCTGCTCTCATGTTAACACTTAAACCCACAGCTATTGCAGAATAGTATGGGAAAATAATATAACTTCTTGAGAAGCCAATAGCAAGATGAAGTTTATAGTTGGAGGTATGACAAACTGTTAGACAAATGAGTATGGGAGGTAAGGAATAAGCTGTTGAGATACACAAAGTTGTTTCCTACAAAGTCTTGCAGTTGTCTGTAAGTGTGAAACTTTTCCCCGGATCCCCGTGTAATAGATGTTGCTGGTGTTTCACAGCTGGAAAAAAATAAGTGTGGTGAGATCAAGTGATTTACCCAGGACTCTGAAACAGGTCAGAGTGTATAAGGGTTACAGTTCAATAGTCTACTCTGAGCCCTATGTATATTTACAGCCACGTTACTTAAGGTTGAAAAAATGCTCTTAGCAAGTTCATGCTCTTAGTGTGACTTATTCCTTTCATATCTAATTTCTCTGTTTTCAGTGACAGGACCCAGTGACCCCTTCTTGACTACTGTTCTGTTGTAATGTCCCGCTTTAAGTAATAAAAAACTTCCCTTTGATATCTAATCTGCCCTCGCCTTCTGTAAATGCATTACTTCCTGTTGTGCGTGCTGCTTCAGCCTTTAAGTTCTCCTCACATACATTGCTTATTTGGGAAATCTGCAATGTGTTGGCTACTTGAGATTTTGGGGCATGGGAGTTGAAGAGTTGAGTAGAGCTAAAGAATACAAAGGAACTTTTTTTGTTTTTCTTTTGAGATGCAGTTCCCTTCCTAAAGTTTTCTTTTGTAGTGTGGCAAGATTCAGTTACTGACTTGCTCTGTACTTGTGTAAACATCCTCATTTCCCCTTTATTTTCCTTTCTCAGAGTGCTCTGTTGCTCCCCTTGGATGCACAGTCAATAAGTAACATACTCCATGAGTTAAAATGAGAAAAACATTTTCACAGAGCTTAGTGCTTCTGTAACAATTCTTGCTGGACTGTTCTAAAACATTTATAGTTTGATGAAAGATTAAAAAAAAGTTGATAAGGAATGTATTTAAGGAAACATTAGTGTGTTCCCCTGAAGAGTGGGACAATCATCAGTGCACAGACTGACTAGGAACAGGATGCCTCTTCCGAAAACCAGTTTAGATACTGCACAGTCATTCCTTACAGTTTATTTAAAAGTAATCCACGCACTTAATAATGGAACATTCCCAGCATTTGCAAATGGAGAAGAAAAATTTCAAAATTAGAAACTCATAAGCAATTAGAGTACATACTTAGAATGGAAGGATGACAGACATTCTCTGTTCCCTCCTGTCATACTAAGGTATGGTTCAGCTGACGAACAAGGAAGGAAAAGAGGAGCTGACATTCATGACAGTGTATGGAAAAGGTACATTATGGAGCAGCAAGAAGAATGCATGTTTTTCTCTATTTTTCCTCCCCTGGGAAAAAATAATAAGATAATATCTTATTCCAAGATAATTCTTATCTTGGATTGTTCACTGTGAAGGCCCAGAAACTACTGTGACTGACAGGGTTTGCTGTGTTTGTTTTGTGTTTCCCTACAAAAATTATAAATTCAACTCCTGCTGCTATCTTTTGGATTTACATGGATATATGTTGCATGAAACCATGTGACACTTATCCTTTAGCACTGGATGGGTTTGTTTGTAATTGTGCTCTAAGTGGGGAATAGTTCCAAGTTCTTGTTACAAGTAAACAATCTTTTTACTCAAACTATGAATTAAAAGCTTCACCTTGCAGAATGCATAAAATTCTTGCATTTTTCCTTAAAATACTGTGGCAAATTGAGTTCCTGCTCTGTGTTACTTTGTCTTTATTTCCTGTTATGTCTCTTCCACCGGTGGAGTAGCCTATAAAAGCTTTAGTTATGCACCTTTTAACACGACTCAAATATTCATGAAGTTAATCAGGGACTGACAACACTTCTGCCTTGTTTCTTCAATTGAAAGTGACCACTACAACCTAAAGATTACAACCTATGAGAAGCCAAAGGCTATTACAGCTTCAGAGGCCTGGGCTGACCTGCCCTGTGCAGGCTGCAATGGCTGGGGATGCGGAATGTGTGTCTAATGAGAAGTTTCTGCACGAGCCGTGTAGCTGGGAGCAGTGCACACTCACTCTGCTAAAGGTTTTCTCCCGGCCCTGAATCTGTGATCCTGTTTGTAGTTCTCTAATTGCAACCAGCAGAAGACAAGGGTGATGTTGGTTTTTATGACTTGTTGCTTAGCAGCGTTGATCAACAAAAGTACAACCTTTTCTTTTGCTGTAACCTCGGTGAACCCTGGCTTGGACGGAGCTCACCAGCGGAGAACAAGGGTTTCTGAAGCCGTGTGAAACTCCTGTGCTGTGCCTTGTTAGCAGTGTCTGAGGGAGAGCGTCTCTTCTTGACCTCTTGGTTACCTTTGCCCTTTACTCCTCTTTCTCATCAAATCTTTAGAAGAAAGCGGGCACCGTCCTAGGAAGATGTGGAGGATGGGAAACACAGGGACAAGTCGGCTACACTAAGATGTATCCTGCCTCTCCAGGAAAAGGAGCTAAGCTGGTTCCCAGACTGTGATGTCAGACCCTCCTCTATGGAAGGAGACAGACTTCAGCCATCACAGTAAGGTCTATTCTTATTTAGAGAAGCTTTCCTAGTATTTTGAAGTAGGCAAAATAATCCATAGAGGAAATTAGGGCACTAAGAATTTCCTGGTTTATGTCTTTTAGAAGGGATTTCTCAAACTGAACCAGAAGAGGTATTGAATGTTGTTGAAAATGATTGAGGGTCTGCGCTGAATGTGTGTTTTTATTTGATCAAATCTGGCAAAGCCTGTAAAATAAGAGCAAGGAATAAGTTGTTTGTTTCACCGTAACTCTAGACTGTAAATCATTAGTCTGACTGGACAAGGGCTCTTTACTGCCCACAGAAGCTGCAACAATTAATGTGCCTTAGGATATCAGAAGCTTAGACCAGGAGCTTTTACTGTTGCTCAAATGCTTGTCTTTTACACACAGATCTGAGTAAGAAACAGCTGAGTATTTGTGTACTTTTTCTGCCAGAAATATTGGTATCCTGAGCCACCTTTATGCTTGTGGACACTAGGTGGAAAATAATGCCTTGTCAGTGTGGTGGTTTTCTCATTTCCACCCTGTCACCTCCAGCACTGACTTCTCTCCTCTGTTCATTGGTAGCTTTTCAGAGCACTACAGGTCAATGTGTTAAAAGGTCAGCATGTGTTTTATAGGCCTGTTATGATCTGGTGTCCCTCCTCTTCTGAAATTTAAAGAAAAACTCTGCTATTCAGCTATCCCAGTCTTGTAAAATTTATGGAGAGGACTAATACTGTAATTGCTTAATTGAGATCAGATAGATCAGATATTCATTCCAGAACAGGCAGCTGCACAAGAATCTGGCTTCTGCTCTACATGCCATGTCAAAAGCATGGCAAGTGCATGGTATCTGGCAGAGCTCAGTCAAGAAAAATAATCAGCAAATGGGAATGGGGATTATGTTGCAAATATTGTTGGGGGTTTTTGTTGTTGTTGTTGTTGTTGTTGTTGTTTTTTGGTTGGGTTTTTTTTTTTTTTACTTTTTTTATATTGCATAAATCTTAACAAAATTATCTACTTGGAAATCCTGACTGCTGTAAGGGTGAGAGGAATGACTTTTCATGCCCCTGCTTGATGAACAGAGCAAATTGTTTTCACCCAAACAGGATTTCTTTATTTTGAGCTGTGAGTATGATTTGTCTGTCTTCACTGAACAACAGCTGCTAATATCTGATATCTGCAGGACTCAAAACAAGAGGCTGAAGTTGTGTTCTTAACTTCTGATTTACAGGAGAAGTAGGGAACTCTGGTCAAGATCAATAAGCTTTTAGAAACAGTTTCAGTAAAAGTAAAAAAACTCTTTTGTTGTTTGAGGGCTACAGTGCAGCACTTACCAACCTGACTGGTTCCTTCTGTGTGCAGTCGCATTAGAAATTGATTAGATTTGAAAATTAATGTTTCAGACTTCAAATACTGTTGTCCTTCACTTTCCCTTTTCACTATTGGAACGTGACATTCTTAAAAATGAAGGAGTCTTTCATGTGGGACTCTTCAGTGCTGTCATTTCCACACCTGCAACAATGGAGCAGAGCATGACCACTGTACAGCACTAGTACCACTAAAAGCCACTGAATGCTTTATTCCTGTACTGACATGAAGCAGTTATTTTGAATTATGATGTGTTGGAAGTCCCAGTTTCATGTCTTGCACGATGCACATGGCTTTCAGTTTAGCTGGAGACACTGCTCCAGGCACTCATTTTCACCACACACAATTCCTTCCATGTTAGAAATGCTGCTGCTTCTCCCTGCCCTGAGGTCGGGAGAGGTCAGCAGTGGAGCATGTGCCTACACGTGATGGAATAAGGTCCTAGAATAAAGGCTGCCTGAGGTTTGTCGTGCTAGGCAGGTCAGTTTTCTGGTTCTGGGGTGGTAAACTTCATATGCAATGAGACAGGAAATTTCAGAGGGAAACTGGGATAATTAAAATAAGCTTGTTTGGCCCATTGCCAATTCTTTCATCTCAGTAAACATTGCTGCAGAGACAGGCACAGATCGTGTAAATTAGTCTAGTCTGAATAGCTCTCATCTAACAGTTTTGAGCATTGAACCTTAGTGAACATCTAAAATGCAAGGGCATTTCTGTGGGAAGTTTGAATACTTTTTTGCTTGCCTTTTTTTTTTTTTTCCCCATTACTGGCTGTTCTTTGAGATTAAGGTTGGGCTAAGTGGATCCTCAGGTTAGTGTGGTATTTCCCTATGTAGATTGCATCACAAAACCACTCTAGAAGAAGATACTTTCATGAGCAAGACTTGTACAAATTACAAAGAAAAGAAAATTTGCCTGGAAAAGCTGAAATAGAGATTTAAATACCACACAAGCTGTATAGAATTAAAACTACTCTTGTTTTTCAGTTTCTAAATCTAGAAGCCATAACATTTTTCTCCTCCTGTGCTTAATCTAGAGCGTTTGTAATAAAACCACCTTGTCTGCATGCCAAGAGATTGCCGCAGAGAGAAACAAATTGCTGCTGATGACAGAGGTAAATCTTGTTATTGTGAAAATTATTCCTCAGGCAGCTTCTCGGTAACTTCGTTTTCCAGATGATTCCCGATGAATCAGTGGCAGCCACTCGGAGAGGAAACAGTTGCTCAGAGAGTTTTGCTGTGGTGACACTGGTGTGCGCATGGCAGCTGGCCGGGAGCACCCACGAGCCGATCCATAGGTCTCATTCCATACATCCCCTCAGCAGTACTTATGGAGAGCCCTTAGATGGTGCTGTATGGCAGCGCTCGGCCCGTCGGCACCTCCGCTGCCGTAGGGATGCCTGTGCCCCACCTCAGGGCTGACATTTGGCCGTAGCTCAGTCTAAAGAAGGTGAAAAAGCAGTCGCTGGGCACTGTTAATTAGGATGAGTAAATGAAATCTGTCAGTAGAGACATATTAAATATTAAATTCAAACATGGATTTTAATAACTGCTGTAATTTAATCCTTATAAACTTGAATCATGTAATGCTTAAACTTCCATGCCAAATGTATTGCTCTGTGTCTATAAAACAAAGGGCTTTTAAAAAATAGTGAAGGAGTTTTTAAAGGGCATTTGCGGATCATCCTGATGGAAGAACGGTGCTCACTCTGGGAACTTGGTCATGTAAATATGGGTGTGGTGGTGTGGCTTTCAGGTTGAATCTTCCAAACTGTGAAACTCTCTTAATTTCTGAAGACCTAGGGATACAGATTTAGGAATTTGAGTTGTGCTGTCAATTACAATGGAATTGAAATGGAATTTCCTCTAGCAGGATGGGCTTCAAGCCACAAGTAAATTTTATTTGGAAACTGTTGGTTAAATTATTAAAGAGTTATTAGACAACTCTCAAATACTGGTGGTATCTTTTGTAATGACCCAGGAGATCAAGTGTGGTATTGAAAACAAATTGGTCTCTGCCCCTTGGAAAAAGAGTTATGTGACTGTTTTTTTTTTTTTTTTTTCTAAGCTGAGGTTATAGCCTTTAGTTTTACTGCGTGCTTATGCACGTTCCTGTATTTTCTAAGTGTTTTCCACCTGTTGTTACAGCTTTGGCGGGGGGGTTAAGCCTGGAAATACTCTGCCAAAGCAATGAAATATGCACATGAAATAGTTCATGTTTTCAGAATGACTTCATTTAATCATAACTTTTATTTATTTAGAGAGAGAGAGAAAGAGCTGTTGTTGTTACAGTCTCTGCTCTCACTGCTCTATTTTTTTAATCTCTGAAACTTCCCATAACCCAACTCTTTTTTTTGACATTTGAAATGTCCCAGGCTGCATAAACTGAGTATCTGCTGTGTGTTCCTCTCGTCCCAGTAATTCTCATCCTGTGGTCCCTGCATTCTGTTATTTTAGGTGTATCCTTTACCATTCTGTGGGTTGTTAGCATTAGCCTTAATTCTGCTGCCATGTAGGTGGGACCAAACACTGAGATTTTCCTTCTTTTGAGTTGAGAAAGAAACTCTGGCTTGAGAACACTGACAAGTTACTGGGTGGTGATTTGTTTCCTAAAGCTGGTGGCTATAAATTCTCACCTGTGAAAAGAGAATCTTGTAGCTCTGCACAATATGTTCTTCCAGCTGCAGCTGAATTTCTGCTCTGTTAATATCCTTAAGCAGCTGCAGCAATGTGTCACAGTGATCTGGCATTTTGCATCCCCAAAGCTCTGCTCAAATATTTGAACTTAGTAAGGCACTCCACTGAGCTGAGAGGGAGGCCAGTGTCGCTACAGCTTTACAGAAAAAGAAACAGCACCTGGGAGGTTAAAACAACTTTCCCTCACCATGCAGCAAGTCAATGGTGGAGCTGGAATTACAGCTCAGGAGGTTCCTGGCTCGTGCTACACCACGCTGTTGAGAAAGGTCATTTCCCAAAATAGCACAGAGGGTTTGTTATTGATAATAGGGCAACAAAGGGCTCTAGATGTATTAATAGGTCACTGTGGGCTGCCCTTACTAATACATAATTTAGCAACTTTGCAAAATGGGCTGCATCATATTTTTCTGCAGCAGTATCACTTTCACAGTTAGTTTTGTCTGCTACACTCTGGATAGGTATTTTTGCTTTGGCTCTTGTAACACAGTTTTATTTAAATTAAATACACAGGGACAGTTACTAAGTAGGCATGAAAAGCCTTCTGATTAGCAGCCACATAAAACTGCAATATCCAGCTCACCTTTTGGGTCAGCACAGCTCCTCTGCCCCTTGGGAGCCACTGAGCAGAGAGCTCTGTCTGCCTGAGGAGGACAGAGAGGTGACAGAGGATTTTGGTGGCAGTCACACCTGACAGTGCAGGAACTGGGGTACAAAGATGGGGGCCCACAGGGCTGCCAGGTTTGGTGATGGCCTTAGGCCTCCCAGGGAGGCAGGCAAACTCCATCTCCACCCAGTGGGACACGGTAGAGGGTGCTGGTACTTGGGAAGGGGTTTTCATTGATATTTGGTCCCAGCTGTTCCTCAGATAACCTTGGGCATGGGGTATTTGGTAGCTATTGTTGGATTTTGTAGATGTTTATTTCAATTTGCCTTTTATAAAATGCTGTTGATCTCCTTTGAACTCTTTTACTTTGGCAGTGTACTTACTGGAGGATTTTGCTTCTTCTCAAAATGAATTATTTGACCTGCTAGGTTATTCAGCAAATTCAAATGTACTATGTAGGAAACAAGTTTTTGTTTTTTTTTTTTCATCAAGCACCCAGATCTATGAATCTGCAATTGAAAGAAGAACAAAATGGTATTTTCCCTTAGCCAAGTCAGAAGAATTGCAATGAATAATGGTGGGAAGAGTGACATTCACAAAACAAATAGGTATTGAATCAATTTATTAAGTTTCATTATATTTTGAGTTTGGGTGAAGAGTCTAAAAAAAGGGAAGCACCAGGGAAAGAAATGTGGAAGCCAAAACTTGTAAGGAAAGTTAAGCAGAGCACATACAGCATCCAGAGGTGGCAAGGGTGCTGTTCTCTCATCTTCATGTCTGTGAATGTATGTATTTGAATTAACAGTGCAATGTGAGCTTTATGTGCTGCATTTGCTTTTCAGTGCTTGTTGGTTGAAGTAATTGGATCTATTGTTGTGGGCATTAGGAATGCCAGCTTGGCTCTTATGGTCACTGTCTTGTGAGCATGACCTTCTGGAGGTCAAAACACTGGTACCTCAGTTTCATTCTCAGAGGTACCAGTCACTGCTTTGAAAAAGCAATGTTGATGTTCCCTGCCTTTGTCTAGTTTGTTGTTTGTACTGAATTGTGTGTTTTGTTTTGTTCTTGTTTTATTAATTCATCTCTTTAATTATCTTCTGGTGGATTCAGAGTTTTTGAAGTTTGGTTGACTTTTTTTTTTTCTGTGTGTGTGTGGTTTTGGGTTTTTTTTTTTTTTTTTAAACCACAGTTGAGTTTTCACAACTCAAACTGGTTGATCAGAGATTGAATTGTAAATGATGGTGGTTTTGAGTGATGTTTGGTACTTGATTGGACATCCTGCTTTCATTCTTCCAGGTGATGAAGTCAGCCAGATGTAGTCAGGCAGTGCCACAGAGGAAAAACAGTACACTTTCTGGGAGAGACAAAAAGCCCTTCTTGTGATTGAGGCCAAGTGGTTCCTGGCAAATGCTAATGGATACATAATTTCAGCATTCACTACATCTGCCTTCTGTACTGGGGAACTCAAGAGAGACCGGAGTAAAACATCCTACAGAAAAAGAGACAAATTATCTCTCTAGAGTATCTCAGTTCATGCTCCTGATCTGGAGCACGCTTGAGTGCTCATGGCAGAAAGGGAAGTTTCAAGGTCTGTGTGGTTTGTATTTTTTGGCATCAGATGGTTTTGTGGTACTTCATGGTATGAATCCTTTCCGGGAGCTCGGGGAGTTGCTGTCAGTCCTCATCTTTCCTTGTACAAACCTGTCAAAACATACAGGATTAAAGCACCAAGCATGGCATGAAGCAACCCATAGATTTTGTGGCCCATCACTGGATCGGCAGGACTTAGAGCAAAGCAATCATGGCACTGGTGATTGGATTGCCTACTTTCAAATTCCTGCATGGTTCACATGGGGACAGCTGTGCTTCCTCAGAGCCTCTTTACTTCTCCCTAAAAACTCACCAGGATATAACTATCATGTGGCCCCTATAAAAGATTCTGTTTTAGCTGATCTGAATATATTTTTTCCACAGTCTTTAGCCTTCTTGCACCACTGCTCCTTAAAAATGCTTACATTACCAGCTGAAATTTGCATCTGCTGTAGGAATTCTATTTGGGACTGTGGGTGGGCTCACGTTGTCTAGATAGTGGTGTTGTTTTTCTGGAGTTGGGAGAGTTTAGACCTCTTTAAAACTGAACTCCTGCTTACAATGGATTTGAGTATTTTTATGTCTTGCTAGAGAGTCTTTTTTTCTGCTGCTCTGTGGCTTGATCAAGCAGCACATTGTATATCTGCCTGCACTTGTTTGGAATTGATGCTATGCCCTGGGTGTTGTGCTCAGATTTACAGCTGAGGTAAAAAGAACACCACTTGTTACCATCTTTTTTTTCCCCCTCCTCAATGTGTCAAACTGCTCCATGGTCCTTCGGAAGCGTATTGGGCTATTCAGAACCAGGGGGAAAAAAAAAAAAAGAAAAAATAAAAAAGTGAGCAGAGTCCTAAATCAATTGTCTCAGGTCTCATTTCCTTCAGGGTTCTGCATTTCTGGCTCCTTTTGGCAAGGGTTTTTTCACTGCTTTGCAACAGGCAAGAGCTACTGAGGATATAAAATGTTTTGTCACTGGAGAAGAAGCAGGGCTGGGAAAATCCCAGCTGTTGTGTAAATAGCTTTAACAGCTATTTTTGACTTTTTTTGAAGAGGCCTGTTTGTGGTTTAGTTGTTTAAGGCATTCTCTTAGTCAGGAAACCTGTTTACTGTAGCCCAAACAAATTAAAATCCATTTGGATTATCTCACAAACACTTTTTTTTTGTTTGTTTTGTTTTGCTTTTTTTCCCCTAGATATCTAGCTTTATGGAGTATGGTCTTGTTAAAACTATCCATTCATCAAAGCTTCCTTCATTTAGAAGCTCATACTTTTAGATTCTTATGAAGGTGCGATGTACTGTATAATTCACACAGTGAATTGTCTCGTGTGTTGCTCTCCTTTTCCTTATTTCTGTTAGAGCTAGGGTGAAATCCATGCTACTTTAATTAAGGGCACAGACCCACTTTTGCAAAGCACTTCTCTTTCATTTCTTTCCTCTGTGTATCTTGCATCTCTGTCTTGTCACTTGTTTGGCAAAGGCTGACAGACCCCTTTCTAGCCTGATAGGGCAATGCTGGCAGAGGCACCTCACAGGTGCAGCCCTCTCCACCACTGCTAGATGAGGGAAAATGCATTTTTCATCTGGAGTTAGAAAATGATCCGCACTATAGTCCAAAACTTGCCAAAATAGAGATCCACACTTGCCCAAAATCCTGGCTGTTTCTCTTCAAGAGACACTGAAGTTATATCATGCATCTGACTGGCTGATGCCACAGTATGGAGCCTTTATTTATAGATGTGTATAAATAAAATCAATCTTCCTCTACAAACTGTCAAATTGTATTTCCCAAAAGCTGAGGAATCTGCAGTCCATTAAATCTGGAAGTAATGAATGAGCCCAGCTCTCTAGAAAGAGCACCTTTTGTTCAGAAAGACTGGTTTGTTTTAATCTGGCTGCTGACATGAGTTGTCTACAGTTTTTTCCTGCAAAAAATGATTATACTGTTTTTGATGTGTTTAGAAAGTTGCTGTGTTGTGGTATTTAGTGTAATTATGTCAATTAATGTTTTGAATTAGAGATCCTGAGCAGTTGAAGGTGAGAACAGACAAACCAAGGCAGACAGGGAATGAGGAAGGGGAATTACTTAAAGAAGGTGTTCATCTTCTGACATTATTGTGCAAGGGAGAGGGTAGATCTGGTGCCCTGAGCAGTTGGTGTGGCTGGCTGCTGTTCACCTTTTCAGGATGTGGGTTTGAATTACAGTGTTCTGTTTGATCATTATCAGGAAAAAAGAACCATATTTTGAACTGAAGTACCTCGAGGTTAACTTCCAAGCCTTTTAAATTAAGAAAAAAAACCCAGTTGCTTGTCTTCATGGCCAGCCTATAACAAATGGAGGATGCATTACCCATTTCCTAGTTAACCTGCATTAATCTGGTTTCTGGAACCTCTCATGTCCAAAACAACCTGCAGGCTCTGTCAGGGTGCAGCCATACTGAGCTTGCTGGTGAGAAAGGGTTGGTTTCAGGTCCCTCCAACAGGTCTTTGGTTAGAATCTCAAACTCCTGCCTCTCCATTTCTGGAGAGCTTCATTGCCAGTCTCAGGTCCTCCCTGTAATCAGCTGAAGACTGGATTGGCTTTGCCACATGCTTGATTGTCCATTAGCAAGAGAAACTGTGCTAATTGCCAAGAACCCCACAAGATATATTGGGTGGGCAGATGGGCGGTGTGAGGACAGGCTGCTCTCTTCTCTTGCCTCTGCCCAGTGTCCCAGGCTGCCTGGCTGGAGTCAAAGAGGGTGAGACTTTTCCCCTGTACTTAGCAGCAGTCTCTGTCTGTGGCTGCAAGGTTTCCCTGTGTTCTCTGACCTTGCTGGGAGATCTTTCAAAGACCTTTGAAAGAGATGGGAAGGTATCTTTCCTTGAAGGCAGCTTTCTTTGCTGGCTGTCCTCTTTATAGCCAGGAAGGGAAAGGGTAAACAAGGAGATACCATCAGAATTCAAGTTGAATGCATCCTTGGGATGGTGTAAAATATCCGATTTCACTTGGCTTGACTGACCATATTAATTGTGTTCTTGGGTAAGTGCTTTTTCCTTTTTTTATTTACAGGAAAGGAGTCTTCAGAAAGTCCCTTTCAGAAAGCTTGTGATGAGATGATGTGAGGAACTTGGCAATTTTACATTGGAAGCAAGATAATTGATTTGAGTTTGTTATGACCCTGCAACTTGTTACAACAAGCAGTCTGCCCTCTGCAAGAGTGTAGAGCAAGAGGAGACCAGGTATGTGCACCTCTGCTGGGGTGGAAGTTCTCTGGCTTTCAGTGTTTGCACAGTGAATTCACTGTCAACATATCTACAGACAGCAGATCTCAGAGGAGTCAGGGGTAAGTAGCCTGGCTTTTTGAGGTTTTTAGAAAGAGCTGCAGAGCTAAGGGATTTCTTCTGAGTTTTTGGCCTGTCATGAACTGGCAGATGACATGGGAAAAGGTAATCCCTGGTCATTTGGCAGTGCCAAGAGCAAGCTATGAACCATGGAAACTTCTGGCAGGTTAGGAAACATTCCCATTAGACATTTCAGAGTCCTGGCCTCTTGGCTGCCAGTGACAGTTTTGGGTGATCTTTTTATTTATATCTGGTCACTAGTATTGAGTTGTCTCAGTTCCTCTCTTAGACCAGTCCAAGAAACTAAAAAAGTTCAGTGGGAAACGGATTTTCTGACCAGTGCAAAACCATACCCCATCCATTTTCTTTTGGCTCTCTAAATGTGGAGGATTATTGACGTCTCTACCACCAAATGGCCTGGATCTTGACAAGCCATTGATTACGTGGCAGAAAAAACTAATGACAACACTCACATGACTTGGGCTAATGGCAAATATAAAAGTTGAGGGCAGTTATTAGTTGTAATAGACTAGCCACAGGATAGTAACAGTGTGAAGATGGGGAAGAAGACTGACCTGGCTGAATAGGGAGCTTTTGGTGAACTCAGGGAAAAAAAATAATTTCTGACCTTTGGAAGAAGGGGCAGGCAACACAGGAAAAGTACAAGGATGTCATTAGGTCCTGCAGAGAGAAAATTAGAAAGGTGAAAGCTCAGCTGCAACTCAACCAGGCCTTCCCTGTGAAGGATAATAAAGTATCTTAATAAATTAATTAATAACAAAAGGAGGCCCTTGGAGGTCTTTTCCAACTTTAATGATTATAGGATTCTGTGAAATAGATTTATCCTTGAGACATGATACCCTAATTTTTGTGAAATGCTTAAATTCACCCTTAGTTATATTTTTCTAGTTTGAGTTGCTGGAGGACTGAATTTCCTGGCTCTGACTTAGAGAAATCTGTCACTTTGAGTAGGACTCAACTTGACTGATGCAATCTTATCACAGTATCCCCATATAAATGGATCTTATTTATTTTTAATTGAAATGTCAACTTAAAAGATGCAGTACATATTTTTAAATCACACTGACATTATATTTAGAGCTTTTCATTAAGTTCTGGGTATGCAGTCCCATTAAAAATAGAGAGCTAAGTACAAAACCATGAAGTCTTAATGCTTGCTTACTAAATATTCAGAGTGCAAGTGGGCATTGCTCTGGTAACACCTGTGAATAGAGCTATTCTGGTACATTTAAAAAGTGTCACTGGCATGAGTGACAGCCACCTATGTATTCATATTATTTCAGAACCCTGCTGATGGAAGGAGATAGGAAAAGTTTCCTGCAACTCTTTACTTACAGTCCCATCCCATTTAAAATGTTTTTCTCAGTTTCAGGAAAGAAAGATCCGGTGATTTTTATTACTAAAACAAGCACTGCTTTTAACTGTGCTGGAATGCAATTGCACACTATGTCCTGGAAGTCTGGATACCAGGGAAGTGTTAATCCCTGCAGTCGAGGAATACCAGGCATGGATAGTTTGTCTTAATTGATTTTGCTGGTTCTGGCCCTGAGCAGGGCCTAGACCAGGCTCATGGGGTAATTTGTGGCAACTCGAGGCAGTGAGAACAAACTGGGACTGCTCCTATTCATCGATGCAGTCTTGCATCTGTGGCTCCCAAGTCCTGCTCACCCGTGTGTGAGCACCTGAGTTAGGCCTTTGACCCTCCCAATTGGCTTCCTGGTAAATCTCTTAAAAAACAAATTCTTCGGCCTGGTGTGTGAATGAACATTCCAGGCTTAAGTAACAGGGAAAGAATCAAGAAAGTATTTGATGCCTTGTTGACTAGCCAGGAAGCAGGGCCTATTTTTGGGTTTGGTCACTTTAGGCTGTGCTGCAAACATTGGCATGAAGGTCTAGGGGCTCAGCAAGAGAACATTTTTTCTCTTCTTTATTTAAACAGGCACATTCCCAGAAGAGTAACAATCCAAAGTTTACACTTCCAGTGAAATGCTGTCCGAGAAGTGCTGGAAAAAGAAAAGTATGCGATAGAAAGTAGAGGCCTGAAAAATAAAGTAGAGCAGAACTAAATGCAAACAGAAGAGGAACCAGAAACTTGAAGTATTTTTTAATTAACTATAGCCTAAACTGGAAAAAAGAAGTGCTGGAAAAAGAAAAGTATGGGGGGGAAGGAGGGGAGGGGGAGGTGTTACTTTTTTTTAGAGTGGTGCCATATGTTGATTTTAATCACAATTAAGGTAAAGGAAAATAAAACAATTACAAAGAAAACCAAAGCAAAGCAAAATCAAGCATGAAAAGCCCTTCCTCATTCTAAAGAAGGAAATAGGCTGCCACAGGCTGCAAAAATTGTGCCATACTACCCCTTGATGCTTTGTTCTTCTCCTGTACTGTGCGTTTTTTTTTTGGGGAGATGCTTTATATTATCTCTTTTTTTTTAAATAAAATATTTCTAGTGTCCCCTACCCCTGCTACTGCTCAGCTCCACCCCTAAGTATCCTTTTCCTTTTCCCTTTGCCTTTTCCTTGTCACATATGTAAATCAAGCCCCTGCCAGGTGGGTCAAAGGCAGGCGTTGTGCCCATGTGGAAGCCAGCAGCTGCATTCCTGATGAATTGCCTGGCATCCACCTGGATGGCTTTCTAGGATGTGTTCCCAAGAGCTCTGCAAAGGGTCCAGCAGCCAGGTAAAATCACACTTGTTCAAATGGAACTTGTGAATTTAGTCAAGGTGTGCCCCTATCCCTTTCCCAAGGGCTCTGCTGGACACTGAGGCATCGGCTGCCCCATGTTCAAGGTTAGCTGTCAGTTCAGGGATTCTTAAATTGCATCTCAGAGAGTTTTTAAAACTTTGGTGCGAGAGAAGATGCCTTATTCTTTTGCAGACTCCTTGTGTCCTCTGTGCTGGGAAGATGGAAGTTCCATTTGCTGCAGTTCCACAGACACCGTGGTGGCTGGCAGACTCCAGGCAGGAGTGATTGCCCTGGTGTTTTATTAGCTCCCAGAAAATATAGAGCAGGGAGAGAGGCCACGCAGGCTCCAGCACGCTCTGCCTGAGCTCTGACCCCTCGGCCAAGAGGCTACCTTGCTTTTACAGCCAGCACTTAACCTTGCTGCTGAGACTTGTCAACAAGGAAGCCAATTAGCAGCAGATAAGATGGTGGATGATATAATGCAGATGTCTGTCTGTAAGAGCACAACTGATGTACTTTTAACACAGCAAGGCTTAAAACACGGCTCTGCATAACTGATGCCATCCCCTTCACTGGAGAGAAGCCCTCTCCACAGTGAAGAGTCACAGAAAATTGTAGGTTTGTTGTTTTAGTTTGGTTTGGTGTTTTTTCCCCCCTGAAAATTCTCTCTTGAAGTCTTGTTCTGATGGGCTCATGATGACTATGGTATGTGTAGGATTGTAAGAAATAACTATGAAAAAGTGGCAATTTTATTTTTTTAAACATAGATTAAAAATTTACCTAGACTCAGAATGAAAACAGGGCAGTTCTTGTTTTTTTGAAAGAGTCAGTTCACAACTGGAGCTGCTTTCTGTAATCAGACATGGATATTGGAATACTATCAGAAAATACAGACTAGGGAATTTTGAGTTAATTGATTAAAGTCATGCAGGTCTACAAGGCTGTTATAGGCACCTGCTGCTAAGGGCAGGGGTTCCTTATCCCAAATCACCATGTAATACCCCTAATGTCACACTAGGGTTTTCTGTCAGACTAAAGCTTCAGGGGCTGATTGCACGCAGTTTACGTTTTGGTTGAGACTGGACCTGATCTTTTAAACAAAAGCTTATTATAAATGGCTCAAGGGCTGGAGCTACTACAAGACTTGCACTTAACTGCTAACTGACTGCTTAGGCAGTCAGGATAATTCAGTAACTCAGCCCCTTCCCAGCTTGTTTTAAGTAATTCTGCAGTCTGGTTTTGGTGGTTTAGAGCTTATTTAAACAATTAAGCTACTTCTTCATAGAATCACAGAATGGTTTACGTGGAAGGGACCTTAAAGTCATCCAGTTCCAACTCCCCTGCCGGGGACAGGGACACCTTCCACCGAACCAGATTGCTCAGAGTCCCCTCCAGGCTGGCCTTGAACATTTACAGGGATGGGGCATCCACAGCTGCTCTGGACATGATTTGCATGATTGCCTTTTAATTGCTAGGATAACTATTTATGTCTAGCACAGAAAACTCCACAGAGAGTATCACTGTATACTTGCTATTACAGATACAGTGTGAGTGGGAAGAGAAGAGAGAAAGAGAGAGAGACACCACGTCTTCTTGAGAGACACCATGACTTACCAACTCGGTGTCAGAGCTTTTCTTTCAGCTAAGGAGTCAGCAGCAGAAGAGCAGCAGAGAATTCCAACACCCAACAACATGTATAAGGTACTGATAAAGGCCCTGAAAATTAATATCCACTCCTCGGTAGAAATAACTGTAAGAAGTTTTTTCAGCTGAGTAGACATTAACACTGCCCTGAGGGAAAAAGGCAGCCCACATGTATGTAATATTAATATATCTGAGGATAATTCTTCTCTAAAGAACACCCAGATTATTTTCTTTCCTTGGTTAGTTTTAGGATGTTTAGTACATTTTCTTATTCAGTGGAGGCAATAGTAGTAACTTTGCTTCTTGGAAGTTTGTCTGCTCTTAGGGTTTCCTTCTTTAGTGTCCCCTCTGCATTTTGATTGTTTCATTTAATTATTCCTATAATCTCTGGTTTTTCTAAAATGCTGATAAAATGAGTACACAGTATTTTTACAATTAAAAAAAAATAATTTCATGACAATGTTTTAGTGCACTATGTTCTTTCATTCACTGCTTAGCTCATCTTTAAGGGAATTTCCCTGATTTCATTTGGGCTACTTCCAAACAAGAGCAGCTCCACCGAACTACTGCTTAAGGATCTGATTTTTTTTAAATGGATGACTGAACAGAGTGCACAGAAGAGAAATTATTCCCCTTGCAGAACTGACCTGGAAGGTTGCTACAAGCACAGAGCTCCCAGAGTGAAGTCCTGTAGCTATCCTAGGACTATTTACTGTATTTCTTCATCAGGAGGGAGAGCTAGAGCTTTCCTTTTCAATTTCAAAATTAAAGATAAATATCACTGATATGAAGAAAAAAAGGGAAGCTGTTGTCTTCTTGTCTTGTAGGAGAATCCTTTCCCCCTCCCTCCAAATCAACTCTAAATATATTTAAGGTGAAAAATAGAGGAAGGAAAACCAAAAGAAACCAGAATATAGCCAACCTTTTTTAATTAGAGTATATTGTACTTCCAAACTGGATACACTAGAAATTGGCAATGCAACATAAGATGCAAAGAAATATACCAGTTACTGTCAAAATGACCCTGTACAGCCTTGTAATGCAAAAAGCTTTATACAATACAAATTTTTATTAATGTACACAAACCTTGACAGAATGATATTTGAACATAATACAACAAGTAAAAAAGAAGAAGAAGAAAGAAAAAAGTGCTGAGAAATTTAACTGAATTACTGAATGGAAAAACACGCCAGCTTTCATTAAAGAATGCATAGTGAAAACCAGTATGAAATTACCTTTATGGTGGGGGGGGAATTTATTGGAACTGTTGGTCTTTAATGAGTAGGGGAAACCTCTGGAGAACATTCCTGTCTTTAGTCTTGAACTGCAAACAAATCATTTCAATATGCAAGAACTCCGATAAATAGTGTATTTTTTTTTTCCTTAAAAAAATAAAAACCTCCTAACACACTTTTCCTTACAGAGAAAACTTCTATAACTTGCCAGAAAGAATGAATTTATCCTTTCCAAGGTGCTAAACAAATTTTCCCAGGTACACACTAAACATTGCCAGGTCAGAGACTGGTGCAGTGGAACATGGTCGAAACACGTGGCGGTCGCATGCGGGCAGCTCATTCTTTGAAGGTCCGGCCCCATTTAAACTGCCATTTGGTTTAGATGCAGTGGCCTCTACTGTAACATTCTTCCTCCTCCTCCTCCCTCCTGGACTTAAGCTGTACTTAACCTGCAGTTGGTGTGAAAAACATGCTTTTTGATTTGGGAGTGTTTGGTTTTCTGCGGTGTGGTCAGAGGTGCGCGTTTGGAGCGTTGCAGTTTTACAGAACTGGTAGAGCTGCTGGATACACAGATTGCAGATCTCATGCTGTTGAGATAATAACTATTTTATGCTCTGAGTATTTACCAACACAGTATTTTCTATTTTGCGTGTGCTCCCAGGAGCTCTGGGGGAGTGTAAAGCATGGTGAGCAGGGCCCTGAGTTAGGTAAGTCGCTTACACGCAGTTTGGAGCAGATGGGTTTTCTTCACTGCATAGACAGAACCGCCAAGTGCTCATGAGAACAAAAACTGTCTGCTGGAATGTAAACAAATGGTGAGACTTCTCTGTCCTGTAATTAATAATGCCAAATGAGAACCTGCTATGATTTGGGATATTTCCCCCTTGTAACTAGCTTCCGGTCTGGTAACAGGAGGGCGCAGATTAGGATGTCCTCCACAAACAGGAAGAATTTGGTCAGGACACGGAGAATGTTTGGCCATCTCAGTACGAGACAAATGAAGGAATCTTGCAAACAGGTGAAAGTGATGCAAGTTTTGCATCCAGAAAGTCTTTCTACACAAGCTTCATTTAAGAACTAATGAAGATTGAGTTACATTTCTACTTGTCTGTACGGCTAAGAGCCCTTGTGGACAAGGAATACCTTCCTGAACCGGGTCCTTGCTTTCCTGCTGTCATGAACAAGGGGTGGTTGGATCCCCCCATCTCACAATAATCTGCAGAGGAAAATTCCTTCAGGACAGCACGAGGGAGGGTAGATAGCATGAAAAATGTGACTCAGGGCACCTCCTACAGTGGCTTGCCAAGGGACAGGGAGGGGACTGTGGCAAAAGCTAGGTCAGACACTTCTAACAGCTGGTAAACGACAGCAAGATCCAAATCCAAGAGACACCATGGAAAACAATACTTCAATATGAAGGCATTCCTGTACGTCACATGATCATTTTGAAATGCTTCATATTTTATACTTCCAATTGTAAAACAGAGTGCTTTTAATCCCAATCTTTCTTCCCACATATTAAGTTGTCTAAGGAACAGAAATCATTTAACAGTCAGTTAGCTTCTCTTGCATTAAGATCCCTCTTGGCATTTTGAGATTAACAAAGGTTATACAACCAATCTGCATTTGCTTCTTCCTGCAATAAAGTGCTACATATAACATGTCATTTTAATGACCACAAGTAGGAGCATTAAATAAGTACAAAGTTAGCTTCCTAGCAGGACACACTCTATCTGCCATCAACAGAAAGGAATAAAGTATTACTGATGACATGGAGGGGAGCATAAGGACTGTCAAATTTGCAAGTACAATTGAAATAGTGAGGGTATAAAAGAGAACTTTATGATTCCAAAAGCATCTTTGTGTAGCTTTATATTTCAAAGAAGATACTGGTACCTTTTCAAATAAACAGTCTTATTAACTTCAGCCCACAATTTGTTTTTATTTTCTTTTTTTTTTTTTTTTGCAAGTGAGAAACAAACTAGTGCAAGACTAAAGCACTGTGCAAAACTGCCTTTTTTTTTTTAGTCTGAGTATTTATACCCAGAATTTATCCATACCCTTTTTTAAATCCCCTTGTTGGATTTTTTTTTTTTTCCACCATAGAATTTTAGTTATACAAGTTGTTCCTGCAAACTAAAAGGTAACCACTGCATAATACAGGATATATATAATATTTGTATGCCCTTTTAAAACAAAAGATGTATATTGTGGCCCAGAGGGCTGAGAATTGGGCCTGCTGTGTGTGTGTGGGGACATAACACACTCATTCCATCGTCATCCTCTCATCCTGCAGTGCTGAAAGCAACTTTTTTTCCTCATCAGTTCTACCCCAAATCCTCACACCTTGACAATTAAAACATCAAACAACTGAAGGAAGCTGCAAACAGCACTGAAATAATTACACCAGTCCTCCCCCTGCCCCACCCCAAACATTGCTCCACACTTCAGGGAGAGGGCAGGGGGGGGAAGGCAGGGAGCGAGTGTGTGACAAGGGGAAAAAAAGGATGATTAAATAAGCCAATCCACGGGATGTGCAAAAGCAATGTCGTGGCACACTACAGGCAGCCTCTCTTCCACGCACCCGCGCGCACACAAAGTCCGGAAATCAAATGCGGCAATATGTCATCTTACAAGTGCTGATTGCCAATAAGGACACTCTTTTTTTCTTTTTTTCTTTTTTTTTTTTTTTCAGCTTAACAAGACAAAATAGTTTCTTAGATAAGAGTACTGGGAACATGCCTCTGAAGGTAGAAGTATGCAGTAGGTCACCTCTTGGAGATTTAATAAAGCAGCTTTCATGTCAATGCAATAGGTATACACACAGAGCCATTTGCTAACCCTTACTAATGATATAGTACAAGTGTTCGTTACCTCTCGGGCTACGTTTTGCAGCAATGTATAACCTGCTGGGTTTGTTGGGGGGGATTTTTGGTACAGAATGCAACTGCCCTCAGACAGTTTCTGCCCTTTCTGTTAGTCCAAGGTAGGCAAGGAAGGAGTGTTTGGGTGAAGAGGCACCTCCCGGTGCAGTCTGAGGTCTGGGTGGATGGAATGTGAGATCATAGTGGTTTTTGGGGAAAAACATTGTTAAAGGAATAAGGTGGGCAAACTCTGAGTTCCAGTATTTATCCAAGCACAGGGAAGTGCCGTTGATGGCCAAGGCTTTCACTGCCAAGCTGGGCTCTGCCCCGCTGCCGTGTGCAGCTGACATCGCTACTGTTTGCAGAGCCTGGGAGGCAGACATAACTGAGAGGGGTGACAGAAGGTTCCTGGAGCTGTTCACTGGTAGGAGTGGACTGGCTTCCTTAGAGGTTGAATACTGGCCCTTCTTCTCCTCTTCGGAGCAGTCCCCGTTCTGGTGCTTCTTCACATGGCGGCTGAAGACAAAAGGGTGGGTAGTCTTGAACAGGCACTCGTCGCAGCTGAAGGTCTGGCGTGGAGCGTGCTTCAGTTTCTTGTGCAAGTTGAGATTGTCTTTGCGTTTGCAGCTGTAGCTGCACTGGTCACAGTGAAAAGGGCGCTCGCCGGTGTGGACACGCACGTGCTCGATCAGCTTGTTGGCCGTCTTGGACAGGTAGCCACACTGGTCACACTTGTAATGGTTGCCAAGGCGGTGCTCTCGGATGTGCATCTCCAGCTCCAGCTGGTTGGCTTTCACTGTCTGGCAGATCCGACACTTGTACTCCATCTTGTAGTGAGTCTTCAGGTGGCACTCCATGGCTGCGGGGCGGTTCGTGGAGTAGATGCAGAACGGGCACCTGGCAACACAGCAAGGAAGGGCAGGGACAAAGAAAAGAGGAGTCACTCAGCCGGCAGACCTGCGTTCCTGCTTTAGCCCTGGCACTCAGCCCCTTTCTGACCTATTAAGGAGGAGAAAAAGGCACTCAGTTCTCCCTGTGAAGCCTCTTTCCAATATTTGGTTCACCTTGACACATTCTCTACTTAGAGGACATTTGCCCGTTTACTGGCATTCCTAGCAAAACACTGATTCATTCTGAAGGAGCATCCCTTTAACCTTCTGGCTTACCTTGATGGGGTCTTCCCCCAAAGCAGGCCGGGGAGTGCAGGGTGGGTGACTGATGCACAGGTACTTTGTGTAACGATTCCTAGTGTTTGCACGAAGTCACTTTGGCCATTTTTTCCATTAAGAAGTGGTTTAAAGTGAGTGTTTACAGATGAGTATGAAAACAGCTGTTTAAGTAAAGATGGAATAAACTTGTAATACCACACGTACAGCAAAAGCTTAGGAATTCCCTTTAATGTGACCTTGAACAATAAGCTTGCTGGGTATCCTGCTGAAAGCCAGGCTGTTAGGATGATTTGTAGGGACTCCCATTTCTGGGAGACGAGCTAGCCATGCTGAAAGGGGTGTGTGCTTGGCAGCGTTTGCCTACAGCCGCCTCTGCCATGGCAGGAATTGCTCCCGTGTAGGAACAGGATGTGGGTTCTGCTTACAGCAGCAAGCGTCCGGCCTGGGGTGCACATGGCAAAGGGCCTCACCCCAGTTCCTGAGCCAGGAGGCGCCGAGAAGGGGAGAGGAGGGAATCAGGAAAGTTTGGAAGAAGCCTGAGCTGCAACGCCGAACAAGACTGGCCACCCACCAAACCCAAAACACACCCACTGTTGTGCTTGCTGCAGCTGGGAGGAATTTGGTGGGGACAGCTCCCTGCCAGGGATCTCCGCTGTACGGAACCTCGCACACACCTTCCACATGGCACTGGTGAGCTCAGAGAGCAGGGCCGGATAAAAGCTTACAACTAAGGCAGCTGGCTATTGTCTTCCAACATCCCTAGCTGCCACACATCAGCATTCATTGTTTAGCAGGTCTGCTAATTGGATTCTGGCATTTTGGATAATTTCTAAGCTGAGATTCTCCCTATGCGTGTTTCCCTTGCTACGTCTGGTTGCACATACAGGTATCATATTAATCTACAAGTTAATCGAGAGATTTTTGAGGAAAGTGAGTAATAACAGGAGGACAAAGAGATACTGAAACACCTGGACACATTTCCTGATGCACATCAAGTACTCTGATCCAGAGAGGGAGCCTGTCACTGAGGCTTCTAATGGTTATCTCTTTCACCAGAGGACTTGGCTGTCAATGCACACATACCTCTCCTGGGCTGGGTGCTCTCTGGATCAGAATCTCAGATTTTGACCTGGAGCTGGAAGAATCATGTTTTTTTCTCTTCCCCCACAGCAAACAGGAGACAGAAAAATACAATTTACTTAGATCTCTTCAGGCTCTTCTGGATGCCTTAAAAAAAAATAAATCAGAGCTTTTTCTTAGATGCAGCTTTCAATGTACCTAATTATTACTTGAGTTGGGCAGGCATATAGACTGAGAAACCCATTCTGTCGGGAAGACTTGAGTCATATTATGGTCATGGTTTTTCCTTGGTAAATAGAACAGATTTTACGCAGCTTAAACCAAAAGTGCATTAGACAACTGGTCTGTATGTCCGAGGCAGACATCCCGCCGTTCTGACACACTGCTTGTTTCTCAATCTGGTCTTCTTCCCAGATTCAGTCATCGCATTTCAAGTGACCACAGATCCCAGTCTGTGGAACTACTGAGCTGGAGACCAGAGGCTGCCTGGCAAACAGGACCAGTTTTCCAAAGCTGCAGTGCAAACCGAGGCAGCTGCACGCGGTAGCGTCGAACGTGGCGCGCTCCTCACATCCCTGCCACCGTGCACCAAAAATGCCAGCCTGCTCAGCAAGAGCAGCAGAAGCTGGGAGCCCTCTGCTGAACCCCAACTGGGCTCCAAGTGGTTCCAGCCTTTTTTCCTGCAGCAGCTGGACCAGACAGGGCCCAGGGAAGTGCCTCTTCCATAACATCACACTGCCTGCCCAGAGAGCAAGCGTATGGCCCCAGCAGCCCCTCCTTCCCTCCGGGGTCTGGCTTTGACATAAGAGCACACTCATTCTCTAGAAACACTGTTCTGCACCAAAAGACCTTAAAGGACATCACCACAGCCAAAACAAAAGGGCTTTTATCTTAAAAGACTGTATTATTCATTACATGTTAATTTATACAATAATGATTGTTGTGGGGCATGCAAATGAAGCAGAAAGCATCTGAGTTATTAATTCTTGGAGAGAAATTACTTTGGATCTGAGTACACAGAGGCCATAACCTTTTAAGGTTGTAACTTCATACCTAGTTGCAGGGGCTGCACTAAAAAATAGGATTTATTTTCTTTGAGCCAGGTGCAAAACGGAGCCTGTATTGGGTGCTTCTTTTTGCTCTGATGCCTCTGAAAAAAAACCCCTTATTCTTCCCAAAGCTCTTTTGCAGTACTGCCTCATTCTCCATAGGACCCATCACATACTGTCTCGCCCCTTCGACTCGGATGGGGAAAGGGCCACAGTTTGTTACAGCTCCTCTGCTGCAAGGTTACCAATCTGCTGCAATGCTGCAAGAACAGGCCTTTGGTCATCTGAATACAAGGAAGCCCCAAATCTGGATTATTAGTTAACCAGCCCTTTCTGACTGACTTCCTTTTGTCCTATCCCCACAGTATTAAGGTGCTTAACACAGTAAAAGTTTGTGTACTTGCTTTCCTTACTTGAGCCCACCGGTGGGGACAGTGTGGCATTTCTTGTGCTCCAGTAATTGCTCAGGTGTCTTCATGAACTTGTGGCACACGTCACACTCGAACATCCGTGTGATCAGGTGGATTTGCAGGTGACGCTCAAACATATTTTTTGTTTTGCAGACAAAGTTACAGAAAACACATTCAAAGCCTGAAAAATAGAACAGGAAAACTTAGTCCTTACACTGTGGCCAGATTGACTGCACAGAGAATGAGAGTTGGTATTTGTTAAAACAAATTTTTTACCTTTCTCTGACTTCTCTTCAGTGTTCACTGAGGTCTGACTACCAGGCACTACAGAAATGACCAGCAAGTTGTTTGACCCCTTGTTTTTTGGGGTTATATCTGCATCTTCTTTGCTGTTGGCAGAGTCGCTCAGTGCTGACAGCGAAGATGAAGATGGACTGGTAGAGTCACTTGGTGTCTTCCTCTCTTCAGCTGAAAAACAAAGAACAATAACTAGAGTTCAGCAGATTAGATGGAATCTCCACGATTCTGTTTTAAACTTCAGGAAGTACTTATATTAAAAGTTAATTCAAAACAAGTCTGAAATTAATTTAGCTGACAAAAGAAAGCATTGTTTGGCCTCCTTCCTTTTTATTAGTGTTTAACCACAGTATATCTCTTGGTTTATCCTGCAATTGAGTGTTTCTGTGATGGTAGTGGGAAGGGATCATGCAATTCTACCTCATTACTGAAATTACTACCTCATTACTGAAAAACATCCCAAGAAAACACTTTGATTACTCAGAGTTCAAAAGTCACTCAGAAAGGAAACAAGAATTTTCATAGGTTTGAAGGGCAGAAACCAAAAATACCTACTGGTCCAAGCTAAATTTCCCCCACCTTTCCATTTATGAGGGTCCAATGAGTAAATTTGGGATGAAGGGTAAAGGAGAATTATCTCCCTCACAGTACTGAAGAATGTCCTCAGTAGTCATTGCAGAGGTAACAGTGTGTTCTCAAGATTGATATGTTTTTATTAGGATCTCCTTCCAAAGATAATTGAAAAGCATGTTATTTAACTGGACCTGGAGATAAAGCTTCTTTATGAAAGAAAGCATCAGAGCGTCCTTATGTGCACAATAAACGTATGAAGTCCAAATCCCAAACTCTATCACACACTAGAACTGAACAAGAGGGAGAGTTCCCATCCGGGAACTGCCATGAGCCAATGAGGCAAGGATGGGCAAATGATTCCATCCCACCCACGTCCTGGTTCAGCGAGAGCTGTGTTAAAGGGCGGCTTCACTAAAACTTCAAATTCTCCATGTGATGCAATCCCGTGATCAAGGCCTCTGCAAACACCAGCACCTGTGTACTCAACTTTAAACCGATGAGTGGCACCTTTAAGATAAAATCATAGGAATGCACTAATGAAATCTGATGACCCGAGCTGCCAGTAGGGAGGATGACTGGATATCATACAGAAAGATTCACTGACCTTGGGGACAAGAGCAATACAAATAGAATGAAACTTAATAGCACAGAGAACAAGGTTATGACCTGAAGGGCCAGTAACAAGAGTTTTTGTTACAAATGAGAAGTGCTTAGGTTGGAAACAGTCAAGGAAAACAAAAGTAGAATTCGAGCAGAATAGGGGGTGAGTATGAGCAATCAGTGTTGGGAAGCCTTCAAGGAAGGTAAATGTGATCATGGAATGTTATTGTGTGACCTACTCCCAGTAGCTGCTGCTGGTTTGCACTGCCACCACTGCTTATTTAATTTCAGCATGTACAGCTGTGATTGCATATGTCCAGAGCAGGGATTCCAACAAGAACATATGCACTGAGGGATTGGTACAGCAGGAAAATGGTGTACCATATAGGAAAAGGCTCAGTGTACATTTAGAGGGGAGAGTGTTGGAATAAATGCTGTGGAAGGAAGGAGGAAAAGGCAGACTGCTGTTTCAGATAGAGGGCAATTCTGGACAAGAACAATGTATGTGTATTCTGCTTATCGCTGTGACACACGCTGGAAATTTAAAAAAGGTCCCTACTCTTTAATGCAAGAAAGTCCACAGCTGCCTGTCTCTCGAAATAGTTCATTTAAAACAATGACACATCTTTGAAGGCATATGCCATGCCCTCACAAACAGCCCCTTTATGACCTGGTAACATCACAGGACAAGGAACTGGAGTCAAGCGACCCAGAAAACCCATTCTATTTTTTGCTCTGTATTTGCCATACGTGTGAGCATTTGGCTGAATCACCAGCTGAGGGGCTCAGTTGGGCAGCATGAAGGAAGAATAAGGGGGTTTTGCCTGTCTTCAAAAGACAAGTAGCAGTTTCCATCTTTCAGCCACAATAGGAAAATACAGCAGAGCACAGCTCACTTTTGAGCTCTGAGGCTTTTCACATAGCTATGGGTGGTGTTTCTCATTTGCCTTGAACTCCTCTTTATGAAGTGAAGTAGTGCTGAGAGCTATGCTGGCATAAAATCCCTTGAGAGCTTTCCAGTAGTTCATATCTCTGTAGTTCCATTTAACTTATGTATCTGTGAACACAACCAATAGTATTCTTCTCTCCCTTCTTCTTCATCCCTCCTGTTTTCCCAATTTTATTCCTGGTAGGACAAGAAAAGCAATTTAGCAATGGAAAAGTTGTGCTGGATGCAATCAGGTTCCGTATTGTAAATACAACTGTAAGTAGTTTGTGGCAGCAAAAATGCTTCTGCCTGGTCTTATATGAGAAATTAATTAAAAGGATTCCAGTTTTCTTCTCCTTAAATTATGCTAGACGCCGTTAGTTGTACTAAGCATGCGGAGCTTGTGTGAAAACTGCTATGTCTCTTATCCTTGGCTATTAAGTGAGCAGGACCAGGGAGCAAGCACAACTTGTTCTGCTATTTAATATAAAGTACATTTATGGTATTGCTGAATCTCAGTGTCAACTAAACATCAGTGTGAAATTCCAAACTGATGGACTGTGGGGGCAAACACAGCAAGGAGCAAAGCTCAACATAATGTTTATTTCAGACTTAGAGCCAGGTATGCACAATTAGCCCTCAAAGTCACCTTACCATCGCTGAAGTCAAAGCAGGATTTTGATGAAATAGTAAACCAGAAAAACAAATGAAATATTTGACTGACTCTAGCATGAGAGGGGATTTGGGGGATAAGGGGAATAGGAAGAAGAAGGGCTAAGTAGTCCTTCATTTATTTCACTAAGCTTGAAAATTGATCGGCACTACCAGATTATTTGCCTGGCTGGAGTCCAATTCACTTCAACTTTGAGAGATCAGGCCTTAATTAGCAAGCATTTCAGTGAAAGCAGAGTGCTAATGGTGTGAAGGTTGCGCCTAAAAAGCAAGGAAGAGAGGGACCACTGCAGCTGGGAGAGCGGGATCATCACCTGTGTGCTTGTTGTTGACATGAGCCTTCATATCTGCCTCTTCCATAGTGACAAAATCACACGCCGTGCAGCAAATGGAGAACATCCACTGCTCCTTATCCACGTGGAGGGACATATGACTGACAAACTGGACATTCATCTCCGTCTCAAACCCACACACATGGCAGCTGCAGGCAGAAGAGAATTCGAGAGTAAAAGAAGCATTAAAAACCAAACCACAAAGAGAATTCTGTTGCCTTTCCCCAAATTTGTGAGAGGGAACTCACAGCACAGTTTTCTGCTCTTCCTCGCTGCTCAGTGCTCACTGCAACATTCTTTTGTCTGCTGAACTGCCTTTGAACTGATGGCCATGCCAATGTGATTAAGGGCAAGCACAATGCAACAATCCTGTACATGCTATAATGATGCTAAATAATCATAAAGTTAATTAAAAACTACAGATTCCAGATGCTGTGCATCACCTAACCGATTCCTTTGGGCAATAAGAGGCATTGCAGCTTTGCCAAGATGTTTAGTACAGCTGATACACTGACAAACAGAGAGCTTGCTGCACACTCCAGGAGTGATTTTCGAGCCCTGGAATGGTTCCCATGCCAAACTGGGATCTTGTGCAAAACTGCCTGGCAGTTTCAGTGGAAGCAAGTAAAAATGGGTTCAAACATTTCTTATGCTTGACTGGAAAACAGCAGTCTTCAGCTATGTGAATAATTAGCAGGGATACAGAATTTGCAGCCAGCACATAAGCAGAGTGATACTGAGAGGCAGTGGAAAGGACCCTTTAATTTAACTTTCTTTGCAGAGTCCTCCTCTTGCTTTGATTAGGCCATTAACATTTAAAACAAGCCAGAAAGATTGGAGAACGCATATACTCCAGGGCACTATTTTGCTTTCCCAAAGGGAAGTACTAGATAATCTAATCCACAGGTCCCATTTATTTCTTACTTCTATAATTTTGTAATTAAATCTGCTCTTGGCACTTTGACTCAAAGTAAGAGTGATTTGGTAATCTGCTTGGCCACTAGAGTGCACATCACAGTTTGCAGAGTGCACAACACTGCATACAACAAGAAGAATGTCTAAAGATCCATTTTATCTGGGCAATTCCTTTCAATTTTTTAGGCAAATTCTCCTAAAGGTTTTCTTTCTTTCACCAAGTTGGTCATAGAATGTATAAATCTCTAGCAAACAGAGAAAATGTGTAGATTGATATAACAATTCTTGATAACGTTTTTTAGCTATTTGATTTCATAGATTTGGCTGAAGACAGGGGAACAATCAGAGGCAACTGGAAGCACTGGGCTTTAGATTTGCTGTGAATCCATGTACATGACGGGATGTTTCCAAACACAAAACTTAAAGGAACGCTCCTTAAAAAGCTGGAGAGGCTTTCTAAGAGCCCAGCTGCCTCACAAAGCCACTTAAAAAACCAAGCCCACAGCAAACCCCCGAGTCCTTCCCCTTGGCCAGCCAAGTCAAACAGCACGAAGCAGCCAGTGGGGGTTCGCTGCTCATCCTAAGCCAGACCAGGCAGGACAAATACCTCAGTCCCGGCTCTAACCCTGCAGCACCAGAAGGGTGGCCCTGTCACACATCCTCAGCAGGCCCACGGGACAGTGTGTGGCGCACAGCCCTCGTCTGGCTGCTCACCTGTAGTAATAAGGGTGCTTCTTTCCATCGCTGCCCTCGGCCGTGACAGCGCTGACGATGTCCTCGGTGTCGGTGCTCACCAGCTTCACCGAGTGCACAGTCAGGTGCTGGTTCAGGTTAGCGCGGCACTTAGCAGCATAGGGGCACAAGTGGCATTTGTATTTTCTCTCTTCTGAAAAAAGGAGCGGAAAGATGTGAGTGTATACCTCAGGCTGAAGCCAGCTGCTTTGAAAGCTGCCTGCAACCAAGTGTGCATTCTTTTGGGTTTCTCCAAGAGGCTTTCAGGATGAAGTACTCTGGAAGCTCGACATTTTAGAAGTTTATAGGAGTTCACAGCGATTACTCAGAAAAAAACACAACTAATTTGAAGGTAGTTTAGGGCAACCTTTTTTAATTTGCTCTGCCTTTTGTAGTCAGATAATATAAAACTTTATAAGCTGGAAAACTGGAGCAACTGCTGTTCTGGGAGCTGCAGCAACGTGGAAAAACGGGTCAATAGTCTACAACTACTTCCTTTACCCATCATCTTTTATTTGATTTTTGGACTTGGTTATTGTTGAGGTTGCCCATGTGATCGCATGCAGAGAGCTGATAGTTGATGATTTTGTATTAAAATCTGAGGTTAGGATGAAGGGGAGCTGTATGTTATCAGTCCAGTTCCAAAAATAAGCCAATGAAAAAGCTCACTCAAAAAACAGTTGAAAAAAAAAAACTAATTCATCATGAGTTTCTGATGCCTCACAATTTTAAATATTCAGCTTTTTTTATTTTAAATTAATACTTTCTAGATCCTGGCAGCACAGTTTTTGTGCGTGCATCAGGCTGCATTTTGCCAAGAGTTGATTAAAATAACCAAACATTACGTCAGCTTTTACAACCTTTTCCTTTGAAGGTCTGCTCCTCTAAAATTGAAATATAATGCTACAAGGGTGAGGGGAAAGGAATTCCATAAAGGACTAACCCCACTAGACCATGGAGCATCTGAGCCTTTTCAGGATGGCTCTGCTGGATGGCTCAACATACACTGGCATTATACCAACAGGATTTCTCAGCACTACATGAGAAATTCTTGCTTCTGAGTGTTATTTTGTGCAGTGCACCTCAGCAGGCTGAGAGAGTGCATCTTCCACATAAAAACTCTGTTTGTCTCAGCTGCCTTGAAGCAGACTCACTTCAAGAAAGTTGATATGGGGTAGAACAGCCCCCATTCCTCTCAGAATTGTATGATGATAGCAAAGATGAATGAGTTATTCAATACTTTCAGTTTCACAGATCTAAAACACCAAGGCCAAATCTTTTCTTGTTCAGTGACACTTGAAAAGTTCATCAGGTGAATGATATTTCTGTCCACAAAACCCCCATTCCATTAAAAAAAAGGCTTCTCTTCAGAACTCCATTACCAAGCATGTTTACCAGTTGATGCCTATAGCCTGGTGTGCTGGAACCTGGATAAACGTGAATCGACAGGTTTTTAAGGAGAAATTTCACGTAGACTGCAAAGAAATTAAATGTTCACTCCCTAAGCCCGCTCTGACACTGTGTCCTGTTCCTGCGCTTGGCTCTGCTCCAGGTGAGCAGAGGATGGCTCCCACTCTCCTCTCCTTGCCATCTTTCTCCTTCCTGAAGCAAACCCCATGGAATTCCCGAGTGCTGCAACAACCACAGGTCAGCCCTGTCTTACCTGTGTGCAGTGAGAGATGCCGGGACAGAGTCTGCTGACGACCAAACACTTTTCCACAGACATCACAGGGAAACAGCTGGTCATTAAATTTCCAAGATGGCAATCCATTTCCCACCTCCAGCCCCAGCTTTTCTGTTTCTGTGCCAAAAAACCACAAAGTCATCTTAAGAACTCTGAAGACTTGCAGATTTCATTCAGTAGAGCCCTGTAGGCGTCACATAAAATGCAGCACTTCAGCGGCATGCTGTGTGATCTGGCACATGAGTTCATTTAGAAAGGAAACTCCCAATGCTGGGAAGGAAATGAATCTTTCATACAGCATCTTTCATACACTGCTCTAAAGCAGACGGCTGAGCCACAGTACTCTGGACATAAGCACAGCCAAAGAGTTAAACCAGGTTATGGACTGAGAGCCAGTCAAGAGTGAGCAGGGCAAGCATTAACCTCTAATTATGATTTTGTAGAACAACCACTCCTTTGGCTTTTTCAGTCACCCACCTTTGCCTGGTGCATGAAGAAGCCTGGTCTGAGATGGTCTGTCTAACACTGGATTATTATTCATGGCCGAATAAAGATTTTCAGACAGTTTCTTTTCTACTGAGGCAGGTTGATTTGCTACATAAAATCATAAAATCATTTAGGTTGGAAAATACCTCTAAGATCAAGTCCACCATGTTCTAAAGTGCCACATCTACACACACATGAGCAGTCTGACTCTGAAGAACAGAAGATTGTTCAGACAAACATTAAAACAAAAGGACACAGGAGCCTAGTGTATGGCTGGCATCCAAGGTAAGCTCTACCCAGCACTGCTGTCCTCTGGCACCAAAATCCCCAGCAGCTTAGAAGGCCATTGAAAAACTGTGACCAAGAGTGAGGTATTATCTTTTAATAAGTGGTTTTAATTGTTTCAGGAACAGAGAGAGAGTGCAATACAGAAAAAAAAGAAACCCCACAGAGCATAGACGACAGATATGAAAGCACTTTGTAAGGAAGTCGGGAGAAAGGGATTGAGAATGAGGAAGGGGGAAAAAGGTCACACAAAAGTTTACAAGAAGTGGAAAGCATGGCCAGTTTTGATTGGGACAGAATGGAGCAAAAAGCAGGTCGAGACTGGGGAAAACAGTGCAGTACTTAAAACAGTAAGAGAAAGAGCATCAGCAAGTCTTGAGTGAAAAAATACCCTGTCCAAGGGTCCTGTTCCCTGAGGAGAAGGGACTGCTGTTTTAAGAGGTGCACAGAACTACAAGAGTGCTTCTTAAACACAGCAGCCAGCAGTGAGGCATTGGGTGTATTCTTCTGGTTCCACTGGAAGGAAAGATGCCACTGGCAAAGCACCTTTCCCCATACCCAAACTGCCTCTGGGATGGCTGCCCAGAGCAAGCTCCACCAGCAGTGCAAACATGCCCCGATGGAGGAAAAGCACTTGGCTGGGACTTCCAGGTAAATGGGGGAGAGGAGCTGGGGACAGGAGTTCAAAAACATTGAAGTGAGCATAAGTCAACTTGGTGGAGTTTGGCACAAACAACAAAAGCTTCATCGCATGAAGCACTGAGGAATAAACACCTCTCCTTGTACTGGAAGGCCCTCACTGACAGTCAGCTACCACTGCAGATGTGACTACCATGGCTGAGAGAGTTTCTCCTTCAGAGAGAGCTTTTCAGACAACTCCACTGTGGGTTTGGGCAAAGAGCTGTCAAATATTGTATTTAATTTAAGCAATAATAAAAACAATGCCTCATTTGGGGCAGAGAGTCCACGTAGCAATCTCAGCAAATTTAGGGCTGGCCATACTTGCCAGCCCCTTTCTCCACTGCTTTTTGTTTTCCTGTGACCCTGTAATATGTACAATATTCACACCAGAGGAGTTCTGAGCCACCTCTGAGAGTTACCATCCAACAACACATTTTTCTTAAAAGAATTTCAAGTTAGAAAACAAGCTCTGCCTATTCAAAATACTCATTTTGTGAAATTAAAGGGGAAGACACCTCCATCCCCTAAGGGCTGTAAGTGACCCATAACCCCTAAGAACTTCAATAAAGAAGGATTCTTTTTATTGCTATCCTTGAGTTCCAAACAATGGAAAAATCTGACTCTGTGGTAGTGCTACAGATGTTTTAGCAGAGCTTTTTGAGTACATAATCAAAACAGTGCTTCAAATGAGGAGAATAGTAATAATTATGAGAGAAGGTCACAAGGGTGTAAGTTGCTTCAATATGGTCACAACAAAAATGAATTAATTAGGACACGTACCAAACAAGCAGGCTCAATTAAGTAAATAAGTCTCTTAACAATTCACTTCAGTATTAGTCATCAGCTCTCTTTTATCTCTTAAGAAAAAGAAATATCCTCTTCCCTATGAGGGATTGTCCTGGGAAGCTGGAAAAATAGCCACTTTCTGATTATCTCAAGCTGATGACAGCCAGTCCCTTGAAAAGCAGCTGCATATTTTTCACTGATGCAAAAGAGAGCACTGAGGTGTTTTGAAAGTACTTTTGTTTACTTTAAAGATGTATTTCTGGAGTCCTAACTATAGTGCTTCTTCCTTCTCTTTTAACTGAATCTTCTCTCCACAGCAAAGTGCTTTTTCTGTTCAGCAGCTTCTTACCTTGCTCATGGCAAGCCAGGGCCGGTCTCCTGCAACAGAAGCTTCAGCACTCTGTGAAAGATTTCTCAGCTCCAAGGAAAACCACCTATTTCCAACCCATCCTACCCTTTGGGCAAGCTTTGACTGCACACTGGAAACTGGAGTCCATACTGGAGCTCTGTGTCCATACAGTGGTCCAGAAACCTGCCCAGAAGCTGACCTTGCCAGTGACCTGAAGAGGCATGTGAGTCAACTTCCACATTCATTCCTTGGGCTCTGGCTCTAATGAGTGCCAGGGAATGGTGTTTTCTGGGGGGTACGGGCCCAGTGACTCCAAGTCCACAACCCTGGGCTGTGCACAGTGTTCTCCCTGCATCCCTAAGCCCTGCTCCAAGGCAGTCAGTATTGTTAGCCCTAAAGAGCCAGGAAGGAGATAGACTGAGACCATCTAATGTTTAATAAATCATTGTTGTGGAAGGTGTCTCAGAGAAATCCATCGTTCACCATTACATCCCCAAGACTAAAATGAAAAGGAAAACAAGAGGAGAGAGGAGAAAAAAAAGAAAGAAAAGGACTTGATACAAATTTCTGCTTTAAATGTCCACAGCAAATTCCAAAACTCCTATGTTAGAAAATCATACAAGACAAAATTATATTGCAATTATTAAACAATAGACAGCATTTCTGTGTGAGTTTTGGAGTTTAAAACAAAATATGCCCAGTAAAATGAAAGACCTCCAAGCTCTCCAGTACAACACTAACGAGAAACAGAAGAATTAAGACTCAGGATATTACAAAGTTAGTGATAAAATTATTTTGAAATAACTTTGCATAGAACTATTAAGAGCTAAGAATCTTATGTAAAGGGGTGACTTAATTAAATATAGTGAAATACATCTTTATGGACACTTTTCCTGCCCTCCTCCATCACCTGGTATCACTCCCCTTCTAGCCACAAGTCAACTTCATAATGAGTAGCTGTGCAGAGCTGATCATCCAAGAAGGAACTGCCACCATCTGTATTTTCTCTGAGATGAGGACATCAGCTGCAGAAACATTGTTCTGTGCCTCCTCTTCCCCTTCCAGATAGATTTCATTTCTGGCAAACAAAGCACTGCAGCTTGAAAGAGTCACCATTTACCCCTTTCCTGAGGTGTTGGGCATAATTCTGAACACATACGTTTTTTCAGTTCTCACCTTTTGTGATTAATCTTTTCCTCTCCAACTGGTGGTATCAATATAGAGATTGTATTAACCAGCCCTTCTGAAAAGTCTTTTCCCAGATTTTGACAGGATATGCTTGGAGAGAGGACACCATATCTGGTGACTGAAGAAGAGGACGAGGCGTGACCTGAATACCAAAGTGACTGTCTGGAGTCACCCAGTCACCCTTGTGACTGCTGGTGGCTGTCAGGCCCAAGAAATCTCCAGAGATTGGCTCTGGACTCTGATACTTTGGTTATTTATTTTCTTTTACTTTGATGTATTGGTCAATTACTGCTTCACAGTGGTTTATGCCACATTATGTTTTAATATGCTGTCCAACACCATGCCCAACTTTATATGTTTATACAAACAAAGGAAAGAATGAAAGCATTATTTAAGTGAAAAAGACAAGCCTAAGAAGACAAAGAGTGTGCTGAGGTATCATTCAAGGAAGAAAAATTCAGGTTTATAACCTTTGCTGGTTACTGTCTGCTCTTACATCCTATAACTCACTTAAACAGCTGCTTCTCTGTTTTATTTTCACACCCCCATAGACCTCAGAAGCAACGAAATCCACAAGAGCAGATCCTTATGGTCAGATGGAATCCCATGGATATAAATTAAATTGACTGTTCTTTGTATTAAGAATTCCTTATAGAGATGGGATTGAGAGGTGCTGATAAGTCTTAACATGGAAGGTCAGAATTTGTTTTCTCTCCATTCTTCTGGAAGTGTATTTCAGAATTATATTTTGGGTTATTCTGACAGTTTGACACCACACAAATGGTCAAGGAGAAAACAGGTAAGTAATTTTGAAAATTAAATGAATGGAAATCCTGTGAAAATAGAGTGGTGGTTAGAGTGTTTTCAATAAATGCTGCTTGCAAGCCACCCAACCAGAAAATTAATAAAGTGACTAAGAAACAGCGGATGAGGTAAACCAGGGCTCTCTGAGCTCTTGGCAAGAGGATGAACACTCCTGTGCAGATGTCCAACAGCAAGGCATCTCACCCTGCTCAGAAAGACTTGGGACATTAAAGAGTCATCAGGTAACTTTGGGCAGCTCCCAGCCTGAGGCTTGTTGCTTTTTCCTTTGACATCTGGTCAAGTACCCCACTTTAACCCACGAGGTAAATACACTGCATGCAGGTCTACAGGAATGTCACAAAAGCTTGCTCCATTTGTAAGCCTGTTTCTGTTTGGTTATGTCTAAAAGAAAAAACCTTCAAGAAATTATTTATTCAGAAACAAGGTATTAAGGTCAGATAATTATGCAAACATTGCTTTAAAAACATTTATTTGCTCAAAGAAATTTTCTTTCGTTCTTCTGTCTGCATTTATCTATCTTATTATACAGTCCTCCTATTTCTGCAGTGTTCCCATCATCAAAGATGCATTTTATTGCTTTGGAGTCTTCCCCTTACATGTTCATCCATCACCTCTGGCAAGCACACTGTATTTAAAAATTGAGAACTCCTTTTATGAAATACGTAATTATGGCTCTGTTGCAAGCTTGTTTGCCAAAAGCCTGTGAAAGGTTCCCAAGCTCAAAAATATATTGACTATATGGAATTGCAGTGCTCCAAATCCTATATATCTCACTCCCTTTCCAAATCATTTCCACAAAGGTTTTATTTGTACGGCCAGAATCCTCATTTCTAGTAAGTCAGCTAAAATAAACAGTGGAATCCTTCCAGGTACTGTAGTTCTTGAGTAAGACATCTCTCAACTTATCTAAGGTATCAGAGATCCTGCCTGGCCCTGCAGTCTTCATTTGTCACCCCCTGCACTGCTGCATCCTGCCTGATCTTGGTTCAGGGTGCATCTTTTACTGTGAGCACACTCGTCCACTGTTAACTGAGATAAGCAGTTGCTTTCTGGGCACAACGTTTTTCTATATTCCCCACAAAAATACTAGATAGATAGAAAAAATTCTAGTTCCATGTGCGAGGGAGTCATGTCCATTTTGTTTCATAAGCCCCAAAAATCTGCACACATTCAATCTAAATGACAGAACAAATGCACAGAGGAAGCAGAAGAAGTCTATTTTCCAATGAAATAAAACTTTAGCAATGAATGCTCTTATGTTTTTCCACCTCAAAAGCTTTGCAAATGTGTCATGTTACTATGGAGTTTGATAAAAAGCAGTAATGTTATGATAATTTAAAATCCTTGATATGGAAGAAAGTAGAACCCAAGTGATTTTATGTATCAGTAGCACAGTACTTAAGCTGCTCTTTCTGAAAACAGCAACTATCAAAATTGGAAATATTCAGTAAAGTGCCTGCCCAGCCCACCAAAAGAAACATTAATGTTGTGCACAGAAGTAGCCCAAGTGCAAACAATAGACAGCAGCACTTGAAAAGGTCACTGAAAAACAATAAGGATGTCAGGGTTTGGGAAAATAATAAAACCAGGTAAAAGATGAACTTTAAAGTTGACTCCACAGAGAAACGTGGGAAAAAAAAGTGAAGCCCCCTCCACTGCTGAGACTGAGCCCATTGCTCAAAAATGGACAATCAGAAGCAGGGGAGAAAGTCAGGGCCAAGAAAAGATTGGGACAACTGACTTTAAAACACAAAGCCACTTCCTCCTTCTACCTTTGCATCAAATCTCACACCTATTTTCTCTTTTACAACAGAAGACTTCTGAGCAAACCATGAGATATCCTGTGATAACCTTCATCTGCATTACAAAGCTCTGGGATTTGCTTTTATTCTCTGCATTAAACTCAAAATTTAACAAACAACCAAGAAGAGAGGAAAAAAATCCAATAAATTCTGTGCAAGGTGGCTGAAGGTGCAGATTTTTAAGGAACCCAAAAGCTATAATAATGTTGCAGTCATTACCTGAAAACTATTTTTACGATGTGTACATCATGGCATCACTTTGAGGGTAATTCTGGGCAACAGCCTCTATTTCCCCCACCTTGTATTACCACTGCCTTGCTTTAGCATAAAGGGGACAGTCTTGTGGTAACTGCATCCCTCACACAACAAGAGAAAATAGAACAATGTAAAATTCACAAGAGATGCAAAATCAGGCCCTCCCCAAGCTGTGAATTTACTGGCTGAGAAGTGGCAGTTCTGGAAGAGTCCCTTTATCTCACTCCATGGCTCCAAGAGCTCCTCCACCATTCACAGTTATCACAGGGAACATCAGCTGGGTTTCATGGCTGTGGATGAAGTAATGCAATTATGGCCCAGAGGAAAAATGGCTAATATTTTTTTTTCACTGAGAGTGCTGAGACATTTCAAGAAAGGCAAAGGAAGCACCAACAAATCTGCTCCCCAAAAAGTGTTTTTCAAAGCTTTACCTGATCATTGTTGGCCAAGAACAACTGAGCCTTTAAGTAGCAAAAGGCTCTATCACCATTACTACTATTTTTTCTTGTTTAGAAATAACAGCTCAAGTTAAATCCTATCCATCTATTGCACTCTCTTATCTTTGCCTAATATATTTAATTTCATTTCCTCCCCAAAATAGCTTCATTACAACAGTTAGATGTGCCATAATAAACTTACATAAGTTTCCTCTAACTCACTCCCAAGCAGGTCGCCCTCACATCTATCTCAAGCACTTACACTGCTTGTAACACTTATTTTGGGTGCTACAACACTGAGTTCCTATGAACTTATGAAAGTATAATTTGCTCCTATTGCTATTTTTAAACCAAAATTAATTCATTTCCATAATGCAAACAGGTTTCTACCTTTAAAATTTTTTTCCCTACAATTTTGCTTAAGACACACTTCCAAGAAACACTTTCAAAAATGACTCAAACATTTGTGCATATTAGGACCATTATGGGGCATTCAAATTTCCCTTTTTTTGCTTTTGTTTTTGTCACTGTGACAATTTCTGCTTGCAAGTCCAAATATAGTTTTTTCTTTTCTAAAGAGAAGATAATAAACACACCTAGGGCACTTTACAGAGGCTAACACTAGTGGTTCCCCCTCCAGCATTCAGATACAAAATAAAGACAAATTTGCCTTTAGATTGTATTTTTCTTTTCAGCTTTCTGCCTCTTTTTGGGTGAAGCAAAATCTTCTGTACATGGAAGAAGCTGGTGACCTCAGTTTGGCGGGGATGGGGGGGCGGGAATGCAAAAAAAAAACCACCAAATGCAGGTTGAGTTCCTGAGCTGAACGAATAAACACAAAATAATCAACACTGGATGAACAAGTAACAACAAACATTCGGCCAGAGCCACCTTTCCCAAGGTGCTTGTGATAGCTGCTGTGAAAGAAAACAGTTTTGCTGCTTTTAATGCAGATTCCCCAAGTGATGAACACTGAATCTGCCATTTCTTGAAGCTTTTAACTCACTCTTTTAAAGATATTAATATCTCTCCTTGCTCTCTCTCCTATCACCTGCACATGCACCTACCTGTAAACCATCCCCTTCCTTCTGCACAATTCTCCCATCTGCCTTCTGTTTCTGCAGTGAGCACCACAATTGCCCCAAATTCAACTAAAACACCCAGCAACAAATTAGAGCAAATTTGCACTCAGAGTGAAATCATGCTGTAGAAGAAAAAAAAAAAAA